>BSBM01000338.1:25217500-25817500 GCA_027924585.1 Larix kaempferi
TTGGTAGGAGGAGGATTGTCTATGCTTAATTCTATTTCTATCGAGGAGTTCTTCAATCAGATTAGATGTGAACTGGGTCCCTTGATCCAAGACCAACTTTCTAGGCCCAACCCCAAACCTCATGAATGTATGCTCTATAAAGAATTTGGCCACACTTTTCTTATCTGTTGCAGGTAATGCTTTGACTTCGACCCACTTTGTAAGATAATCGATGCATACTAGGATGTAAATTTTTTGATTGGATGGTGGGTTTATTACCTCCACAAAGTTAAACCCCCACTAGTCAAAAGGTTCTAATGATACTTAGGGTTGTAGGGGCATTTCATCCCTTCTTGTGGGCTTCCCAATTCGCTGGCAGTCATCACATATTAACACATATTATTGGAAATCTTTATGAAGTGTAGGCCAATAATATCCCATCTATAGTATCTTGTAGGCTGTCCTTTTGGCTGCATAGTGGCCCACACATGGCTCTTTGTGACAAGCATGAAATATATCATGCACCTCATCTTCCCTTATGCATCTTCTTAAAATTTGATATGGTCCTTTCTTAAACATAAATCCTTGGATCCAAGTATAAGTTGCACTCATCCTTATGATATTACATATTTTCTTGTAATCAAAGTGGTGTGAAACTAGGAATTTGGCTATATCAGCATACCAAGGTCTTTCAATTGAGATGGAAAAAACATGCTCATCTGAGAAAGCATCATCAACTAATTCTTTGTCTGCATCATGTGTTAGTCTTGATAAAAAGTCTGCAACAATGTTATGCTTCCCTCGCTGATCCAATATTGTAATATCAAACTCTTGCAAAAGTTGTAACCACCTAATGATCATGGCACTAGTATTAGGTTTATTCATTAGATACCTGATAGTTGAGTGGTCGGTGTGCACATATACCGGATAGCCTGTGATGTAGTGCCAAAAATTCCTTCTCTATCACTATGTAGTTGAGCTCAGCCCCAACCAAATTTTTGCTGATATAATAAATTACGTAGGGATGCTTGTCCTCTTGTTGTCCCAAGAATTTTCCAATGGCCCTCTCGAAATCATAAGCATGAATATGAAATGGTATGTTCCAGTTTGTTCCTTGGAGCATAGGGTTGTAATTGTCTTCTCCTTGAGTTGCTCAAATGTTGTCATACAATCTTTTGTCCACAAAATAACTGTATCTTTAGTTAGCAGGGAAAACATGGGAGCTACTATCTTACTGAAGCCCTCGATAAATATTCTGTAGTATCCCATTTGGCCAAGGAAGATTCTAACATCTCTTTGTTTTACTGGTGGAGGTAAATTCTTGATAACCTCGACTTTAGTTTGGTTCACTTGAATTCCTCACACAGATGTATGGCATCCCAACACTATTCCCTCACTCATCATCATTTCACATTTCTCATTGCTTAGACACAAGCTCATCTCTATACATTTCTTCAAGACAACATCCAGATTATCCAAGGCCTACTGAAAAGATTCTCCATATGGTGTAAAATCATCCATGTAGATTTCCATACTATAATGGACAAAGTGTGCAAATATACTCAGGACAACTCGTTGAAATGTTGCAGGAGTGTTGCATAGTCCAAATGGGAGGAATCTATATGAAAATGTTCCCCAAGGACAGGTGAACGTGATTTTGTCTTGGTCCTCTGGATGAATATGGATCTGGTTGTATCCACTGAAGCCATCTAAGAATGAGAAAATTTTCTTTCTAGACAGGGTATCCAGGACTTGATCAATGAAGGGTAGGGGGAAATGGTCCTTCTTTGTTGACTTATTAAGTTCTATGTAGTACACACGTATTATCCATTTTCTCCCTTTCTTTGGGACTATCACTAGGGGGGACACCCACTCACTATTTGATATGGGGTAGATAAAACTAGCATCCAATAATTTTTGTAAATCTTGCTTGACAATGCCCTTCAATGTTGGATTCATCCTCCTCTGTGGCTTCCTTATTGGAATAACATCTTCCTTTATGTATATGTGGTGTTTTCAAATGTCTGGATGTATGCCTTTCATGTCATTGTAACTTCGGGAAAAGGTTGCACTATGGTCTGTAAGGACCTTAATCAACTTTTGTTCTTGATTTGCTTCCAAGTTATTGTTGATCTTCAAAGTTTTCCCAGGAAGGATTTCCACAAATTTGACTGTGGTAGGCTTCTATTCCACAGAGAATACTCTTTTCCACATTGCCTTTGGATCCTTTGGAGCACCTATCATTTCTTCTTCTTCACTTGCTGCAAAAATATCTTCAAGTATGTCAGTGTTAGGATAAATATTTTGCATAAATTAGATAATATTGTGTCTTCATCTTCATTTATCAATGTCGGGGCTGTGTTTATGCTGAGAACATGACAATTTTTTTTATCATAATTGTCATAATATTCTAACCAGAGAGGATCTTCTATATCAACCAAGGGTTTAGCAGGGGGATAAATGGTGATTCTCTTTTTGGATTGTCCACTTGTAATGGTCATATCCTCTGTTCTATAGGCAATGTATGCATCTGGTGTTTCTAACCACGACCTACCAAGGATAAGAGGATATCCGCTTAATTTGGTTTTGACCTACAAGACCACAAAGTATACAATATATTCTCATGATTCAATAGTGATGATGACACCCTCCAATATCCCTTTTGGTTGCACAATGGAAGTATATGCTAACTACATAACCGTGGGTGTTTTCCTAAGTGAAGCATGCAAATTCAAAGACATCATGGTGTCTAAAGTCATTACATTGATTGCTGCTCCTAGATCTATCAAGGTATTTTGGATAAGATCCCCCTTAATATGGACATTAACCACATGGCTTCCTAGATCCAAAGACTTGGGGTTAACAATCTTTCCCAGTATTAAATCTGCAAGCTACCCTATGACGTTGATTGTGGGTGGACCCTTCTTCCTTCTTCCAAGATTTTTAATGCAACTGTATTTAATGAACAGGTTGTAGATATGTACTTCCTTAATGGTTTGGAGGAGTGGAATTTATATGTTCAAGTGTTTTATCTCATTGATGATGGCATTCTCTGTTTGAACTCCAATTTTACTTTTCATCCTCTCAGGAAATGGGGGATTTTTCTCTATATGCTGGGGCAGGTCCTTATCAATGTTCTCTTCATCATATTGATTCTTATCATTTTCATCTTCATAATGTAGATCTAGGTATGTTGGACATGTGTTTTGATGTTGTGGTGGATCAACCACCATAGAGGGTGTAGGATTTTGGACTATCCTTCTCGAACATAGATTTACTTCATCCAAGTCCAAGGTTTCCACAACATAGGTTGGAAAATGGACTACCTAACTGTTATAAATTGGTCTATTATTGTTGGGGTTTGGTGCAGGTTGTGCTGGAAATTGAGGTGGCCTTGGCGGTTGTTGTGGTGGAGGCATCAAATCTTAGGGTTGCTGAGGCCTCCAATTAGATGAAGAAGGTTACTGATTCATATACAGCTATTGATAATTACCAAGATATTGTTGATTGTGATGGTACTGTTGATAGGGATGAGGATAAGGAGGAGCATAAGGATTCTGAGCATTCAACCAATGGTTCTGAACTGGTTGTGATGGCCATTCTTCCTACCCAATTTGGGCCCAATCAAGTGGTGGTTGATATGGGTTCACATAGGGTTGGTTATGTGGTTGGAATGGTTTTGAAAAATTAGGTCTTCTATGATTTACAAAGTACGATTGCTCCATTGGATCCCCTGCTCCTTGTTCTTGCAAGGCTGCTTTACAAGAAGGTAAGAGTGAACACTTATTTGTTGGGTGACTTTCTACACATAGACCACAAACTTCTACGACGTTTAATGGAAACTGGTTTTTTTCATGTTTCTTCCAATATTTTGGACAGAAAACGGCTAGGAATTGTGTAGCTTCTTCTTATTTCCTTTCCAATTGCATAGCTAGATACTGAAGAATATCAGTCTTCAGTATCTAGCAAATGCCCCAAATCAGACTTGGTTAAGGTTGAATTTGAGGTCCCTAGGTGAGAGGCCATATTCCTACCATTTTTCCCTTTTTTGGACCTAGAGTAGTTTAAATATCTGTTGGATTGATTCATATCTCTTTGAGAAGATATCTAAGGTGCAAGTATGGGCTCTTTTATAACTCAACTAGAATATTTGTTCATAGTCCTCCAAGGACTAGTGTTCTCCCCGCTGTATCCTAAATATTTCATCACTGGCATCTTTAGATTTACAATAATCCCTGCATTTTTCTAGGAAAGCTTGTTTCATTTGATCCCATGTAAAAATATTGTCCCCCCCAAAACCCATAAAGCATCTTAATGCTATATCTTTTAAACTAGAAGGGAAAAGTTTAAGTTTCTGAGCGTATGATGAGTAGTCATAGGTCCTACAAAGTGCCTCAAATTCGAATAAGAACGTGTCTAGATCTTATGAGGTTAAGCCATGAAAATTAGGAAGAATTGCAGGGTTTTTGTTTCTCATTCGAGCTTCCTCATTGGTAGTATTGATTGGAAATGGAAAGATATATCTAGGATCCTATTCTTTGTTTTCCATGGTTGTGTTGGTACTAGAGTTAGTGAAGAAATTATTGTAGTTTGGGTTATAGTCAGGATCAGATTCGTCAAAATTAAGGGATTCATCAAATCTGTATTCTTTTGAGCTTGTTTCACTCATAGGGGTATTTGGTAGGAAACATCCAAATTCATCCCTTCAGCGTGGAGGCATGCATGTTACAACATATTTTTTCTTGTTTTTTTAGATTTTCTATATATTATATTTTTTAGGTTTTTCTGCTCTTGAAAGTTTTAGCACCTCCTTGGAAAAGGCACCAAAAAGTGGTGGATATATGGTATGGTAACCAATTCAAATGTCAAGAAAACACGATTCCTACTTTACTTTGTCAATCTGGGATCGTACAAACTTAAGAGGCGTTGGCACTGTATGTGCAACTGTCAAGAGTGTCTATTCTACCGTGGGAGTGTAATGATCCTTATTTGATAATGGAGTAATGATGTGACCATGATGTGCATAAACTAAATCCAAATAAGAAAGGGAAAGATGCCTAACAATCAAAACTACCATTCAACTACTAATCTCAATTCTGTAAATTAATCAAAAGCTACTATTGGAAATAATTGAAAGAGCATATATCATAATAACTAATTTAAGGAATAATTTGCGGAACTTTTTAACTACAAAACATATAGAAGAACTATTTAATTAGAAGCAAATAACTATTTTGGAAGATATCAACAAACTAACTACTGCAAACTGGATGAAATAAAGTAACTCTATGAAATCATTTAAACTTAATTAAATGGAGTGAATCTATGAGACCAAGCAAATTAAATATAACTAGATCAAATCTATGAAAGCATATAAATTGGTCTAACTACCCTAACTCACAGAACTGAATACTAGGAAACACATGGAAATCTATGAAATTAGTTTATTTTGTAGGAAAAACAATTCTATAGAAAACTATGCTAATGAATGAACAATACTACAACAACAACCGATCTACACTACAGAAAGCGAAACAATATTATGGATGAATCTAAATAATTGAAATATAACCGAGCATGAACATGGATTATCTAAACTATTTTAACTAATCAAGAAATCCTGTTATTGCGATGAGTGGGCCCTTCTCCAAATAAACACAAGAGTGAAAGAAACTAAGCACACATGAAATGCAAGGAATAAGAAACTTTCATTAAACTGGTTAAATATTCATAACTTCATAAATGTATAATAAGGCAAAGCCTGTAACAAAATGTTGTATTCGATTGTTTTAAAATACTTGAGAGATGGACCCTCATCTAAGTGCCTGAAGGTCTATTTATTATAGAAAATAAAAGATCTAAAACCTAATACATAAATTAACTTGAGTCTAAAACTTGATCACAACCGAGCCTTCGTTCTTGAAATGTTGGAGATAACTAGTAGTTAGTCAGGATCTTGAAATGTATTGGTGGCTAGTGTAATTTCCCTTCATCGGTTGTACATTCCTTCATTAATATCTAAAATGTTTGGTACTAGTTAACCTCTGGTAGTAGACTTTAGTTGTGGCTTTATCATAATTGGAGCTTTGACATCAATCATGCAAACGTGCAACTCGACTTTGATTCATGACTTGATCTTGAAAACATGGCAGCACTGGAACTTGACTTTAATTCCTGACTCGATCCTTTGTAGTTCACAATTACACAGTAATACCATGGATTAGACTGCTTTAGTCAAAATTAAAGTAAATCAAACAAAATAAATGATAAACACTTCTATCATCATCATCCCATTCATTAAATACATAATCAACCTCAAAATGTGCAAGCGATCCTTTAAATAATACTTCTTTGTATGCATGGTTAAGCTCTAAGATATGCGGTTTACCTACCAAAATTAGGACTCATCAATAAATATGATTGAATTTCTTTGCTTCTAATTTTAGACTATGAAATTTTGGAATGCACATCAATCACAACTCCAGGCCTTGATACATGTGACAGACCAACCTATATCTAGATTCAATAATAACCTCACTTAAAATATTTCAAGAGATAGCAGAAAAATATGAGAAGAAGAATATTGAGACAAAACTAGAGAAAATTCACTCTAGAGATTTCTTTTACATTAAGCATTATTGAACAAAAACCAGTACAATATATAGATCTTCCAAGGAGGGAAATCAAGTAGCTCAAGGCAATTCAAGTGGCTCACAAAATGGTAGGCTTATATTGGACCAATTCACCCATCAATGACATGAAGCCAAGTGTAACTCCTGGATTGGGCCATAATGAGGTTCAATGAACATAGATGGACCATGAGGAGGTTAGGCTAGTCAAACAGTGTGAAAGGAACGATTAGGAGGAAGCATGAGGTGAGTAGTTGGCTAATTAGTGGCCATTAATGAACAAGTTGACCAAATCCTCAAGAGGGCTCACTCCATCTCCTTAAAATAGGGAAATGCCATCACTCCCTCATAAATGAAAGGCAGTGGGGCGCATTGACTCCAAAAATAAGGAAATGAGTGGATAAGCAGACAAACAAGGCTTCATGGATATATCACTAGTCTAAGGTGGTCAAATATGGACAAACTATAGTCCAAGACACTAGACTAGGCATTAGGAGGCCAAATAATACTAGGTAGAACAACACGAAGGTCCATGGCATGTCTATGATGGGAATATTGTTCCAAACCCCCCCCTTAATCCAAAATGGTAGTGAGCAACAAAAAAATAGGGCCCAAGCAACAAAGGCTTATGGTCACCCTTTACAACAATTTATTTGTCCATGTAAAATGAGTAAAGAGGAAAAACCACATGGGGAGAATCGTCCCTAAAAAATGGACATGGAACAAAGATGAACAAAATGTCTTCAATAGGTCTTGTTCTTCACTTGAATGAGCTGAATGAACAACTTCTTGGTGAAAGACTTGGTGAAGATGTTGTGGATGACATGATCATGCACCAATGCATCAATGCATCAATGTAGTGCAGACAAAAAACATGTGGAGAGGCCCCTTGAAACTCATCATTTGTTGTTGGAAAATATATACTTTGATTTGAATACATAATCAATAATGGAAAATATATATCTACAAACTCCTTCCCAAAGACCATCAAAAGACTCAACAAAATCAATTTCTTGAGCAGTTGCCATATGGTGAATGAAACCATGTATCTTCTTTCCAAACTGATGTAACACTTTCCTAAATACAATGGATCTCATGAGGCTGTGAAATATCAAAATATGAGTCATATGGAGCAGCAAACAATATAGTTATAGTTTCTCCATTAGCATATGGGTCCACAGTAGGAAAATAGTGTGCAACTGGATCACACCAACAATTGAGTGAACTTGGAGGGTCTGGAGACTTGACATTCGAACCATAGGTGGTGAGATCAGGTCCAAACATGTGGAACAAAAGTCCCATGATGGCCAATGACATGGCTATCCAACCAATTAATGACATGCAAGACATAAAAACAACATAGACAAGTGACATGGTATCAAAAACAATGAAATTGTGAGATTGTCCAACTAAGAACTTGGGGGTTGTAGGGTATTTTGGGAATCCAATGGATGGGAAAATGGTTTGAAGGATGTCATAAAATGCATACCAGACTTCATATCACCTTCCAAATCATAATAGGAAGGATCTAAATGGAGTTGGAAAGAGCTTTCAGAAGGCAAGTCGGAAACTAGTGAAAAATGACTAGTATTGGGAGGAGACTTTGGTGAACTAGTTGGAGATTATTCCAAGGAAGGGATAGAGGTTTCTAGTTTTGATATATCAGAATGTGAATCAGAAACAAATACATCTGAAATATGTTTAACTTGAGCACCCAAAGCATACAGATGAGTACCTTGGTGAGTAGCATGGAGACAATGTTCTTGTTCCAAAGAGAGCTTTCCTTCTTCTTTTCTTGCAAAAAATGGAACATCAATGTTATGCTCTTCAAGAAGCTTGGTCATGATGTCCATATTATTTTTGAAACAAGATTTCTCATAATGAGAACCTCTGTAATAACCACAGTTGGGATTCTCTTTCTTGCTCTTCCTCTTCTTGGATTTCGAATCCTCATCAATTGAACTTGAGTTATCTTCATCTGACTGCTTCTTCTCCTTCATATTTTGCTTTCCTTTGGCTATAGCACTTTTGGGACTCTTATCTCCATGAGAAGCGAGTGCATGGTCATTGGGAAAACTTAAAAACCCAATTTGCACTAGCTTATGTTTCTCTTGGGTGAGCGAATCTAAGAATGCATCCTCCAATTTTGAACAACAAGCTTTGTAGCATGGAATGTAGACACAAATATTGAGTATTCAGGACCCAATTTAGAGAGAATGGAAAGTATTAGCTTCTCCTCTTTCTTCTCATTGCCACACTATTTGAACTGAAACAATAGGTTTTGAACTTTGTTATGAACTCCACCATGGTTTCGAAATTGCTTGGACTCAATGAGATCAACTGATTCTCAAATAGATGGCCTCTCATCTCATCTTGCTTCCCAAATAATGAGTCAAGATTGATCCAAACTTCATTTGGTGTAGAATCATTTTCAAGGTGGAATAAGAGATCTTGGAACACAGAGAGACAAATCAAACCATAGGTTTCATCAATCCTATTGAACCACTTAGTTTTTTGAGCAACAACATTTGGCTCACGTTCAAGCCCCATGGTGACTCTATAAAGACACTCACTTCGAAGATGGATGATCATGTGGGCCTTCCATTCGAAATAGTTTAAGGGTGTGAGAATCATGGCTTGATTTTGATCCATACTTTGCTGGTGCACTCTTGGTGATGACATTGACGTGCAAAAAACACTCAAGAAAGAATATGGAAATGGCTCTGAATCATACTAACTCTAATACCATGTGAAAGTTTGGAATTAACATCAATCACAACTCTAGGATATGATACATGTGATAGACCAACCTAGATCTAGATTCAATAACAACCTCACTTAGAATATTTCAAGAGATAGCAAAAAAATATGAAAATAAGAATATTGAGACAAAACTAGAAAAAAATCACTCTGGAGCTTTATTTTCCATTAAGCATTGTTGAATAAAAACTAGTACAATATATAGACCTCCCAAGGAGGGAATTCAAGTAGCTCAAGGTAATTCAAGTGGCTCACAAAATGATAGGCTTAGGTTGGACCAATTCACCCATCAATGACATGAATCCAAGTGTAACTCCTAGGTTGGGCCATAATGAGGTTCAATGAACATAGATGGACCATGAGGAGGTTAGGTTAGTCAAACAGTGTGAAAGGAACCATTAGGAGGGCACATGAAGTGAGTAGTTTCCTAAGTAGTGGTCATTAATGTACAAGTTGACCAAATCCTCAAGAGGGCTGTAATGCCCCTTCTTAATAATTTTATTAAAATGGCAAATTTTTCACTTTTTCCTTAATTCGACCTTTGACTAGTTTTGATGCCTAGGTCTCCAAATTGCTCCAATGCTCCCAAATATTATGATAAGGCGTATGAATGATATTAATACTTGATTATGATGTTCAGGGATTATTTAATACCATTAAAACACTTATGTAAACTCCTTTAATATTCTGGTCAATGTATAGTATTTTACTAGCAATTTCTCTTTGAGTAGTATTGGTCCCTTGGTCTCCAAATGACTCCAAATTCTCCCAAATTGCTACAGAAGGTAATTGGATGATATTAAGACATATTTATAATGTTTATGGATTCTCTGGAGTGTTCATATGAATTCTGAAACTCCTCTTTCAAATCTGGTCAAGATAGGGATTTTTACTAGTAAATTGTGGTTCAAATCCCCTAGGAGTAAATGATGAAAATGACTTTCCAAATGCACTCAATCCAACTGGAATTTATGAATGGAAGTAGGGGAAATATAAAGAAAATCAAAATTAACTCATATGCATCACCATTCAACTTTTAATGTCTACTATAACTCCCTTAAATTAGATGCAAAAAGACTAGTTTCAACCTTTGGGGAAATGGCATTAAATCTTCTTCAAATGGTATTAAACTGATCAAAATGACTCCAAATGCTTAAGTAATGAACATGAAACTTGTGAAGCTCATAAATGAAATTCCATGAATCATAAATACATCAGAGGATTGATATTTCATTCGAATACATCAATACATCATTGCTACACATCAAGGTAGTGGGGAAATGACACCATTCTTTCATTAACAATCAGATTTATACATTTCCACTTGGAATTTCGACCTGAAAATTTCTGAAGATGAAGAAAAGAGTATTTAATTCATATTAAAAAATAAATGGGGCATTATAAGCTCCCCCAAAGAGTACAATAGCTCACTAAAATCGCCCTCCCTCAAGGAGCAAGAATATGCAATGAAAACTGGAAATGGTTGAGTGAGTGAGCTTCAATAGAAGAAACCACGAGATTCCCTATAGCTTACACCTGCAAATAAAGACTCCATTAAATCTCCATGAAATACCTGAATGTCCTCTCCAAACACCAACTTGGATGGGAATCTTTCACCCTCGAAATTGCCTAAGGCAAGAAACTAGTCATCCACTAGCTCTTCTCTTACAAATGCAATTGCAAATTCTAAAATGATCAAAAGCTGCTATTATTCTTTGTTCATGACTTTTATAAACTTCTAATGTCCTCCATGGGTCGAATTCCTTCCAAGATATTCATGCCAACTCAAGTTGGGAAGAGATTCCCAAGTATGCCAGTTGTCCTTCCAATTCTAGCTCCCTCCTTCTCCAAATTCGACTTGGTGTCTCTTTGGCTGCCCTAACTCACTTGAGCGCCCTCTTGGAGGCTATTTTTAACCCTGACATGTCATATATGTTAGATGTCAGCCTTCAGGTCTGATTTGCGTCATAGGTTTCATAGTATCTTCATCATTGTTGTCATAGAGCTAGGGAATCTAGCCCAAGTGTCCCACTAACTCCAAATTGCCTCTTCCTCTTCCATGGGAGTTACTCTTCCTCTACATTTTGAACTCATTAACTCATGCCAAGTATTATTCACTTCCAAATCATCCCAATAACATTGGAATTCTCATGGATTCGAATTGACAAGAGGAGGATGCCGCGTGGCATAGAAAATCTAGCTTGTATGGGTCCCACTTCCTCCATGTGTATTCATGATCAAATGCCACTTTGATTTTCACTTGTATATATTTATTTAAATCCTTTATTAAATATTTATGCTATCCTAATTTCCACACATAATTTATTATCCCCCTTATTCCAAATCCCAAAGCTTCCACCCCCAACCTAGGAAACTAGTAATTTTCCTCCTTGGCAATTATTTGACCCTTAGCATCAATTTGACAAACTCTCATGAATAAGGCCAATGGGATTAGGACATTGTGACCCAATGAAAAATTTGGGACATGATAAGGGCGCACTCCGTCTCCTTAAAATAGGGAAATTCCATAACTCCCTCATAAATGAAAGGTAGTGGGGTGCATTGACTCCCAAAAAGAAGGAAATGAGTGGATAAGTGGACAAATAAGGCTTCATGGATATATCACTAGTCTAAGGTGGTCAAATGTGGATGAACTATGGTCCAAGACACTAGACTAGGCACTAGGAGGTCAAATAACACTAGGTGGAACAACATGAAGGTCCATGGCATGTATATGATGGGAATATTGTTCTAACATAGACCAATTTTTTGAGAAATTCTCGAAAGTCACTTTCCGATAAGCAGGAATTGAGATAGATGATCGGAGAAAAAAGATATCAACCTGAACGATAGCATGAATTAGCTCAACTGACTCCTCTCTTTGTTGATATACTTCAACTATCCTTAATTTTGAAGGTACAACATCGGCCAATTTAACAAACATCAACATTCCGAGACGCTCCATTGAATTACCTGTCAAATCCCAAAACTTTGTGCAAATCTTTTTCCTTTTAACAATTAAACCAAAAACTTCCTCACATACAAATCCTTGGGATTTCAAGGATACTCTAACTCATTTAAGCTTGAGTGATTCCATCCTAGGAATAGTTTCTGGGAAATTCTTCAAGTGAGTCTGCCACTCACAAAGTTGTTCATAGGATTTTTTAGCTTTCTTCTTTTTATCAGAGTGATCTTCAAGCTGTCCAACAAATGCTCAAAAAGACAATAATCATCTTGAATTTCATTCAAGACTTTAAAGACTAACTTCTAAGTCTGTCTAAAACTTTCATTAATATAAATGGCTTCAGCTTTGAAATCCTGTATAATGATATTGAAGAATGAGGAGGAAATAGGATGAATCTTAAACTGTTTAAGCTCTACCTTGATATCCCTAAGCTCATGAAATTATCATATGCAACTTTATTTTGATCAGAAAGTTCTTTAAGCTACTTTTGAATATTATGTATCTCACTTGATGTTGAGATTTAAGATCATCCAACTTCTTAACAAAGTATTCCTGTAGAGAAACCTTTTTTCCTTCCAGAGCAACAAAGTTAGCTTTTTCATCATCTAACATTTTATTCAAAGTAGAGACAGAGTCAAAATTAACACCAACAAATGCTCCCATAGAAGTTGTTGTCTCAATGGCTCCTCTCCTAGGATCTATAGTAGCCTGCTTCCAAATAACTTGATTTTCAACTGGGCCTACAACCATTTCTCCTTCCCTGGTCCTCTTCACACCTTTTCTTATTACTGATTTTTGTTTTCTACTAAATAAATAATCTCCCAATGCAACCACTACATCTTCTCCAAAGTCATTTGTGTCCTCCGTTGATGATACTAGCAAGCCTACAGAGGTAGCTATGGGTATTGGTTGGGCTAGGGAAGTAGATGGAGCTTGGGTGAAATATTGAGAAATTTCAAAGTTGGTTTGAACGAGGGTATAAATAGGGGTAGAAGAGCTATCCATCTGGGAATGAGTTGAACATGAAAGAGGGATAATAATTTCAGGCTGGGAAGATACAACAAGATCACTCTTTTCAACCAAATGAGCAACTGGTTCTAAAGACTCAGCTTGTTGTGTAGGTAAAGGATTTTGTGGAACATTTAATGGAACATCAACCTGTGGGTGAGTAGAGGGAAGAACTTCTTCTGAGGAATGATTCGAGGATTGAATATGTGATGGTAAAGGAGGTGATGAATCATGAACATGATCATGGGTACGCTCAACAACTTCAACAATAGTGGATGTACCATTATCGTGGGGTAGCTTAGGATTAGAACTTGGTAGGAAATTAGCAGGAAGGGATGGAATATCAAGGGAAGGTAATTGAGGAAACTCCTCAATGAGTTGAGTCGAGTGGAAGGATTCTTTTGGTTTTTCTTGATCTAAATCAAGAATCTTGATTTAGACGAAACTGTCCTGATGATGAATCCTGATGATGAATCATGTTTTTGATTCGAAACGTCGATGACAATCATGGCTACTGTGGTTTTTCTGAGACATGAACATGAAAGAATATTGATACTAGGATTAGGGGTTTTAGGTTTCGAATTTGTGGTGAATGAAACATTTTCACCCTCAACTATTAAATAATAAATCACATTGGAAGAGGTACCAATAACAATAGGAGGATCAATAGAATGAGACAATTTACCTTGAAGATATTTAGCTTGTTGCATTAAACTAGTCAAGTTCTGTAGAGGATTCCGAGAACTTGAAGATATTTAGAATGAGACAATTTACCTTGAAGATATTTAGCTTGGTTTCCATTGGCTGCTTTCGTTGTTGTTTCTCTAACTTCTTCTACGCTGTAGGTTTAGGATGAGCTGTACTAACCACTAGGGCTTTATTGCTGGCTTCTAATTCCTCTTTCTTGTCCTATTCATTAGCATCAAATGCTCTATTTATTTCTTCGATTACTATTGTATTATGATGTTTCATTGATTCATGAATTAGATTTCTTTGTGCCGGGTTAGAAATATTCCCCAACACTTCTTTAAAATTAAGAGCTCCTTGGTAGATGGAGTCATCAAGTTGAGTTTGATGTATGTAGGTATTCTTCAATTGGGCCCGAAGAAAATGTTGCTCAATAAACTTCTTAGGGTTGCACATTCTTTTGACACCTAATCCCAATTTCAATTCTTTCAACTTAGCAGCCAAAATATGGGCATGAGAAGCATTATGGATGAATAGGTGAAGCCGTTCTTCTCAGACCCAAGCATCGGTCATGAACTCCATCCATTGCATTCTGAAAAGCCACTTCTTGCAAAACCATTTTGTCAGGAACAAACCTTAGCAAAAGATGGATTGGATTATGGCCCCAAATCCTCAAGTAGGTGAAAAACTCACCACAATACCAATCTCCCATTGGGGCTACCAAATTCCTGGCATTTTAAGAAATACTAGGTGCATTTGTCTTAAATATTATAAGATAAACAACACTCAAAAAAATATTATAGATATCATAAATGTGGGGTCTATAGTTTTCCTCCCATAAAATTGCACAATAGATATGAATAGGAGGGTTTTGTATTGTCCAATGCTAATTCATTGAACGAAACACAAAAGATGAGCACATTATATTTACCATATAAGCTGACATGAATAAATTGGGTTTCCTAATGGCTGGTGTCTTATGCGCTTGAGAAATTGCATCTTTCATACTAAAAGAAAAAATCTGAGCCCAATTAAATATGTGCCCTGTAATAACAATATGGTGGACCACGGGGGTCCATTCCAGCTTGAAATAGATGCTTTTCTTCGAGCCATAAAATCGACATAGCATAGAAGCAAGAAGCTTGTAGGGTTCCCTCAAATGGTGAATAGGGTACATTCTGTTGGGTCTCAACATGAAGCTTTTTGAATTGAACCACCAACTCTTAATCAACTCCTCCAGTTCAAACATTTTCTCAAAAGACCTCAATAAATCTTGTGTTAACAACTGCTGTGGAGTCTTCAGAGCATAAATCCTTGCAAAGTGTCAGGTTTGAACGTGTCATATACAACCTAGTTTGAATCTCGAAAATTCGTAGTCAAGATGTTTGCATAATCTATCATCCACTAAACAAGGTCTTGTTGTAGGTACAACAAATCCCATGCTTCATTTGATCATGGGAGCCCCAATTTCTGTAAATACAAAGCTATTTAGGTAAGATTTTAAACCCTGTTTGTTATGGTCTCATACCCTTTTGATTCTGGTTTGTGTAATTATCATCTTTTCCTTTGAAATTTTCTAAGTTTCTGGTTTGTTTTCTCGATTTGCAGAAAGCCTTGAATTCTTTAAAAATGTCATTTTCTTCTCGCAAATCAAAAAACCCGAAATCCCGAAACCTGAAGTCCCACAATTGTGGATTGCACGAAATTGTTTGTTTGTTCTTTTCGAATTTCGTCAACCCGAAACCCGCAACCCGAAATTGCGGGTTGTAGGGAGACTGTGTTAATATTTTGGAAATTTCGATTCCGCAACCCGAAACCCAAAATTCCGGATTTCGGATTGCGGAAACTCGTTATGTCAATAAATCACGTTGTGTGTTCCCAAAACTCGCAACCCGCAAATTGCAGAATGCGAGATGTGGAATTTTTTTTTTTAAATTTTAAACGTTGTTTTCGTTTCCGAAACCCGAAATTTTGGGTTGCAGATTTCAGAAACACGTTTGTTCGTTGTTTTGCAATTTGTAAACCCGCAACCGGCAAATTGCAGATTGCGGGAATTTTGAATAAAATTTGAAAATAAAACTCTTGACTCGATCCCACATCCCACAGGGGGTAATCTCAGCCGTTTGTTTCTTTTAATCACACGGTCCATATTTGATCCGACCAAAAATTGATAAATATGTGATTTTTTCCTATTTTTCTCTATCATTTTCACTGTCGGAATTTACTCTCCCACGTGGATTTTACTGTGAATTTATTACCAGGGTCATTCTCGCGAGTTTTCAGCTATTTTCAGGTTGGTTTGTTGTCGTTTTGCCATTTTCTATTTGCGGTTTTACTGTTTGTGGTTTAGTTTTGATTTTTGTTTTATTTATTTACCATAAATTCCACCCTTTACCAAGATGTCACGGAACACTCGGTCTAAGACAATCCACATGGATTCTCTCACTAAGGACCTGAATTTTGGTATCTTCTCAAATACCAATGAGAGGGTTACTGAAACATACCAAATGGACTAGGCCAAGATATATTCAATTTTTGATGATGATGATCTTTCTAACATCAAGGAAGATTGACCTGCATATGAGAAGATTAGGGCTTCTCAAATCCATGCCATTGCTGCCCGGCCCGTTGTCTTACCTTACACAGACCCTGTTAAATGGATTGTAGAAAAGGCCAACCCTAAAGACCGGTCATTCAATGACAACACGGGGTCACAATTGACAACCTTCCGCCCCAAAGTCTTTATCAGGGATTTTGCTCTTAAACCGACTGCACAAACCCTTAGCCCTAAATTCATAACATCCTCTAAAACTAGGTACAATTTTGATGAAATGATGAAATCATGGATGATTAAACCTAGCAGTTTTGTGCCGAAGGCTGATAACCTCTACCTGATTATTTGGTTTCGGGAACCTTACTCTTTACTGGAAACCATGCTTTGCAGGATCTCTGGCCTTCCCAATTGTTCAGTTTTCAAATCCAAATGGGATCCAATAGCTCATCATGTCATAACAATCGGTGAATCTTTCCCTTAGGCATCTATTCTGTCTTCAGAACTCAAAAGAACCATCCAGGATTATCAAAAGGCACCTGCCTTGAGAAAGCCACACTTCTACTTGTCAGCCTTTATCATTGATGTCTTCTGCTCTGAGTTCGAATGTCCTAATTTGGGATGGAATTGGAATCCTTCAGATCCACCAGTTCACATTTATCAATTAGCATTGTGGGAAAGCAACTTTGTGCCATTACTTTATGACATTTGTGACCATTTCATGGGAACCATTTACTTCAAAATATTCAAACAAGAGGCACCTTCTTTTTCAGCTGATGCCAGGGCCTTCATCAATACAATTGGGGATTGGTATGTCTATGAGTCTTTTTCATACATCAGAGTTTGAGGAAGTGACACTGCCCACCTTCTGCCCATAATAGTGCCTAACAGATTGGTCCTTCAAGAAGTCTCCTATCAGACTGTCACTGATGGTGTTTACAGGAAACTTACTGGTCCCAAGAAGAAAGGTTGGCCTAAATTCTCTTTGAACCTTGGGCCATTAGTCATTCCAACATCAAATTGGGCTGCAGTGCTTGGTGACCAAGTGACTCCTTTGAAGTTGGGTAAAGCTTCCAAAAGGAAGCATGATCCTAAGGAATTCCTTGATGCACATTTGAAACAATATCACATGAAGATGGACAATATCCATGAAGAAATTCCAGATGAATCCATCTACCAAGGAGTGGATACATTTTTTGAAGTCTTGGCTAGGGCCAAGAGCATAGAAGAACAACATCCAATTATGGCATATCAGAAAGAAATTAAAACTAAAGTCTATAGGCAAAGAACAATGGAGATGAATCTGATTGAGAAAGTGAGAAGAGATAAAGAACAAAAGCACCTTCAACAGGCTAATGCTCCTCTAATGCTTACTTATACATATGGAGATAAAGGTAAATCTCCCATGGAAAATCCTCCTCAGGTGAAAACAGTTGAACAGGTTAAAGCTTTGCTGCAAGCCTCTCATCATTTCTAGCAGCAGTTAGCAAAACTGACTTCAGTATTGGACACTCAGATAGATGAACCTCCTAAGCTTACTATGGATGTTCAAGTGACTGTTGTAGCTGCACAGGTATGTGATGACCTAATAATAACTGAGGTCAAACCAGCTAAGAAACAGAAAATTCGGACTTCTACATCACAGGTCCCTACTGTTGATCTTATTGACAGTGATGTTGATGATGGACCCAATCCTCCAGTATCAGTCATTCAAGAAGTGACTGAAGGAGTAACTGAAGGAGTAACTCAAGAAGTGATTGAGAAAGTGACTGGATAGGTAACTGAAGACTCACAAGCAGTTTCATATTTGCTAGATACTATTGAGATGGATCATTCTTTTTCAGATGTACAGGTATTAGAGGTTACTACTACCCCTGACATCACAACTTCGTCATTTTTGTTGTCATCTATTCATGATATTTTTGCTTTGTCCCCATGGGTTATCCCACCATTTTCTATATCACAACTTTTTCATACTCTGACTTCCAGAGCCACCCCATTTTAAGATAACTCTATCCCTTTTTCCATTCCCCCATCTATTATTGCAGAAGTCCAGTCTTCGACTGTCCCCTTGCAATTACCCATATCTACTTTATGATTACCCACTGTGGAAGAGCCACCCTCAATTCCCTCCCCATCATCACCTGCTAAGGATGATCATGTTCCACTTTCTGAAGCCTTCACTTCAATCCCTTCTCCAACCCCTGTCCCATCAGTTCCTCAGACTGTCTCTACCCCTATGACTATTCCTCAAGTTACCATGGATATACCCAATCCCATGGTCACTCAAACTCCTTCATTGATCTCAACATAAAATGTCATCTCAATTACTTCTGATATAATAATTGAATATGAAGATGATGTGGTAGTCCTCCTTGGACATTATTTCTACAGTAAGGAAAATAAAGCAGTGGTAAAAAGGGGTAAGAAGAGGAGCAAGGATCAAGGTGGATTAGAAGTATCTGTTCCTAATCAAATAGTATGGACTTAGCAAACAAATGATCCCAAGACAGGAGCAATTGAAACGACAACAACCTTAGGAGCATTTGCTGGTGCAAACCTTGATTCAGTCCAGATACTAAACAAGGAAATTAATTAGAAGAAAGAAGAATTGGAAGGGCTAGAAGAAGAGTTAGTAAAGACTAAAGAGAAACATGAAAATTATGTTGCTGATCTTAGGAGGATATGGGGAGACAAGTTAGAAGATTTGGAGTGGTCTCTTCGGACTGAACTTCGTGATGTACAAGCTGAGAATTCTTTCAATACACAGAAGATAACCTTACTAGAAAAGAGATGTGAGGATGCAACTGCAAGTGCAACCTCTTCTACTTTGTTTAAGTTGTCATCCCAAGAATTCAAGGATTTGGCCCTCCAGGTTAATGAAGAACATCATAAGTTTTTGGAGAAGCTATTTTGCACCCTGGATGAGATCAGGGAGACTCATATAATTTTTGGTAAGATGTATGGTTCCCTTGAAGAGCAAAAAGCCAAAAGGCTGCAAGCCTCTCAGGCAAGTCAAAATATTGGTGAGTAGCAGAGATATATCAAGGACACACCAGAAGGCTTCCCCATTCTTAACAGTTTTCAGTTGAAGAAAATCAGAGTTGCATTGAACACTTGGAAAGATTTGAACGAGTCAGTTGAAGATATTTTGAAGAAAGCACAGGCCATATGCAGCAGGCGATGGTATGCAGCAGATAACATCATGGAGATTATACAGTTTGATGTTATGGATCTCATTGAAGATTCTTTCCCACCTAAGTTGAAGGTTGAGCAAGTCGAACGTAGGTTTGAAGAGGCCAAGGAGAAAATTTAGCATCTTGAGTAGGTCAACATTGATGATGTGGAACAACGGATTAGGAAACTGGTCAGCATTGAAGGAAAAATCCATATTTACATTCGCATTTGGCATAAGTTAGCTAAGAATGAGATGGAAACATTTGAATGTAATGCGCAGTTGGGGCTTGAGTCAGCTAACTATCCGAATGTGGATGAGTTGTTAGAAATTTGGGACAAATGCCAAGTTTTTCTAGGCCATTAGTTTATTTTTTATTTTGTAATCCCGATTTGTGGGAATTTATTCCTTGTATTATTATTTTGTAAACTCTTATTTAAAGGAGATGATATCTCGTAAATGGGATGATGGAATTTGGAGGACAAAATATGTAGGAGAGATTGGAGATGCCCTGTTTTGATACAAGCTTGTAATTTCTTACAGAATGTCATTACATACAGTAAAGTTATTTTCAGATCTACTTTTGTTTATTTGTCAAGTTTATTTGATGAATGTGATTGTACTCCAAATTGTTTATCTGAATACTGTTTCAATCTTTTGCAATTGATTAGGTACAGTGATCTATGGTTTTGATTTTTCTCTGCTAATGATTTGTGTGCTCATGAAGTTTTAAAGAGTTTATTCTATTAAAACTTTGATCGATTTTTGCAAATGGTTGTTACAGTAAGTTATAAATGGTGTTAATTTTTCAATTGACATATCAATTACAGGTCAAATCTTGAATGCATACAACCCTCAACTTGCTGTTTGTTAATTTTTATTGATCAATGGTAATTTGAGCAAATAAGTAATATGTCTTTTAACATTTATGTATGTCTTTTAACATTTATGTTCAGTTGATGATAAATACTTATTTAATTTTCACATCAAGCTGATTTGCACTCATCTCAAACACTTTCTTAGGATATATCTAACCTAGTTTAGATTCTTACAAATAGATTTGTGTTTAGAGACCTTTTACACTTAGTTTCTTCATTAGGAAACTGATCCTTTGGATCAAAACTTACCAACTCATAGAGTGCCAGCGGAGGCCAAATATCCGTGGGATATTACTATACCAAACAGGTTGGGGATAGAACAGTCCTTGTGTAGGGCCTTTTGAAGCCTTTCAGTCTTGGTTTTCACCCTCTGTTGAGAGCTTAGGAACCCATTCCAACACCTTCACACCCTGCACATCTGAGGCCTCAACAAATGGTGCTAGAAGGAGGGCCAGCAGTAAGCTATGCCTAAACAGAATACTCAGAAACCTCCTCCAACAAGAATACCGATTGTCACTTGTAGCCACACTCAGGCATCTACTTTTGTTGAGAAACTTGTGCAACATCCTAATACTATCCCTACTACCCCTACAACTCACCGAGATCCTAGAACAGGGGATGTCATCATTATATCACCCACTGGAGGACCTATCTCACTTGAACAGATGCTCAAAAGTTCTAGTGATAGTGCTACCAGGCTACAGCAGAGGATCTCTGTAGAAAGAAATCAAGGATTAGCAGTAATTCACCAAGAAAACACTAATCCACAAGCAAATATTCACGATAATCAAGATAATCAAAATTCAGCTGATCACAATACTGAGCAAAATAATTCATCAAACCAACAGCAATTCCCTGAATTTGATCTTGATTTATTATTTAGTGAAACAGAACAAGTCTCACACACCACTGCTTCAGGTGGGCCACCACCCTCTCCTCCTTCATCATCATCCTCCTCATCTGAAAGTGAGCATTCTTCTAGCTCTTCATCTAAAGAAGAAGAAGAACAACCTATGGCTGGTGAAGGCCAGAACAGACCTTGGCTTGACCAAGATGCTGTATTCATACTTAGGGATCAACATATATTGCCTAAAAACCTTGAGAAGTGGCTTCCCAAGTTCAACCCAGATGATAAGTCACCTGCATTAGATCACATTAAAACCTTTATGCAGGCCATAAGACTTAGGATTGTTGTTCATGAAGATGTGGTTTGCAGACTCTTCCCTTACACATTTGAAGGCAAGGCATCCACATGGTGTTTTGCCTCAGAAGCTAGAACTATAACTTCATGGGATGAGTTCAACATTTTTTTTATCCAGAAGTTTGGGGTTGAAAAAACACCACAAGATTTAGTTTTGGAATTATCTTCCATGAAAATGAAAGGTAAATAAAGGGTCAAAGATTACAATAAGAGATTTTCTTATCTACAGAATAGGATCCCTGCCATTGTTCTTCCAGCATAACAAATTTTGGTTTCCTATTATGAAAAAGGTCTATTTGTACCTATTGCAATGTGGGTCAAAAGGGCACACAAGGAAAACTTGTTTGAAGCTTATGCTGAAGCCATTTAGGTGGAAAAGGATATCTATTGCCTAAAAGACAATCCTGAAGCTTTAGAAGAACAACCTTCTACATCCAAGAAGAAAACTGATAATGCTCCCAAGCCCACTACCCAAAACAAATATCCCTTTGAAATGTCTGACATCAAGAAGTTTCTCCAGAAAATGTCAAATGAGATGGTGGATCTAAAAAAGAATAATAATGAGAATCAAAATAATAATAGAGGTTTTGTAAGGCCACCATTCAGGAGACCTTATCAACCTCCCCAAAATACACCACCTCCTAACCCTAATGAAGGACTGACTTCTGAAGAGATCAATTGCATTTTCAAAGCTCTTGCCACTGAATCTCAAAATGTCCCCGAACCTTCCGATGACCAAACAGACCAAGATTCACAGTTACCAGGAGGAGGAGATGAAGAAGAAGACCCACAGATTAATACTGTTAGCTATTTCTCTGAACTACCAATGAATGAAGAATAAGAAGAACCTGAGACAGTGTTCAATGTTCAACATCCTTACAATACTAGATCAAGACCACAACCTGCTTAGGAACCTTCATCTTCAACAACACCTCCCAACAAAAGTAAAACTGTTCCTCAAAAGGATAGAGTTATTCCTGAATTGGAGTACAGCTTAGCTGAAGATTTGAAAAGAGTTAAAGCAAATATTTTCTTGTTTGAACTTTTGAGAATCCCTTCTATGAGGGATTCTTTGCCTAAAAGTATGATAATCAAACAACCAAGAGCATCACAAAATAATAACTTAGACTCTTTTACCAAACCAGATGACCAAAAATCTGGAAGTAAGAGGACCCCTCCTTTCTTGCTTACATTTGAAATCTTCAACATAAATGTACACAATTGCATGATAGACTCTGGGGCTTCTTCCAATGTGATGCCCCTGTTTGTCTGCAGAAAACTTAATGCCACTTGGGAACCCTGTCCTACTCAGATTGTCTATCTCGACAGATCCAAAGTAAGAGTAGTAGGGAGATTAAGAAATGTGTTGTTGACGTTATCTGTTGATCCTCGGATTCATCGGACCATTGATATTGTTATAGCTGACATTCCTGAAGCTTACGAGATGTGGCTGAGCAAAGACTGGTCAGAGAAGATCAAGGGCTACTTTTCCACTGATTGGTCTCACTTGTGGTTACCCTACAATGGACAACAAAATAAGATTAAGATCAGTAGGGAGACATTTATGAAGCAAACTGTAATGTCCCTAGTTTTACCCCATGGCATTAACATTATAAATGATGTAATATTGTTATGAGATCATGGTGAGGAGCTCAAGGCCAAGGCCCCGCCATCGATTTAGTGATGCATATGGTTTGCATGCTAGCAATGCACATTGGAAATTCAAATATAATGTAATATGCATTTTAATAAAAATACCCACAACTAGCTATGCAATGCAACAAAGAGATGGGGGCATGATTTCACAAGGAATTGGGAGGGAAAACATTCAAACCCTTGAGCCAATCAGGTCAAGCCAAGTGTCAATGAGAGAACCCATCAAACCCTCAACTACCCATGTTGACTTTTGTACCCAACCATTGATTTCTCCCAAGAGTTGGTTGAGGTAGTTAATGCCTTGGGAATGGAGAGCTATGGCAAGCCACCCTTTATGGAAAAACGTGTTTGTCTCCTTGGGCAAGAAAAGAGCCATGAATTTTGTCCCCCAAGCCATTATCCAGGATCATTTTTCCTCCCTCACGAGTTTAGAGCTACCTGGGCGTTTTCCAGGCATGTTGTAGCATTTTCTTCATTTCCCCAGTAGGGAAGGGCGTTTTCTGTGTTGTATACCAGTGGGGAAGAAGGGAAATCGAATGGAGGTTCAATAGAGACCGTTTTGGGCTGTTGAAGGTTGAGATATTTGGGGAAGAAATCGTTTTCCCCCCTGTGGTTGTTTTTCCATCCCACAATCCGTTTTTGGTTGGGAACGTTTTTGGGAAAACCCATGGCCATCTTATTTGTAAATCCCACTATCTAAAATGTGTATCCCTGCCCCTGTTTGTGCTTACTGTGTGAGAGAAGAGTATGTTGGGTATGGGTATGGGTATCCATGGCTTGGGCTTGAGCTTGAGTGCGATAATCCAGGGTTCAATTGTAGCCTGATAAACCCAGCTATGGACTGGCTTGGCTCAGATGGAATGATTAATTGGTTGTGAGAGAGTGAATGTCCCCTTTTCCTTGAAGGAATCATGCCCAGCTAGGGGGTGGCCTTCAGACGGACTCAGTATAAGCTGTCGAAGAGTCTATGGCTGGGTGGAACGTTGCAACGACATAGCTAGTTGCTTGGGCAGTTGCAAAAATGAAGATAAGTGTTTTTATGTCTATGTATTTACTTCCACAATGTTTAATTAATGATTATTTTGATATGCTGGATGAGCATGAAGTGTGTGTGTGGATTAGATTTAAATTCCGCTGTGCATATTGCCTAATTGTATTTGCACACCAATGTTTAAATTCTTATGATTCTAATTAGTGGGCTGAGTTTTATGAAATGCCCAGATTTTAGTGCCATGTTCCCTTCCTTGCATTGGGTCAGTAGGTGGGTACATTACACAAACAATCACTGACCTTAATGATTCGAGTGAACCTGCCGGTTATTTCAGCTCACATATTGAGCATTTCACATTTGATACATTTTTTGGAGATTTGCCAGCCGATTCTTCACTAGATGAGAATGTACAAAATGAAATTGAGATTGCCAATGTTACCACTGTACCATTATCTGGAACTATTGTACATAATGTGTATAATGTTAATACAAATTTTAGGATTGATCCTATTGCATGGACTTTATTCTTTGATGGCTCCAAATCCAAAGATGGAGATGGTGCAAGTTGTGTCCATATTGATCCAAAAGGGACTAAAACCATGATTGTTTGTAGACTTGAATTCGAATGTACACATAATGTGACTGAATATGAGGCTCTGGTGTAGGGACTCAAAAAAACTATTGATATGGGTGCACAAGTGATAGAATGTTTTGGTGATTCTCAAATTATACTTAAACAAGTAAGAAACAAGATACATTCTCTATCTCCTCGTTTAACTAATTATCAAAAGATGGTAAGAGAACTCACCAATTCTTTCACTGCATTCAACATCGAGTCTGTACCTAGGTCACAGAACTTTGATGCTAACCTTTTATCAAATACAACATCTAGGCTGATTACACCAGAAGGCTTGTCACCTAAAACCTTTTCAATAGAACTTATGTACAGGCCTTCCATTCCTGATAATGTAACTTGCTGGAAAGTGTTTGATGATGATTAGCAGATCCTAGACTTTCTCTCAGCTCAAGATACATTCCAAGACATGGCAATAGATGAATCTGAGCATGAAAAATCTTTGATTGATCCCTCCAACATCATTCCAAAATCAGTGATCAACCTAGAAAAGTTCTATGACTTACAAGATAAATTTAAACACAAGACCAACTCTAAGACACAGAGTTCATCACTGAATTATGAGCCAGTCAACCTTGGTACTGAACATAATCCCCGTTTTATTAACCTTGGAGTTGACTGCTCTGTTGAAGAAAGAAGAGCTTTCATCAGATTGTGTAAAGAGTATAAGGATGTTTTTGCCTGGACCCATGACGAGATAAAAACCTTTGATACAAGCATTATGCATCATAACATACCGATGAAGCCAAAAGTGAAACCTTACCAACAAAAACTAAGGAAAATGCGTCCTAGTTTGGAACCCTCTGTGAAGAAAGAACTTGAAAAGTTACTGACAACTAGAATCATATTCCCTGTCAGACACACACAATGGATAGCAAATTTAGTACCTGTTCGGAAAAAGAATGGGGAAATCAAACTTTGTGTCGATTTTAGGAATTTGAACAGAGCTTCCGAAAAGGATAACTACCCTATTCCTCCCATGGAATAGATTCTGCAAAAGGTAGCAGGGTCAGAGATGTTCTCTCTCCTGGATGGTTTTTCAGGGTACAACCAAGTCATGGTTTCCCTTGATGACCAACTCAAAACAACTTTCAGAACCCCCTAGGGTACCTTCACCTACAGGCGAATGCCCTTTGGATTGATTAATGCAGGAGCCACATTCCAGAGAGCTATGGATATAGCTTTTAGAGGTTTAATGCATAATTCTGTCATAGTATATATAAATGACATTACTATCTATTCAAAAAAACGACATGAACATATGTCTGCTTTCAAACAGGTTTTTGAACACCGCAGGAAGTACGAAATTTCACTGAACCCCAAAAAGTCCATATTCACAGTGACAGAAGGTAAGCTCCTGGGTTTCATTGTTTCCAAGGAAGGTATGATTATCGATTCTGAACGCACTGATGCTATTTCAAATATTGGTTTTCCTGGTTCCCGCAAAGCCATGCAATCATTCCTCGGTAAGATCAATTTTGTACGTACGTTTGTTCCCAATTTTGCACAAATTGTTAGGCCTTTGCAGCAGTTAGTTAAAAAGGATGTACAGTTTAGTTGGTCACAGGAACAAAAAGATGCATTTGTTGAAATTCGAAGGGCCATTGCAGAAGCTCCTGCTCTGATGTCCCCAGATTTCGAAAAAGATTTTATTTTATATACTTTCGCTACTGATTTTTCTTATGCAACTGTTTTAACACAGAAGCATGACAGCGATACCGAGATTCCAATTTCATTCATGAGCTCAACGTCTAAGGGAGCAGAACTTAACTACTCCCAAATTGACAAGCAGGCCTATGCAATTTACAAGTCTATGAAACATTATAGGCCCTACTTATTGAAATCTCGAACGAAGGTGATTGTTCCATACACTGCCATCAGAAATGTGCTAGTCCAGAAAGAGTTAGGCGAGAAAAGAGCCCATTGGATGACAACTTTGTAGGAATATGACCTGGAAATTGATACAAACTGTTACACCAAAACCCCGAGGTGTTAGTGAAGGCTGTCCATTAGGATCTTAACATCCCACCACGCTTCGCAGTTTAGACTTTGGGCTGGATGTGCGCCTGTATGATGGTGTCCCCTTTGCGTCGTACGAGCCTCGGGAGAACACTGCAATGCCGACGTTGCCACCCGCTCTGTGACTTGAACCTGGGTGGAGGCTCTGATACCAAATGATACAAACCGTTACACCAAAACCCCGAGGTGTTAGTGAAGGTCGTCCATTAGGATCTTAACAGAAATCAGGCCAATGAAGATTGTAAAAGGGCAAGGTTTATGCCTGCTTACTACCTAGTCGAGTGATCTTGTTCAACAACAAACTGAATGGGAGCAGGAAGAAAACGTTCCTACAGGTTCTGTCAATGCCATAGATACTCCAGCATCTGACTGGTATGATCATATCAAGTTTTTTCTGAACCATGGGTTTGCTCATGAAACCCTTGACTTCAAAAAGTGCGGATCTTTGAGATTAAATTCTGCTCCTTACCAATTTATTAATGGAGTTCTGTTTAGAAAAAATTATGATGGATTTTTCCTTAGGTGTTTGGAAAGAAATGAGACTGATGAAATTCTTTTTCAATTCCATGCAGGACTTGTTGGAGGCCATTTTTCAGGTGAAACCACAGCACACAAGATTCTCAGAGCTGGATATTATTGGCCTACTCTGTTTAAGGATGCTTATGCTCATGTAAGAAGGTGTGAACCATGTCAAAAGTGTGCAAGGAAGTTCAAAAAACCTACTTTTCCTCTGCAGCCAGTAACAATTCAATTTCCATTTCAGCAATGGGGACTGGATTTTGTTGGACCAATTAATCCCACCTCCTCCCTTCAACATAGGTATATCCTCACAGCAACTGACTACTTTACCAGATGGGTAGAGGTAGTCCCCCTTAGGCAGTGTAACACAAACCAAGTAATTTCTTTTCTTGACAGTCAGATAGTTCCAAGGTTTGGTGCTCCAGAGTATCTTGTCTTTGATAATGCATCCTACTTTTCCTCAATTAATTTGACATAGTATGCCCTTGAAAAAGGGATCAAACTGAATTTTTCTACCAATTATTACCCACAGGGTAATGGGCTTGCTGAATCTTCTAACAAGAACTTGATAAATATTTTGAAGAAGACAGTATCCTCTCATCACAAAGATTGGCACACACAGCTCTATAATACTCTTTGGGCAGATCGAATCACCCCAAAGGTAGCTATTGGAAAATCTCCCTATTGTCTGGTCTATGGAAAAGAAGCCATCCTACCATCTAACCTTACCATCCCCTCATTACAATTAGCCCAATCCATTCAAGAGGATGATTCCTCTCCTCTTCAGTAGAGAATTGATACCTTGTTGAAGTTGGAGGAAGACATGGAAGTGGCTAAAAATAAATTATATCATCATCAACAGATGGTTAAAATATGGTTCGATGAGAAATCCTCTTCTGACAGGGAATTTTTAGTAGGTGATTTGGTATTGAGATGGGATAAGCAACACAAGGATAAAAATGATTATACCAAGTTTCAACGCCTTTGGCTAGGACCTTTCATTATTACAGAAAATATTGGTCCTAGTACTGTTCGATTATAGACATTGGAAGGGGTCATTGACACCTATCCAGTGAATGTTTCTCTGCTAAAAAAGTATTTTGTCTAAACAATTTGATGCACTTTGTACATAGGTTTAGTGTGTTTTGCAGTTTTCTTGTTTTGATTTGATTTGATTTTCTTTTGTTTTTCTCTTAATAAACTCCACACATTTGGTAATGGTTGATGGTCAGCTTGTCTCAAAATAATTTGAACTAAAGTTCTGGAATGCTCTGTCAATCTTGGTTGTTTTCAACCTATGTCAGAATTTATTTTACAAAGAATAGACAATCATTAATTGTAGAATTTAGATTGATACCTTTCCACCATGGTCATTATCTTACACATGCTTTATTTGTTTAATTGAGGTTGTGGAAAGTGACTGACTTTCTTGTCTTATGTTTCATTAGTGTAGCGCAACATATCTCAATAACCTGGTCAACCTTTATCTTTTCTGGATCCTATCACAGTCACCTCGAAAATTAATATTACTTAATAATTGTGGATTACAGGATGGGGGGTCTTATTTCAAGCCAGACCATTAGGTTCATAGATGTGAATGGAATGACATATTCACACCAAGCCACCAAACTTGGAAGATGAATTTCAGTTTACTGAAGTTGGAAGATCCTATCACAGGTCGGTCCATTCATGAACTGCAAAGCATCAGTGAGTAACACCACTATCATATGGTCACCAAGCCATGGTGGTGTCTTGTAATTCACACCTTAATATAGTTTCTGTTTTCATTTTTCTACATGAGACAATGTTGTGTATAAGGACAGGGTGGTCTTATCACAAGCCATCCCTGCCATGATCATGGGTTTGATTTTGGACTGAAATTATCTGTATGTGGTCATCAAGCCATGATAATTGCTTTCAGTGTCACAGCTGAAAGACAAGGAGTCTCATTACTGAGCTAGCTTGTTCTATTTCTAGGTCAGGTTTGTGAATGGCATTGCCAAAATCTGATCACCAAGTCAAGGAAGTGGTCTTATACCAACAAGGTCTTATGTACAACTTTCCCATTTGTTTAAAAAAAAAGAAGACAAAAAAGAAAAAGAAAAAAAGAAATGTGTATGTTGCCAAAAGGAATTATTTGTATATAATAAAGCAATTAATAAGTCAAGGTGATTCGTGATATGGATATCCAAAGTATTGTCAAGCTTGTTCCCAGGTTCATCAAAAGCTGTCTTTCTATGATTTCATATTGGAAAAAGGTTCCTATTGCTTTGTAAATCTCCTTATCAGATTTGCATTATCTTCAAATTGATCATGGATGGGAGTATATCAATCTTATGTTTAATTCTGCTTATTGATTGTCCTTTTATGAACATTTTCTAAGATTAAAGGTTGAAAATCAGTTGGCTGACATACTTTCTTTAATTGAAGTTTTGTTTGCAGATATAACTGGTCCTTCCCATCCAGTCGCCATTTGTTGTAGGTACAATAGATCCCATGCTTCATTTGATCATGGGAGCCCCAATTTTTGTAAATACAAAGGTATTTAGGTAAGATTTTAGACTCTGTTTGTTATGGTCTCATACCCTTTTGATTCTGGTTTGTGTAACTATCATCTTTTCCTTTGAAATTTTCTAAGTTTCTGGTTTGTTTTCTCGATTTGCAGAAAGCCTTGAATTCTTTAAAAATGTCATTTTCTTCCCGCAAATCCAAAACCCGAAATCCCGAAACCCGAAGTCTCGCAATTGCGGATTGCGGGAAATTGTTTGTTCGTTCTTTTCGAATTTCGTCAACCCAAAACACGCAACCCGAAATTGCGGGTTGCAGGGAGACTATGTTAATATTTTGGAAATTTCGATTCCGCAACCTGAAACCCAAAATTATGGATTTCGGATTGCGGAAACTCGTTATGTCAATAAATCGCGTTGTGTGTTCCCAAAACCCGTAACCCACAAATCGCAGATTGCGGGATGTGGAAAAAGTTATTTTAATTTTAAACGTTGTTTTTGTTCCCGAAACCTGAAACCCGAAATTTCGGGTTACAGATTTCGGAAACACGTTTGTTCGTTGTTTTGCAATTTGTAAACCCGCAACCGGTAAATTGCGGATTGCGGGAATTTTGAATAAAATTTGAAAATAAAACTCTTAACCCAATCCCGCATCCCACAGGGGGTAATCTCAGCCGTTTGTTTCTTTTAATCTCACGGTCCAGATTTGATCTGACCAAAAATTGATAAATATGTGATTTTTTCCTATTTTTCTCTATCATTTTCACTGTCGAAATTTACGCTCCCACATGGATTTTACTATGAATTTCTTAACAGGGTCATTCTCGCGAGTTTTTAGTTATTTTCAAGTTGGTTTGTTGTCGTTTTTGCATTTGCTATTTGCGGTTTTCCTGTTTATGGTTTAGTTTTGATTTTTGTTTTATTTATTTACCAGAAATTCCACCCCTTTGTCAAGATGTCACGGAACACTCGGTTTAAGACAGTCCACAGGGATTCGCTCACTAAGGACCCGAGTTTTGGTATCTTCTCAGATACTAGTGAGAGGGTTACTGAAACATACCAAATGGACTGGGCCAAGATATATTCAATTTTTGATAATGATGATATTTCTGACATCAAGGAAGACTGACCTGCAAATGAGAAGATTAGGGATTCTCAAATCCATGCCATTGCTGCCCGAATCGCTGTCTTACCTTACACAGACCCTGTTAAATGGATTGTAGAAAATGCCAACCCTAAAGACCGATCATTCAATAACAGCACGGGGTCACAATTGACAACCTTTCGCCCCGAAGTCTTTATCAGGGCTTTTGCTCTTAAATTGATTGCACAAACCCTTAGCCCTGAATTCATAACATCCTCTAAAACCAAGTACAATTTTGATGAAATGATGAAATCATGGATGATTAAACCTAACAATTTTGTACCGAAGGCTGATAACCTCTACCCGATTATTTTGTTTAGGGAGCCGTACTCTTTACTGGCAGCCATGTTTTGCAGGCTCTTTGGCCTTCCCAATTGTTCATTTTTCAAAGTCGAATGGGCTCCAATAGCCCATCATGTCTTAACAACCAGTGAATCTTTCCCTTGGGCGTCTATTCTGTCTTCAGAACTCAAAAAAACCATCCAGGACTATCAAAAGGCACCTACCTTGAGAAAGCCACACTTCTACTTGTCATCCTTTACCATTAATGTATTCTACTCTGAATTCCAATATCCTCATTTGGGATGGAATTGGACTCCTTCAGATCCACCAGTTCACATTTATCACTTAGCATTGTGGGAAAGCAACTTTGTGCCATTACTTTATGACATTTGTGACCATTTCATGGGAACCATTTACTTCAAAATATTCAAACAAGAAGCACCTGCTTTTTTAGATGATGCCAAGGCCTTCATCAATACAATTGGTGATTGGTATGTCTATGAGTCTTTTTCATACACCAGAGTCTGGGGAAGTGACATTGTCCACCTTCTGCCGAGAATAGTGCCTGACAAATTGGTCATTCAAGAAGTCTTCTATCAGACTGTCACTGATGGTGTTTACAGGAAACTTACTGGTCCCAAGAAGAAAGGTTGGCCTAAATTCTCTTTGAACCTTGGGCCATTAGTCATTCCAACATCAAATTGGGCTGCAGTGCTTGGTGACTAGGTGACTCCTTTGAAGTTGGGTAAAGCTCCCAAAAGGAAGCATGATCCTAAGAAATTCCTTGATGCAAATTTCAAACAATATCACATGAAGATGGACTATATCCATGAAGAAATTCCAGATGACTCCATATACCAAGGAGTGGATACATTTTCTGAAGTCTTGGCTAGGGCCAAGAGCATAGAAGAACAACATCCGATTATGGCATATCAGAAAGAAATTAAAACTAAAGTCTATAGGCAAAGAACAATGGAGATGAATCTGATTGAGAAAGTGAGAAGAGATAAAGAACAAAAGCACCTTCAACAGGCTAATGCTCCTCTAATGCTTACTTATACATATGGAGATAAAGGTAAATCTCCCATGGAAAATCCTCCTCAGGTGAAAACAGTTGAACAGGTTAAAGCTTTGCTGCAAGCCTCTCATCATTTCTAGCAGCAGTTAGCAAAACTGACTTCAGTATTGGACACTCAGATAGATGAACCTCCTAAGCTTACTATGGATGTTCAAGTGACTGTTGTAGCTGCACAGGTATGTGATGACTTAATAATAACTGAGGTCAAACCAGCTAAGAAACAGAAAATTCAGACTTCTACATCACAGGTCCCTACTGTTGATCTCATTGATAGTGATGTTGATGATGGACCCAATCCTCCAGTATCAGTCATTCAAGAAGTGACTGAAGGAGTAACTCAAGAAGTGATTGAGAAAGTGACTGGACAGGTAATTGAAGACTCACAAGCAGTTTCATATTTGCTAGATACTATTGATATGGATCATTATTTTTCAGATCAACATGTATTAGAGGTTACTACTACCCCTGACATAACAACTTTGTCATTTTTGTTGTCATCTATTCATGATCTTTCTGCTTTGTCCCTAGGGGTTATCCCACCATTTTCTATATCACAACTTTTTCATACTCTGACTTCCAGAGCCACCTAATTTTTAGATAACTCTGTCCCTTTTTCCATTCCCCCATCTATTATTGCAGAAGTCCAGTCTTCGACTGTCCCCCTGCAATTACCCATATCTACTTTATCATTACCCACTGTGGAAGAGCCACCCTCAATTCCCTCCTCATCATCACCTGCTAAGGATGATCATGTTCCACTTTCTGAAGCCTTCACTTAAATCCCTTCTCCAACCCTTGTCCCATTAGTTCCTCAGGTTGTCTCTACCCCTATGACTATTCCTTAAGTTACCATGCCTATAAAAAATCCCATGGTCACTCAAACTCCTTCTTTGATCTCAACAGAAAATGTCATCTCAATTACTTCTAAAATAATAACTGAATATGAAGATGATGTGGTAGTCCCCCTTGGACATTATTTCTACAGTAAGGAAAATAAAGCAGTGGTAAAAAGGGGTAAGAAGAGGAGCAGGGATCAAGGTGGATTAGAAGTATCTATTCCTAATCAAATAGTATAGACTCAACAAACAAATGACCCCCAGATAGGAGGAATTGAAACAACAACAACCTTAGGAGCATTTGCTGGTGCAAACCTTGATTCAGTCCAGATACTAAACATGGAAATTGATCAGAAGAAAGAAGAATTGGAAAGGCTAGAAGAAGAGTTAGTAAAGACTAAAGAGGAACATGAAAATTATGTTGCTGATCTTAGGAGGATATGGGGAGACAAGTTAGAATATTTGGAGTGGATCAATAACTCTCTTCAGACTGAACTTCGTGATGTACAAGCTGATAATTCTGTCAATACACAGATGATAGCCTTACTGGAAAAGAGATGTGATGAATCAACTGCACATGCAACATCTTCTACTTTCTTTAAGTTGTCATCCCAGGAATTTAAGGATTTGGCCCTCTAGGTTAATGAAGAACGACATAAGTTGTTGGAGAATCTATTTTGCACCCTGGATGAGATCAGGGAGACTCATATAATTTTTGGTAAGATGTATGGCGCCCTTGAAGAGCAGAAAGCCAAAAGGATGCAAGCCTCTCAGGCAAGTCAAAATATTGGTGAGTGGTAGAGATATATCAAGGACACACCAGAAGGCTTCCCCATTCTTAACAGTTTTCAGTTTAAGAAAATCAGAGTTGCGTTGAACACTTGGCAAGATTTGAACAAGTCAGTTGAAGATATTCTGAAGAAAGCACAGGTCATATGCAGCAGGAGATGGTATGCAACAGATAAAATCATGAAGATTATATAGTTTGATGCTATGGAGCTCATTGAAGATTCTTTCCCACCTAAGTTGAAGGTTGAGCAAGTCGAACGTAGGTTTGAAGAGGCCAAGGAGAAAATTCAGCATCTTGAGCAGATCAACATTGATGATGTGGAACAACTGATTAGGAAACCAGTTAGCATCAAAGGGAAAATCTACATTTACATTCACATTTGGAATAAGTTAGCTAAGAATGAGATGGAAAAATTTGAATGTAATGCCTAGTTGGGGCTTGAGTCAGCTAACTATCCGAATGTGGATGTGTTGTTAGAAATTTGGGACAAATGGCAAGTTTTTCTAGGCCATTAGTTTATTTTTTATTTTGTAATCCCGGTTTGTGGGAATTTACTCCTTGTATTATTATTTTGTAAACTCTTATTTAAAGGAGATGATCTCTCGTAGAGGGGATGATGGAATTTGGAGGACAAAATATGCAGGAGAGACTGGAGATGCCCTGTTTTGATACAAGCTTGTAATTTCTTACAGACTGTCATTAAATACAGTAAAGTTATTTTTAGATCTACTTTTGTTTATTTGTCAAGTTTATTTGATGAATGTGATTGAACTCCAAATTGTTTATCTGAATATTGTTTCAATCTTTTGTAATTCATTAGGTACAGTGATCTATGGTTCTGATTTTTCTCTGCTAATGATCTGTGTGCTCATGAAGTTTTAAAGAGTTTATTCTATTAAAACTTTTATCGATTTCTGCAAATGGTTCTTACAGTAAGTTATAAACGATGTTAATTTTTCAATTAACATATCAATTACAGGTCAAATCTTGAATGCATACAACCCTCAACTTGTTGTTTGTTAATTTTTATTGATCAATGGTAATTTGATCAAATAAGTAATAAGTCTTTTAACATTTATGTTCAGTTGATGATCAATACTTATTTAATTTTCACATCAAGCTGATCTGCACTCATCTCAAACACCTTCTTAGGATAGATCTAACCTAGTTTAGATTCTTACAAATAGATTTGAGTTTAGAGACCTTTTACACTTAGTTTCTTCATTAGGAAACTGATCCTTTGGATCAAAACTTACCAACTCATAGAGTGCCAGCGGAGGCCGAATATCCGTGGGAGATTACTATACCAAACAGGTTGGGGATAGAACTGTCGTTGCGTAGGGCCTTTTTAAGCCTTTCAGTCTAGTTTTTCACCCTCTGTTGAGAGCTTAGGAACCCATTCCAACACCTTGCACACCCTGCACATCCGAGGCTTCAACAGGTCTGTATACGGTATAATGGATGGTCGTGTGACAATGGCATGAATGTGTGACTTGCTGATATTCTGATAAACTTTAGCATCTTCCCCAAACTGAGAGAATTCGTCATTGTTAAATATACCGTAAAAGGTGACCTTGTCCATGCATTTAATGTTGCTATTCTAACCATGATTATCTGAATATATGCCAAAAAATGGGTCTTTAATATTAAATTCTTCTACGACTTCCTTTTCCTTGGTTTCGTGAGCCATGGTATTTGCAATCTGTTTTGCAAAAATAGAAAACATAAGCTAATTTGATTTTTTTTAAAAGCAATGCATGTGGAAAAGAACAAAACTGTAAAATAAATAAGAAAGATTGAAATAATCGCTATGCAATGAAGAGTAAATCCGTTTGTAAGCTCTAATTGTTCTGCGATTCATAACCAAGGATAAAAATAGAGTAGAGTGATAAAAATGGTTCAAAAATCAACTAAGTATAGACCTAACCATGACAAAATCAACTTTCTATTACCCATAATTGTGACGTAGTGAAATGGCGGTTAAACAATAATTACAAATTGATTTTTTGATTTGACTGGTTCTTAGGGTCGGCTACTTCGCATGTGTGTTGGGTGTGTGAGATTCCGATGTCCGAGACGCTATTTCGATTTGTGATCATTCAGGATTATTGGATATCAGACGTTGGGATTGTTTTTGGATAATTTATACATCACATTGCTGATTTCGACGTCCGATGAAATAAAATGTCGAAATCCGAATGTCGGGAGAAAAAGTTACCTTTTAAAACAATAACTTCCAATTTTCGACGTCTGCGATTAATGTAGGGAGATCATAAAACTTTTCAATTCCCGAGGCAAGAACTTGAAATATCGGAGTCAGAACATCGGAGTGTTGAGGCCTCAGATGAGCAGGGTGTGCAAGGTGTTGGAATGGGTTCCTAAGCTCTCAACAGAGGGTGAAAAACCTAGACTGAAATGATTCAAAAGGCCCTACGCAAGGACAATTCTATCCCCATCCTGTTTGGCATAGTAATCTCCCACGGATATTCGGCCTCCGCTGGCACTCTATGAGTTGGTAAGTTTTGATCTGAAGGATCAGTTTCCTAATGAAGAAAACTAAGTGTAAAAGGTATGTGAAACACAAATCTATTTGTAAGAATCCAAACAAGGTTAGATCTATTCTAAGAAGGTGTTTGAGATGAGTGCAGATCAGCTTGATGTGAAAATTAAATAAGTATTTATCATCAACTTAACATAAATGTTCAGAGATTTATTACTTATTTGCTCAAATTACCATTGATCAATAAAAATTAACAAACAACAAGTTGAGGGTTGTATGCATTCAAGACTTGACCTGTAATTCATATGTTAATTGAAAAATTAACACCATTTGTAACTCACTGTAAGAACCATTTGTAGAAATCGATAAAAAATTTAATAGAAGAAACTCTTTAAAACTTAATGAGCACACAGATCATAAGCAATGATAAACCAGAACTATAAATCAAAGTGATTAATGAATTGCAAAGATTAAAACAACATTAGATAAGCAATTTAGAGGAAAATCACATTCATCAAATAAACTTGATCAAATAGACAGAAGTAGATTTGAAAATAACTTTACTGTATTCAATGACAGTTTGCAAGAAATTACAAGCTTGTATCAAAACAGAGCATCTCCAGCCTCTCCTGTAGATTTTGTCTCCAAATTCCATCATGCCCCTCTACGAGAGATCATCTCTTTTAAATAAGAGTTACAAAATAATAATACAAGGAGTAAATTCCCACAAACCGGGATTACAAAATCAAAACTAAACTAATGTCTTAGAAAAACTTTCCATTTGTCCCAAATATCTAACAACTCATCCACATTCAGATAGTTATCTGACTCAAGCCCCAGCTGGGCATTACATTCGAATCTCTCCATCTCATTCTTAGCTAACTTATGCCAAATACGGATGGAAATATGGATTTTTCCTTCAAGGGTGACCGGTTTCCTTATTAATTTCTCCACCTCATCAACACTGACCTCCTCAAGATGCTGAATTTTCTCTTTGGCCTCTTCACACCTGCGCTCGACTTGCTCAAGCATAAACTTAGGCGGGAAAGAATCTTCAATGAGCTCCATAGCATCAAACTGTATAATCTCCATGATGTTATCTGCTGCATACCACCACCTGCTGCATATAGCTTGTGCTTTCTTAAGGATTTCTTCAACTGATTCATTAAGCTCGAGCCAAGTGTTCAATGCAGCCCTGAATTTCTTAAACTAAAAACTGGTGAGAATGGGGATGTTTTCTGGTATATCCTTGATGTACCTTTGCCACTCACCAATGCTCTGACTTGCCTGAGAAGCCTGCAGCCTTTTGGATTTCTGCTCTTCAAGGGAACCATACATCTTACCAAATATCATGTGAGTCTCCCTAACCTCATTAAGGGTGTTGAACAATTTGTCCAACAATTTATGATGTTCTTCATTTACTTGAAGGGCCAAATCCTTAAACTCTAGGGGTGACAACTTAAAGAAATTAGAAGAGGCTGCACTTGCAGTTGCATCCTCACATCTCTTTTCAAGTAAGGCTATCTTCTGAGTATTAGTACAATTCTCAGCTTGTACATCACGAAGTTCAACTTGCAGAGAGGTATTGCCTCACTCTAAATATTCTAGCCTGTCTACCCATAACCTCCTAAAATCAACAACATAAATTTCATGTTCCTCCTTGGTCCTTACCAATTCTTCTGCCAGCCTTTCCAATTCTTCTTTCTTCTGATCAATCTCTCTGTTCAGAATCTGGACTGAATCAAGGTTTGCACCAACAAATGCTCCTAAGGTTGTGGCTGTTTCAATTGTCCATGTCTTGGGGTCATTTGTTTGTTGAGACCATACTATCTGATTAGAAACAGATACTTCTAATTCAGCTTGATCCCTGCTCCTCTTCTTACCCTTCTTTACCACTGCTTTATTGTCCTTACTGTAGAAGTAATGTCCAAGAGGGACTACCTCATCATCTTCATATTCAGTTATTATTTCAGAAGTAGTTGAAATAACATTCTCTGTTGAAATTAATGAAGGGGTTTGAGTGCCAGTGGGAGTAGGGATAGGCAAGGTAACTTGTGGAGTATTAAGAGGGGTAGGGACACTCCGAGGAACTGAAGGAACAAGGGTTGGAGAAGGGATTGAAGTGAAGGCTTCAGAGAATGGAACATGATCATCCTTAGAAGGTGATGATGAAGAAAGAAATGTGGATGGCTCATCAGTGGTGGATGATGATAAAGTAGGTATGGGTAGTTGTTGAGGGACAGTCGAATACTGGACCTCTGCAACAATAGATGGAGGAATTGAAAAAGGAACTCACTTGTCAGAGAATGGAGTGGCTATGGAAGTTAATGTATGGAACAATTGGGAAATGGAGAATGGTGGGATCACCCTTGGAGACAAAGTAGAAAGATCCTGAATAGATGAAAACAAAAATGATGAAGTTGTGATGTCAGGGGCAGTAGTAACTTCCAATACCTGCTGGTCTGAGAAAGAGTGATCCATCTCAATAGTGTTTAACAAATCTATAACTGATTGTGAATCTTCAGTTACCTGTTCAATCACTTCCTGAGTTACTCCTTTAGTCACTTCTTGGGTTATTGACACTGGAGGATTGGGTCCATCATCAACATCACTGTCAATGAGCTCAATAGTAGGGACCTGTGATGTAGGGACCTGAATTTTTTGTCATTTAGCTGGGTTGACCTTAGCTATTATCAAATCATCAACTACCTGTGTAGATGCAGAAGTCATTTGAACACCTCAGTAGTCTTAGGAGGTTCAACTGTTTGGGTATTCAACACTGAAGATATCTGTGATAAATTCTGATTCATCTGATGAGAAGTCTCCAACAAGACTTTGACCTGCTCAGCTATTTTCACCTCAGGAGGATTTTCCATGGGGGCTTTACCTTTATCCCCATCTGGATAAGTAAGCATTAGAGGGGCATTAGCCTAATAGTTTTCCTTTTCTGCTCTATCTTTCCTCACTTTCTCAAGCATATTCATTTCGAATGTTCTGTAGCCTAGGACTTTAGCTTTGATGTCTTTTTGATATTGCATAATCTGATGCTGTTCATCTAAGCTTTTGGCCCTAGCCAGGACTTCAGAAAATGTGTCCACTCCTTGATAGATAGAATCATCTGGACGTTCCTCATGGACATAGTCCATCTTCATATGATATTGTTTGAAATGTGCATCAAGGAACTTCTTAGGATCATGCTTTCTCTTGGGAGCAACACCCAACTTTAAAGGAGCCGCCTGGTCACCAAGCACTGCAGCCCAAGTTGAGGTGGGGATGACTAATGGCCCAAGATTTAAGGAGAACTTAGGCCACCCCCTATTTTTGGGACCAGTGAGCTTCCTGTAAACACCATCAGTAACAGTCTAATAGGAGACTTCTTGGATGACCAATCTGTCAGGCACTATTCTGGGCAGAAGATGAACAGTGTCACTTCCCTTGACTCTGATATATGAATAGGACTCATAAACATACCAATCACCAATAGTATTAATGAGGGCCTTGGCATGAGCTGAAAAGGCAGGTGCCTCATGCTTGAATATCTTGAAGTAAATGGTGCCCATGAAATGTTCACAAATGTCATAAAGTAGTGGCACAAAGTTGGTTTCCCAAAGTGCTGAATGATAAATATGAACTGGTGGATCTGAGGGGGTACAATTCCATCCTAAGTTAGGATATTGGAACTCAGAGAAAAAGACATCCAAAATGAAGGCTGACAAATAGAAGTGTGGCTTTCTCAGGGCAGGTGCCTTTTGGTAATCCTGGATTGTTGTTTTAAGTTCATATGATAGGATAGACGCCCAAGGGAAGGATTCACCGGTTGTCAACACATGATGAGCTATTGGAGCCCACTCAGCCTTGAAGACTGAACAATTTGGAAGGCCAAAGAGCCTGCAGAGCATGGCTACCAGTAAGGAATAAGGTTCCCTAAACCAAACAATTGGGTAGAGGTTATCGACCTTCGACACAAAACTGCTAGGTTTAATCATCCATGATTTCATCATCTCATCGAAATTGTACCTAGTTTTAGATGATGTTATGAACTCAGGGATGAGGGTTTGGACAACCGACTTAAGAGCAAAGGCTCTGATAAAGATCTCAGGGCAGAAGGTTGTCAATTGTGACCCTGTATTATCATTAAACGACTGGTCTTTAGGGTTGGCATTTTCCACAATCCATTTTACTGGGTTTGTGTAAGGTAAGATAGTGGGCCGGGTAGCAATGGCATGAATTTGAGAAGCCCTAATCTTCTCATACGTAGGTCGGTCTTCCTTGATGTCAGAAAGGTCATCGCTATAAAAAATTGAGTAGATCTTGGCCCAGTCCATTTGATATGTTTCAGTGACCCTCTCACTGGTATTAGAGGAGATACCAAAATTCGGGTCCTTAGTCAGCAAATACCTGTGGACTGCCTTAGAACCAGTATTCCGTGACATGTTGGAAAAATATGGAAATTTTGGTAAATAAATAAAACAAAAATCAAAACTAAACCATAAACAGGAAAAACATGAATAGTAAATGTAAAAATGATAATAAACCAACCTTGAATAACTAAAAATTGGTGAAAATGACCTTGGTAAGAAATTCACAGTACAAATCCACGTAGCAGAATAAATTCCGACAGTGAAAATAATAAAGAAAAATGGGAAAAATCACCTATTTATTGATTTTTGGTCGGATCAAATCCGGACCGTAGGATTGAAAGAAATAAACTGCTGAGATCACCCTCTGCGGGATGCGGGATCGGGTTCATGAGTTTTATTTTTGAAAGTTTATTTAAAATTCCAGCAATCCGCAATTTGCGGGTTTACAAATTGCAAAACAATGAAAAAACATGTTTCCGCAATATGCAACCCACAATTTCAGGTTTCAGGATTCGGAAATAAAACAACGTTTTCCGCATCCCTCCACAATTTGCGGGTTGCGGGTTTCGAAAACACGCAAAACAATTTATTGACCTAACGACTTTCCGCAATCCAAAATCCGGAATTTCGGTTTGCGGGTTTCGGGTTGACGAAATTGAAATTTCCAAAATATTAACATAGTCTTCCCGCAACCCACAATTTCGGGTTGCGGGTTTCGGGTTGACGAAATTCCAAAAGAAAGAACCAACGATTCCCGAAATCCGAAATTGCAGGATAGAGGGTTTCGAGATTTCGGGATTTCAGATTTGCAGGAAGAAAATGACACTTCAAAGAATCTAAGGCTTTCTGCAAATCAAGAAAACAACCCAAAACTTGGAAAATTTTGAAAGGAAAAGATGATAATTACACAAACCAGATACAAAGGGGTATGAGACCATAACAAACAAAGTTTAAAAACTTACCTAAATACCCTAGTATTTACAATAATGGGGCTCCCATGATCAATTGAAGCATGGGATCTGTTGCACCTACAACATGAAGATAAAAACTTAACTGTTAAAAGATTTTCCAACTTCCAATATCCAAAAAAAACTAAAGAAATTCATGATCGAGATATTGGGGATTTTAATTTAAGAAGTTGAAAATTCCGAGGTTCGATGTTTTCACATTAAAACTTGAAAATTAAGCATTGGAAACATCGAAAAATCACAGTTTTGAAAGGTAACTGATCATAATTCACTCCAAGGTAATAAAATGAGAAATTATGTAATTCACACAAGAAATCAAATCAAAACAACTTATCTCCAAAAAGAATAAGAATTTTAAAAGGGGCTCCCATCATTTTTATAGAAAAAATGGCGGTATTTATTGTGGCTACAACATGACCAAAACAAATTCATCAGTCTAAAGAAAGGAAAAAGTGGTAGTGTTGCATTTGGAAATGAATCCTTTGTCAATATACTTGGAAAAGGTATACTGAGTCTTGGAAGTGAAAAAGTAAAAGAAGAAAATGTCTTTTTGCTTGAATATTTGAAGCATAATCTCCCCAGTGTCAGCAAAATATGTGATAAGGGATACAATCTCAAATTTTATGCCCAAAAATGTGAAATTGGAGAAGAAGACCCAGGAAGATTGGTTGCAACAGCATCAAGAAGACCAAATAACATATATATCTTGGACAGAGAAGAGAAAGAGGGTTGAAGCCACACAAAAGAGCTCCATGAATAACAACAAGGAGGGAAAGGATAAGAAGACAAAAAATAAAAGTGAAATACTATTGAGTGCCATGAGTTCAAAGGAGCAACCACAAAGAAAAGAGATAGTGACAAGGAAGTTGAAGCAGCATCAGATTCAAGAATCATCATTTTCCATTAATCTCAAAGGGGGAGAGAAAGATCGGAATCATGATGACAGGGGGAGCATGATAACATAGGAAGTATGTATGAGTGTTGTCATCAATGAAAAAGGGGGATATTAATGTTTGAAGTTGTCATTGATGTCAAATTCCTTGAAGCCCCTACCAACAGTGATGACAAGACTATATGAAGTGTCTAAAGAATCCCTACAAATGTCTTGAAAGAAGTCTTGAAGATGCCCAACAAAAGCCCCTTGATGAAGACATGAAGCACATTGAAGATGCCTAGTTTGTATACCCTTACACCATAAATATATAGTCAAATGGTGACACACTATACATAGTTGGAAATATTACTCCAATACATTTCCGACGGTATGTAGAACTCCCTCTAACTCCAAAGGAACCAAAACATATGAAGGTTTTTGTGAATACTATCCAACCAGAAAAGTAAGGTCCGCTCTGCTAGAAGAGTACATGTTGGCCCCAGTGAAAAACGTTTAGTCCTTGGACTAGTATGAATACAAGTTAAAAATTAGCATTTCTTACACAAATTCACACATCCTCTCATCAAGATAAGTGCACAATTTCTATTAGGGATAAGAAACCCTAAGAAGGAGACTTGGCATATCAAAGGACTATCTTCTACATTCTTGGGTTTGCTATTCTTGGACTAGGGATTCTACATCTATGGTGAAGTAGGAGAAGGCTCTTTTTTTAGGGTTTGATTACCTTGGAGAAGACTGGATAACCTAGGGATGATGATGATGCAGTAAACCATGATGATGATCAGTATGACCAAACGGATGTAGAGAATACAAATGATGAAAAACAATGATAAAGGGTAACATATACTATACTCTCAAATACTAGGGGTTGTATCCTCCTTCCGGTAGAAGCTGGTAAACTAGGGAGTTGGAGCTTCCTTCATGTTGGAACTTGTAAAATAGGGGGTTGTAGCCTCCTTTGAGTTGGTGCTCATAAATCTTGGAGATTGGTGTCTCCTCTCTATTGATGTAAATTTTTCTATGATTTATCAATATTGAGTTTCCATATATATTTGGTGTACTTCTTGTTGATGGTTTATGTTATGCTTGTGAAAAGTAAAATGTGATTAAGCGCTCAATACTATTTTCTATATATATTTTCAACAAAGCCAACATCAATAATGTGTATTGTGCCACAATAGAGTGGGTAATGTACCACCATTTAGGGATTAACAATTCGTCTAATCTATCTATCCTAATACAACTTACAATCTAATTGTTTTATACAACTATTGGAATACAGTTTACACCAGTACCTTTGAAATGATAGCTAATAATGCAACAACCCGTCTCAAATCATTATCCAAGTTAAATTAGCTACATAATTTTAACATAAATGTTGGCTCAAATCATTAGTATTGTTCAACTAGAATGATTATTTTCATTCGTATTAGCTCTAGATCATAAAGAATCGCTTGGGGTGGACCATTAACAAGCAATAAAGCAAGAGAGTTGGGGAATCCAGAAGGCGTTGATCCATCAATGTCATCTTTGAGCAGTTTTTTATGCTGAAGATTCTGATGCTCGTGATCCAATTTATGCTTTTTTAGATCGATCTGACTATTATGATGTTTCGAAAGTGAGGTGCCAACCAACATATATTGGCATGGTTAGGAGAAGACGAAGTGCTATCATGCACCCATACACATGCTCTACCAACAAGGATCCCAACTTGACAAATCTCAAGCCGATATGCTCATGAAACAATCATTTTAGTAATAAAATATTATTATAATTTGTAATTCAGTAAAATCACTGCCTTAGTACAATAAGTTGAATGGGAAAAAGGAAATCCATCACTATTATTGCTCTTCTCATGTCGACTAAAAGCTATGTTGCAAGTGCATGACAACCATGTGTCTCATCTCCCTGGTCCACGCTCCTCACTAAAATCCAAGAATTCACCACTCCAAGATGAATATCGCTGCAAGGTGCCTTAGCTGCCTCTTAATTTCTTTTTATCTATGCATGCACAATTTTATTAGCTCTTGTTTGGCTAAGTCTTCTTGGAAGCTATGTATTCCCATGTCAATAAATAGTGTGGAGTGGGTGGTAGTATGGCCAAGTTTTTCATTGATCTCTTTCATTTCATATCATATTCTTCCTAACCATCTCGCTTGCTAGCTCTCTACAGTATGAATGAGATTTACAACAACAAAAGGATATAGGTATCCTAGTCAAGGTGGATCACAAACTGTCGTTAGAGAAAGGATATATAATCCAACCATTTAAGTAAGAATATTTCAACCAAACATTTGAGAGCACCCAAGCCATACAAATTAGGCAACAAACTGCCCAACAATGATAGGTTTTATCAACCTTTTTGGTAAGCCTTCTAGAATAGAATAATGATTGATATATTCTAATAGTATGTTCCTCATAGAGAAGGGATGCAACTCTCCCTCCTTGTGAACATCTTGATTTTTGCGATCCAAGCAGGCTGTACCTAGAACATCAACAAATTTTAGTCATACCCAGTTGGCATTTTTTTTCAAAAGAATGAGGCCCGCTATTTGTATTTGGATGCCATGTTCTTCTATATCATTGAAGGGAGGTTTTGTAAACCTAGATAATAATGAAAAAAAACAAAGAAAGAGGGATCCCTTCTTACCTTCATCTCATTCAAAATCCCATCAATCATCTCGCAAATCTAGTGCCATTTAGAAATGAGGTTTGCCAAATTCATGTTTTAGTTGAAATCAGTTGGTATTTTTATTCCTGCTAGAAGATTGCCTGCCAATTCAAACCTTTGTTGTCATTGGTTTTTAAAGTTGAGAAAGCTACAAGTTTCTAGCAACATAGTCTTTGGAATTGATAAATCCCTATGAATTATGAACGATAGCAGGAGAATGGACATTAGTTGAATTGTGTATATATAATTAGTATATCATAGTTTTCATAAGAATAAAGCAACATTAGTTGTATAATTCCATATGTGAACAATTTCATTGGTTTCCCTTGAGTTTCTCAAGGGATGAGGCTTATTGGGGGTCATTCAATCGGTCGAGCTAACATTACGGAGAACTTATTGCACCAAGAGTAGCGAGGTGCTATACAACCTAGTATGGGGGATATGTGTAACGTAATGTAACGTAACGTCGTCACATTATGTACCAAAAAAAAAGTAATTAATTTTTTTTTTTTATGTTGGCTCAAAACAAAAAATGAAAACCAAGTAAAAAGTCATTAAAAAATAACACCTCAAGAAATTGGATGCCTCTCGGTGCTTGATAGATCCGCATTTAGGATGGATCTATGCTGGTATCTGAGTGTGTGTGTGTGTGTGTGTGCGTGTGCGCGCGCTTCCAACATGTTGAAATTTTAGGTTTATAACTTTATATATGATGATATGATACATATGCATAAAAGTACTGCCCACACCAAGGGAGAAAGGGAGACGCACCAGGAGAAGGAAGTGAAAGAAGCAGAGGCTGAAATTAGAAAACATGCAACAAAAGCTAAGAACAAAGGCCAATGAGAGGGGAATTATTGTGTGATATTGGTATATCCTACATATACAAATTCATTGGTTATTTTCATAATTATTATGTGCAAAATGGACATGAAACATGTCAAGTACAACATGTTACCTCCCTATTACAGGTTAAGTGTGCATTTTTCCTTGGTTGTTCTTAGCTTCTATTTTTTACAAGTGTCTTCCAACATTCAAATACCAAATTATAAAACCTCCTTTTGAATTGTTGTATGGAGTCCACATTCTTCATCACAATTTGTTCTTCATGATACGATAGTTTTAGCTTTGTGATGTAGTGATGCAATTCTCGATGTATTCTGAGGTTCTCTTTGGCTTCCGTTCTGCTTCTAAAATCACCGATTGTTTTTCGAGCTCCTTTGTTACCCCACAAGATAACAATTTTGATACGTAGCTTGTTTGAATTCTTGTGAACCAATGATGGGTAGTTGAACTTACTATTGTTATTGCTCATTGATGATATCCTTCCAAAATAGGAGTTCAAGTTCAAATCTATAGTGCAGGAATTTGAATTACAGTGACTGCTTGATTGAATTTTGAGCTCCAAATGCCCATGTCTATTTCTATTTGGAAATCCTAAACTTCACTTGAGTCTTTCAAATGCACAACTAATTGTTTTTGCCTCTATTAGGGTGTGATAGTGATACAAGGAGGCTAGTAATTAATTAGAATTGATTTCAGTTATAACAGATATTTGATTTTAGTTATTTATTAACTATTTTCAAGGAATGAAACACAGAATGCAATGAAAACATGGAATCACAAAAGCAGAAGTGATGAAAGTGTTTATTACACTCTTCTAGTTATATCATTAGTTAAGCACATGCCTTCTAGTTACAAATATCAATACGGTATACCATGCCTTAGCATAAATTCATTGTAACTATGAATTTTTGAGAAAATAGATTTAGAACTAGTCTTATAAAGGTTCAAATATGAGCTACGTTTCATTTGTTAGTGACCTTTATTCTATAACTCATTCTGTCAATGTTTTTTTATAGAGAAAGGCCTTCACATGATATAATCATTTGGTCCCAGTCCATGCAGTAGTCGTTCTTTTATAGAGAAAGGCCTTCATAGGATATAAGCATTTGGTCCTAGTCCAACATGCTATGAAGTAGTCTTGAATGACTAGGAATTATCTAGGCAAGGAAGTAGGTAAGGAAGTAGTAGCATCCGAGACAAAGGAATAAAAAAAATAGTTATATATGATGCATAGTTCTAGATTCAACTATATGTGTTCTAGTTATATGTTCCGGGTCCAGTTACTACATATTCAAATGATCGACACCTAGATGCATAGAAGGAAAGATGATAGAAGGCATGTGCATGCAATGATGATCAACACCTAGATGCATAGAAAGTATATGAATAGAAGGCACGGTCATGCAGTGATGTGTAGAAGGAATGTGCACTCGGAAATCACACTCGGAACATTAAACATTTAATGTTTGGAAATAATGCTAACAACCCTTTTAGCATTATTTCAAGGAATGTATATTTCAAACTAAAAACTGCCCCCTTGCCTTATATGAAGCAAAATAAGACTCAAAAGTTATTGATTTGAGAACAAAATGGTTGCATGTTTTTGATTTGTCAAGATAAAGTGTACTCTCCATAATCAACTTAAAACTTAGGCTATAAGTGCTTTGATTTGCGTGACATCTAATTGAAAAAACAAGTCATTTCATAGAGTCCCTACGAACATAAGGGCATAGACTAATAGGATATAAAGATCATTAGTCAAATATAGGAAGTTTGAATAGTAATAATGTGTGGAAAATTAAAGATGTCTCTCATGGACTTGTCTTTCTTCATTTGTGTGTAGTGTGCAATGTGCAATGGATGATAATACCTTTTGCACTAAATCTATGTTTCATGAAATAGGTTGAGTGTAAATATTTTTGTTTTCATATTGAAAATGTTTAAACATAATATTAAATATTATTTATGATAGATTACTATTATGTTAGATTAATATTTGTATAAAGTCTTTGATAATACATATAATTTAAGTAGAAAGATATGTAATTAAATGTGACTTTATATAGATCCAAATTTTTTTTAATAATTTAAAAAAAAATGGCTTTAAAGATTTATTATAAAATATTTCACATTTGATAATTACAACGAGAGTAGTAATGTACATTTACAACCAATATAAATAAGTCACAATATAATATTAATAAATTGAAAAAAAATTAAACATCTATAAAAAAAAATAAAAAATAATTTACCACAACAATAATAAAAACTAAAAAAATACTATAATAATCATAAAAATTATAATAAATTTAATATAAATCTATCCTACTAAATTTTTAAACATTGAAAAAAATACATATGATTTCTTAGTCCCTTTCAACATTTATTAAATTTGGAGTTACAATAGATCTAATATCAACATTGAACTTGAACTCAGTGTAAGTTTTTGTATGCTCTAAATAACATATATGAAAAATGCAATAAAGTTGCGGTTTTTTTTCTTGGGAAAAAAATCTAATATTAATATTATCAAATAAATAAATTCGAAACATAACTAATTCACACATCATGAAAAATGAGTCATAAAAATGAGTCACCCTTGATATTGGTGCCACGACCACCAAACATCCATAGCTTGATATAATGGGTTTTCTATACCTATAGAATGAAAAGACCTTATACTCTATAAGTTATGGACTTACCCATTTAGCTAAAGCCCTTTCACTTAGTGAAAGAAAATATATATGAAATGAATGAAAAGACTTTAACTTACTCATTTAGCTAAAGCCGTTTCACTTATTGAAGGAAAATATATATAAAATGAAGAAAATAAAGGGATGAATAACTCTAACGTGAATGGTTATATACATCAATGAGGATTTATTTAATTGAAAAGGAATTTCTTAGACAAATTCTTAGCACTTGTATCACCTTTCTAATTATGAATGGGTAGTGTGCTTATTTAATTGAAAAGGAATTTCTAAGACAAATTCTTAGCACTTGTATTACCTTCCTAATTATGAATTGGTAGTGTGCTTGGAACAATTAGGAGAGTACAAAACTTATCAGTAATTGAGATTTGAATAATTTTGGAATAATTAAGGACTTAGTGCTAAAAGACTTAAGAGGGGAATCACCAAGTGATGCGTAAACATCTCACCAAGTGATGCATAAACATCTCTGGTTGAGATAATTAGATAGCTATTCTATTCAAACATAAACATTGATTTTTATAGTTAAATATTTTGTAGTTTACTTTATTATTATTATTTTATTATTACAACCTAAATTAAATTATCCAAAAAATTTATATACACTATTTATATGCTTAAATAGTTATTCGAATATGCAAAATTAATTTTAGTGTGTATTTTTCCAAAATTATCAAGAGTGTAAAAAATTAAAAATTGTCATTTTTTGAAACTTATAACTTCTACTTGATAATATATTGATGCTATATGAAGATTTTAAAATGAATTATGCATATTATAATGTATTATTATATACCCTTTGTTTTCCTCAATAAATCATTTTGACATGATTTGGCTTGCATTACAAAGGATCATATTAGGATAACTGATAATTCTTTTACAATACAACAATTTTATCATGTTAATTTTTTTTATTATTATATGGAAAATATAATCATATAAGAAGGTCAATTATGTCATGAGAAACCCTCTTTTTCCTCGAAATGTCATGATAAAACTCAACAACTCAAAAACATTAAATTTGGAATTGTAATACACATGCCAAATTGGTTTGAAAAGAAAAAGTGTTGCTTTTGTGAATCGATTGAATGCAACTTCATAAAAGTTTGGAGATTGTAAGAATTTTGTAGGAAATGTTTATGAATTTATACATATCCACTTGGAATCCATTAGGCACGCTTATGTATAGATTGGCATGCCGTTATTTAAGCCACTTTAGACTTATTTGCACAATGTTTTTAATACCCATAATTCATTTTTTCAAATTTTGCATAATGTTTTTAATACCCATAATTCATTTTTTCAAATTTTGCATTTGATTGATTTATTAGACTTTATGATTATTTTGATTCAAATATTATTTTTTAATAACAATCAAGGCTCCATTTTATATTTACACTTAATATTCTATTGGAAGATGAAAGGATTGGGTTCCCATCTAATGAACCAACTTCCAATCCATTTTAAATATGTTGAGGACTAAGAGAAAGGGGTTTTTGGTCCTTTGAGTGTGTATTTGTAAAGAGACCTTTGGCAATGACTATCGATGCCTATGAGAGTGGAGAAGTGCAAGTTCATACCTCACAGTGTGATGTTATGAGTTTGAGAAGTTTTTAAATCCTTTATGCTTACAATAAATAATGAATAATTGTGGTTGTGAATTTGGGCTGCTATTTGAATTTGAATTGTAATTGTTATGCGGGTGTGTGTTTCCCTTGTGTGACTTTGAATTTCAGTCCATGGGATTTGCATCAAGTAGTATAAGAGTAAGTAGACTATTGAGGGATTGCCTACAATTCCAACAATATAAGGGATCTCGGTAGAATTGTTGTCATGAGAGTAGAGGGATTCTATGAGACAACAATTGCCATGAAAAAAGATGAGAAGTGTAAGTGAATTCAACAACATTGTGATGCTAGGTAGAGTTATTTGAATGAGTAAATGAAGCACGCCTTAAGCGATAGGATTGGGTAGATGTTGTAAACAAGATACAACTCCAATCTTGAATAGCATTAGGTATAGGTTGTGGAGTGTTGAAGAATCCAAAGAGGAGGTTCCAGAGATTTTGTAGCATAAGAGAAAATTGCAAAAGAACAAAATAAATTTGTGGTGAAGATAGCAGAGGGAGAGAGTGCAAGCTACATTGAATATTACAACATGGTGGGAAGAGGAATTCCGGTGAGAAGAATCAAAAGACAAAATGATAGTTGAATAAGAGGTAATGGAAGATGTTGCACATAGTCTGCAATATATGATCAGGAGAATGGACGCCTTCAAATTGGCCCATCGTAGGGGAAGAGTCATATCCAAAGTGATCTAGAAAGGTGAAGAGGATTATGTGCAACAACACTAATTGAAGATGGAGATGCAAAATTTGTATGGAAGTTCAAACCCAAAAGATTGATGAAATGCAACAATATTTTGAGTGCAATGAGATTAAAGTGTTAAATTTTCAGAATTTACTTCAATCTGATCTAGGATCTTAACTGATAGAACAACATGTACAACAAATCTACAGCATATCAATCATGGACACAATAATGCAAGTACACAAGAGACACAGAGTTTACTTGGGGAAAACCATAAAGGTGAAAAACCCCAATAACTTCCTCAGAGATAGATAGAGCAATGATACAACCAGAATACAAGAGATAGTCTTCTCCTAGCAGCAGAGCCTCCTCCTCCACAAGTGCGCCACTCTCCCAAGTGTCAGTGAGAGAATAGATTGTGTAAAATGAGAGAGACACACTCTCTATTTATACACTAACTTGACTTGACCTTTACTCAATTAGGTCGGCCTAAACTTAACCACTTAACATAATGCTGACTGGGACGACCCCCACTAGGGTGGTCTAATAACCCTTTGACCCACATGGCCGACCCCCAATAGGGTGGTCTAATAACCCTTTGACCCACATGACTTATACAGGGCCAACCCCAACAAGGTGGTCTAATAACCCATCAAGTATAAGTTACGACACTTACAATATAAATGACGACACTTCCATATAGAGGAATAATAACATCTCTATAGGAATACAATATACATATATGTGAAATACATTCCGAAGTTACATATACATCAACATAAAGACCATCCAAAGAGTGAAAATTGTATGTGCAATATTAAGGAGTTGTGTACATGTTTGGTGGTAGTAGTCGAAAAGGGACAAAAAATGGACAACCAAAGACAATATCCATAATTGGCAGGAGATGGTTTCCAAATTGAGAGGTGAGTTTGTACATTTTGACTATACTTTGAAATTGAAAACAAAATAAATATTGAAGTAGAAAAATAGATGCCTGGAAGAATAATTTGAAGAATTTTGTAGCATGGCCATGAGAGTTGGTTTTGCATGAAATAGTGAGGAAATGATCATGTAGTCTATGGATGGATTGAAGCCATATATTATAAGGAAGATAATTGCGAAGAAGATGCGGTCATTATAAGAGGCTTATTATTTATCCTTGAGAAATGTGAAGGTTGAAGTGAAGAGAAAGCATGCAGAGAGTAGGAATCAAGAGGAGAAAGAAAAATCAATTCTTTCAATTATGGTTGTGGAGACTATTAAGTGTGCCAATGGGGTGCACGTTGTTGAGAAAACTAGAATAAAGTATATGTGAATTGCGTGCCATGGATAGCCTGGTAAAGGAGAGTGCAATAGAATACCACATTGAAAAGACTAAGATGGATTAGTTTGTGTATCAAACTCAAGAAGAAAAAAGAGAGTTGCAAGGGAGAGATGTTGTAGTAGTGAGTGATGTTACAATAGTGAGCGGTGTTTAGTAGAAGGTGGTATTGTAGAAGTCAGTGGTCTTGCAACAATGGAGTTGTGAGGAGATGATGTTACTATAGATGTAACAATGGAATAGATGTAGATGGGAATGTTTGATTCCCATGATGTTTTGTGTGTTGGATTTGTTGCAAGTGAAATGGAATGTGCACCAAAAGAAAAGGAAGTGGAGCACGCCAAGAAAGGTTGCAACAATTACAATAGGGAGAGTTGATGCAAAAGAGTGGGGATGAAGCTTAGAAGCATTGTGTTGAAGATGGTTATAGTAGAAGAGTTGTTGTAGTAAAATAATAACAAAATGAGGATATTCTTGAGCAATAGGAATTGTGTTATATTGTTGAGACAATGGTAATGGTGCATAAGATGGAGGATGGGGAGTTGATAAGTGCCATTGAGAGGGAACAATGTGAGGTAGTGAGGGGCATTGGGTGAGATCTATAATAGTTTCCAAAGGTGGATAAGTTTCAACAAGTGGTAGAAGAGATGACAATGATAGCAATATATATAATCCAAGAAAAAATACGACACGATGGAGTGAAGGTGTGAGATGGATTACAAAGAGGAAGAAAAATGATGCATTGTAGAGAAGAGAGGATGGCTTGTACAGATTGTGGTTGAGAAAGAAGAATAAAAGAGAGAAAATACATATATATCACGTGGTTGTTGATTTATAAATGATCTCATGAGAAATATGCTTGCATTTTTTAACCAAGGGAGTATGATGTAAGAGCATCCCTGGTTGAGATAACTATCTTGCATGGACATTGATTTTTGTATTTAAATGAGTTTGTTTATATGTAATCATTTTTCATTTATCTTGAGTAAATTAGAAGGTCCAATCCATCTATATACATCATTTATATGCCATAGAACTCAACCAACATGCCAAAGATGAAAATTGTCATTTGGGAAGCTTATAACTTCCACCTGAGAATAGGTTGATGACATGTGAGGATTTGTAATTGAGTTATACATGTTATATCCTAGTGTGGTACCCATGATTTTCCTCAAGAAATCATTTTGACGTGATTCACCTACATTACAAAAAACATATCAAGATAATTGACAATTCTTTGACAAGAGTGTAGACTTTTCATGTTTTGCTACAACAATAACCTATTTTTATTGGATGTAAAATATAAAGAGATGAAAAGGTCGTTAATGTCATTAGGAACACTCAACAACTTGAAAATCCAAAATTGGATTTTTAGCAAAGCTTTGGAATCCATTTTAGTAAAACATGTCAAAATTGGTGAAAAGAGAAAAAGTGTTGAGTTTATAAATTTTTTGCGTGCAACTTATAAAGAGTAGTTTGGAGAATATAAGACATGGAGTTTGTAGGAAATGTTCTTGAATCAAATCATATACACTTGGACTACATGTAGCATGCTTTTGTAAAGAATGAATGTATGCATTCCACTAAACCGATTTAGGTTCATTTGCACTATGTTTGACTTATGAGAGTTGGTGCCATTATTTTTAGTTAAATATTATGGTATAATGTTGATAAAGGCTCAATTTCATATTTATATTTAATATTCCATTATAATATGAAAGGATTAAGTTCCCATGTAACGAACCAACTTCCAATCCATTTGTTTTAAATATGTTGAGAACTAATAGTAAATGTGGAAGCGTAAAGAGGTTTTTGTCCATGGATGTAGTTACCTGTGAGAGTGGTGAAGTGCAAGTACAAACCATGCGATGAGATGTATTGAATTCCAAAGGTTTTTTAATCCTTTATTTTTATAATAAAGAATGCATAATTATGATCACGAATTTCTACTATTTGAATTTGAATTTTAGTTATTATATAAGCATTTGTTTTCACATTGTGACTTTGAATTATATGCCATATGACCTACATCACCAAGGTATATTAGGGGTATCTACAATGTGTTTTAAAGTCTCCTTCAATCTGTCAATTTCCCTCATTCAATGAGAATCAACATTCCCAAAAATTTCTTCTTTTCTAAAAATAGTTGTATTTGCTAACCAATTTCTAATCTACCATATTCCATGAAATATTTCTTCTTATTTTTATATGGGAATTCAACTCCTCGGGAAACTCCCAAGAACTTCTCATTTTGAGGATGGTACCCCTAAGTCAGCAGTGCCTAAGTTTCATGCATCTCACCCTGAAGGTATCGAAGAGAGTTGAACCCGTGACATCCCTACATCAAGGGAGAGATCTCACGCCTGGCTCATGACCACTTAAGTTAACTTCAGAGCTTGAATCCGAGTTTTCCTAATAAAGTAAGATATTATTAATATTAATTTCTCTTAAAAATAATGTTTATAACTTATTGATCTATTATAAATATTACGTTTCCTTAAAATATAGATTATCACTTATAATTTTTAATCTTTTTCCCCACATATTAAAGATGTCAATTCATTCTTTATTATTGAATTTATGACAAAGAATCAATAAATTACATTACTCCTATATTTTTTGCATTTTCTACATATCACTCCATACACTCCTTAACTCCTATATAACACTTATTAGGTTACTTTTAAAGATTCTATATAATTTATTTAATGTATTCATTCCAAAATATTTATTTGAAATAAATATAAATAATAATTTTTCTTTAATAAATAATAATTATTAATCTAAAGATATCCATTTTTAAACCAAAATTTATTAAAATGTTTAAAAATATAAATATAACTATTTTATACTTACAAAATTTTTATATATACATTTCAAAATTTTGAAAAAAAAAATCTAAATTAAATATAAATATAAATATTTTATAATACCAAAATTTTTATATATACATTTCAAAATTTTGAATAAGATATTTTTAAATTAATATTATATTGATTGATGATGACAATACAATTATCATACATATATCAAGATTGATATGGATCTAATAATTTCTTTTAAATAAATTATATTATTTTAAAAATAATAATAAAATTATTAAAATTAAAATTTATAAATTATAAAATATTTTTATATTTATAAAATAAAATTAAAAATAATTGTTGTTGTTGTAAATCATAATATTTTAACAATAAATATTAAAAATAAAAGTTGAAAAAATCCACCACTACTTTGTGTGTGAAGTTTCCTTTAAGATAACAAAAGTGATGTTATGGACTTCAAAGGAAATAGTATCCACTCTTCAAGGATGTATAAGATTCTCTACGTGTCTTATTTGATTGCATTGTTTAGAAGTCCGATTCTCCATTTGTCTTATTTGATTACATTGTTTAGAGGTCTTTAGCATTTTTTCAAGGTTTGATAATTCTTTAATGTTTAATTTAATTGATAAGTTTTAGCTTGAACGGTTTGATTACTACTTATATGTAAAATATTAATTTTTTGTTTGTTTGAGTTATTAATTTTTTTTATTTAATTACATTATGATATTAACATTAAGAGTAATTAAGAGTAGTGAGGTGATTTATAAATCAATATGAAGGATGGTGTAATTTTTGTTATGTAATGTAACGTGATAAAAAAAATCATGTTGGAAGATATTGTAACCTTTGTTACATAGTGTGATAAAAAATAAAAAAATAAAAAAATTCATATTAATTACTTATATGTAAAATATTAAATTTTTTTGTTTGAGTTATTAATTTTTTTTATTTAATTATATTATAATATTTACATTAAGAGTAATTAGATTTATAAATCAATATGAAGGATGGTGTAATTTTTGTTATGTAATGTAACGTGATAAAAAAATTTATGTTGGATGATATTGTAACCTTTGTTACATATTGTGATAAAAAATAAAAAAATTCATATTAATTAATAAAAATAAAAATAAAAAAAAAAAAACTAGCATAGATCCATCTTAAATCTAGATTTATGAAGCATAGAGAGCGATCTAATTTCTTGAGGTGTAACTTTTTTTCTTGATGTGTAAAAAAATTAAAATAAAAAATTTTACACCTCAAGAAATTGAATCCCTTTCAGTGATTTATAGATCCAGGTTTAATATGGATCTATGCTGGTTTAGAGTCAATTATTCAATGGCATAAGTACAATACATCAAGTGAACCTTTTAAATGGTTTGATTATTTTTTTCAAAATGAATGGCATTAATAAAAAACATTCTATGAAATTTTGAGCGGTTTGATGAGGCTTTTTTTTCAATCTTTACATTATGTAAATTTTTAGAATTGATTATGATCTCTCTCTCTCTCTCTCTCTCTCTCTCACACACACACACACACACACACACACACACACACATGCGCGTTCGCGCACACACACACAAGTATAAGTTTGAAGTGTTTTTTTTGTATGCTAGTTTGTCCATGACTCGCGAGACTAGCTTGTGGTCTAAGAAATCATGACCTAGGGGCATCTAAGCCATAAAAAATCACTCGGGGACCACATTTGTCCTTGGCTACACCAAGTCTTAACATGACCATATTTTAAGTCTCTCCTCTCGGCTACCTCTCGGGGTTCAAAATCGGGTTTCCATTCAAAATAAGGCTCGTTGAAACCAATTGTACTAGCGGGATTTGACTTATAAGTTTGGAGTGTTAGTTTTTTTTTTTTTTTTTACAGAAATGAGTACGTAGTTTTATATTAAAAAGGGGAAGATCTGATACAAAAATGGGGAGACTGTACCCATCAAAAAGAGGGAATTGGGCACCTCGATTCCAGTCTTAACAGTTCGCAGGAACTTAGATACATATAATTCTTAAAAAAGAGAAGAAGATTGTCTGATAAAACAACTGTTTATACAAAATTCATATAGATAAGTAGTATCTAGAGGAAAAACAGTAGTTAATTCTCTGCTGAGCGACGTGGCTTTTTCTTGCTGTTAGTGGCCAGATGCGTATTGTCCTCCATTCCCAGAATGACCGACGGGCTGTTGCTCTTGCTGGTCCGAATACAGTCTACCTTGGCTTTTACAATCTTGAGGCAGATGTGCATGGCCTCCATCCTGCCAGCGATGCTATCAAAGTACTATTTCATTTTGTTGTTGTTGTTCCTTACCTCTGAGATTTCAAGTTGAACAAAAGTAGCTAAATGAGAGACATTTTTCTTGAGGTCTTTCTGTTCACCTCCAGCACTCCAACTTGGGTTTCAATGTCTTGCAAATGAGAGAGAAGACCAGGGGGAGGGCTTTCTGGTCCGCTGGGGGAGTCGAGGTTCACCACACCAACATTTTCATCTATTGCATTCCAGAATTTGCCAATAACAGCGTCCCCAACGTTTCCCCCCAATTGATGCAGAGGACCGAGATGCGCATGATTGCCAAGAAGCTGATCGTTGGACTCCAACGGGCGCCAGAGCTTCCAGGTTTCCTGCTCGAATCCATTTAGCAGGATGGCCTGGTTCAATTAGCCACCACCCTGCGGAGCCCAGCCTTTATTGATTTCCAGTGCATTGGGCCAACGAACATGCTTCGCTTTGTTCATGACTCCGTCATTTTCACTGTGGCCATTCCCCTGTAGGGCTTCCAGAGCAGATATGTAGTGGTTCAGGCCAATACCTTCAGCAACTTGAATGGATGTCTTGCATTGTTTGCACTTCAGCGCAGGGAAACATAAACCAGGGGGGCTACCGTTTTCCATGGTGAAACACGTTGTATGCCTGCAGACCAAAATACCTTCACAGAATGTTCCAGATTGCGTCGAATGAGGAATGTTAATAGCCAAGTGTTTAAAATAGGCCTGCTCTGCCAGACGTATGTTGTGAATTGAATTTTCGTATGCTGGGCAGGGGATTCTAAGTTGCAGACGCTGTCGTTTCTCCCTGCAACTCGATCTTGTTGGGATTATGAGATTGACTTTCGCCTCCATCAGCCAGGTGGATGATACATTGGGGAGGTTGCCAATTAATAGGTGCACATTCCCATGTTGACACCCAAATCCATTGTGAAATGTGGGGATTTTGTTTCCCATTTCAATTTGATTAAATCCGATTCCTTGAGGAGAGGAGAGGGGGTTAGGGAACCCATGCCATTGTTGGTTGTTGCCCATTTTTTATCAAGGTGTCGCAATTCAGTCCAGCGCCAATATTTGCCATTGAGTCAGCTTGTTCATTGTTACCTCTTAGGATGTGATAGAGAGAGATGGAATTGAGATCCTTTATCTTTTGAGCGAAATGGAATTGGAATTTGGAGGAGGGTTGGTGATTATTCTTTGCAAGTGCCCGTGCTTCTTTGATCACAAGGAGAGAGTCCCCAATTGCGACCAGATCTTGGACGTTGTTTTCCTTTGCTATATCGATTCCTTGTAGAAGCGCAATCCATTCTGCGTCATTGTTGGTCTTTTTCCCTATTCCCCATACATAGTCCATCAGCTTGTTCCCTTCGAAGTTTAGTAGGACTCCCCTTGCACCTGCCAACCCAGGTGTTAGTTTCTTTAGTAAATGTTTTTTTATGAAATTAAAGGAGCCTTTCTTTGTGATTGAATATTAATGAGCCCGTTCAACTTACTTGAGAAAGGTATGTGGTTGGATCAAGCACGCAAGCTCTTGTGAACATTTGGAAGCACGGCAACACAAATTGTCCAGGGACTCAGGCATGTCTGCAATAATACCTTGGGAGTTATCCTTGCTTTCCTCACAAGGGAAATAGGCTAAAAAACACCATAGCTTGTGGATATATAATCCAACCTCTTTGAGACCCATTGTATAGGGATGAAAATGATTTTAATAAAATATCCATCTTAAACCCATACCTATCAATCATCAAGAGGGATCCAATCTCTTGAGGTGTAAATTTTTTTATTTTTTATTTTGTACACATCAAGGAAAAAAATTACACCTCAATAAATTTGATCCCTCTTGGTGCTTAATAGATTTGAGTTTAAAATGGATCTATGTTGGTTTTATTTTTATTTTATTTTATGAGTTGACATGAATTTTTAAAAAAAAATCATGTTACGTAACAAGCATTACAACATCTCCCCTATAATTGGCTGTAGAGCACCTGGCTACTATCGGTGCAAGGATCTAGGTTTAAGATGGATCTATGCTATTTTGTTTTACGAATCAACATGAAAAAACTTAATTTTTATTTTTATTTTTTGTCACGTTACGTAACAAACATTTCAACATCTCCCCCATACTAGCTTTTAGAGAACCTCACTACACTATCATAAAATAAGAAAACCTAGATAGATCCATCTTAAACTTTGAGTTATCCTTGGTTTCCTCATAGGAGAAATAAGATTAAAACCATTATAGCTTGTAGATAATAATCCATCCTCTTTGAGACCCATTGTCTAGGGATGAAAATGACTCTAATAAAAAATACATTTTGCACCCAGATCTATCAAACACATGCAATGTTACCTTGGGAGTTATCATTGCTTTCCTCATAGGGAAAATAGGATAAAAACCACTATAGCTTGCGAATATATAATTTAACCTCTTTGAGAACCATTGTCTAGGGCCGAAAATGACTAATAAAAAATCTTTGATGGTTAGCTTGATTGGTAGATGATCTTGCATTAAAGTTCCAAAAATTATTAGGATTTGAGTCTCTCGAGGTAACCTATGAAAGACATAAGGCTAGGTCAAGCACAGGGCTAAAAACACGTCTAACATTAATTTTTTTTATCAATTGGGTTTCGCTTGGCTATTTAAAAGGAAAATTTGTAGGAATCCAATCAACAACCCACCTTTGTAGATCCAATATTTGGATGTTGTGGACCGAGAAAAAAACTCTAAGCTCTGAGCTCTGAGCTCTGCCCCTTTGCATGCAATACCTAGGGTTCTGAGCCACCCATATTTCTCTAATCCTTCTCCCCTGGTACAACCCATGGTAGATTCTCTGGGAAGGGTCGAGGGCCCCTTTGGCACGGTTCCCTCGTCCTCCAATCCTACCGCCTCTGTACAAATCAGGACGGCTGAGGTACCCCTGACGTACCCTGACGCCCCGAACACACAGGAGAATCCATTAACCTCCACTTAGACATCTGGAACAAATACATGCATAGCGAAAGCCACAGAAAGACCTCATCTCACACTCTCAGCTAATTTCATCAATGCTTGTGCGCAAAAACTCAAGGATCACGCCCTAGTTGGAAAATTCATTGGTTTTTGGCCAACAGAGCAAGACCTCCATGGATGGATACTGTCCAAATGGAAACCCAAGGCACACTTCGATCTGCAACTTGGATGTAAAGGATTCTTCACCATCATATTCCACTGGCTTGATGACAAAGCATGAGTTGAGGATGGAGGCCCTTATTTATTCAACTCCGCAGGATTAGACCTTCAGCACTGGACGAAAAGATTCAAACCTGATAAGGAGGATTTCACATGGGCACCAGTCTGGATAAGGATGTACTCATTACCTCAAGAGTACTGGGACGAAGACACGTGTAAGGACATTAGTAACACGCTCGACACCTATGTCAGAGCAATAGAACACACAAGGAACAGTAAGTACACCTCTTATGCCCGTATATGCATTTACATGTAGCCAAGTCTCTACCAGACTCGATCTACCTTAACCATGAAGATTTGGAATGGGTCCAACCTTTAGACTATGAGAACATTCCTTTCAGATGCAGAAGATGTCATGAACATGGTCATCTATATCGGGACTGCCACCTCAACAATAGAAACCCACAAGAAGCTAACAAAGATGATGAGGGTTTCCAGAAACATGGGAGAAAAAGAAGACATCATCGCAAGGCACCCACAGAGGAGAAAAATTCCACTGACCCATCCACCAGCAATAGCTTCACCATCCTGGAAGGGCAACCGGAAGAGACTGCAGCGAAGGACCAACAACCTGAGGATCCAGTCCTTACCCAAATGACAATTGATCAGATCCAGAAAGATACCCTTGAGAAGAATGACAGCCTTATTGACAAGCCCACACCCAATGAAAGTCACTCCATGGAGGAGAACGGGATCCGCATGAATGAGCCAAAGCAACAAGCAAGTACTCAAGGACCTGAATTACTCATGGATGAGGAAATGGTCGAACTGGACCTAGGTGAGATAGACATCCCGGGTCTGGAAGATGCATGCACTAGAAAAGCTTTCAACTCCATCCCACCAAAACAAATACAACTTCTGAAAGAAGCCCTGAGCAAAGTCAAACACCTCAAACTGGGGGTTCACAATCTCCCCCAAAAATAGAAGTTCAAGATGCAAAGGGACTCCAAGAAGAGAGGAAGAAAAATTGATCTTCAGAGGATTAGTCAGTTAGGCACCAAACTGGTAGAATTGGGGCAATATGCCTAGTTAACGGAGTTCTTCCCTACTGCTTTACAAGGTTCCCAATGGAGCTAATCACCTGGAACGTGAGAGGGATCAACGGACCTACCAAGCACCGTATGTTAAAGTGCAAAATCATGCAAGATTCCCCCTCTATCATCTTCCTACAGGAAACAAAAACCACTTATGAGAAAGTCCACTCCCTTCTGTCCAAACTTTGGAAGGGTTGCCAAGTCATAGAAATTGATTCCTTGGGAGCTTCCGGAGGAATTGCGTTAGCCTGGAACCCCACCCTTCTAACCCTGAATGATTTTGCTGCCACGATCCACTCCCTTTCTGCCTCTTTTCACATTCTAGGCACTAACCTATTGGGCCACCTCATGAATGTCTACGAGCCTCAAGCCCCCTTTGCCAAACTTAAACACCTTGATACGGTCTCCTGGTTCACCTCGCAGCATCCTAACTCCCTTCTCATTCTTGGAGGGGATTTCAACATGATAACTTCTCTACAGGAAAAAAAGGGGGTCGCCGCTTTCTCACACCTGAAGACACCCTTTTAAAAAATTGCATTAATGATTGCGAGCTCATTGACCCTAGGCCCTCGGAAGGATTTCTCACCTGGAACAACCGCAGAGGAGGAGCACATCAAATTGCATCTCATCTTGACCGCTTCCTGGTTTTTGAAAAAGCCTTTAACTTGGGAGGACTTCTCACCACGACAGTTCTACCCTTAGCGGGCTTAGATCATTGGCCGATTTCTCTCAACTGGTTGCACTCGGGTAATAAAAAATTATGACCCTTTCACTTTGAAAATATTTGGTTAACTCATCCCTCTTTTCAAGACACTATTCATAACTAGTGGCTCAATATGATGATGGAAGGTTGATAAAAAATGGCCATCTTTCACAAGAAACTGAAGATGCTAAGATCTCAGCTGCGAATTTGGAACAAGACAACTTTTGGAAATATATTTACGGCCAAGAGTGAGCTGGGAAAAAACCTGGAGAACATCCAAAAGGACATCATGGAACAGGGACAGACTGAAGAGCTCAAACAAAAGAAAAAATAAAATCTCAATCAGCTGGACATCCGCTGTGAGCAAGAATAAATTCTGTGGAGGAAGAAATCCAGAATCAACTGGCTCAAAGAAGGGGAGAAAAACACCACATTCTTCCACCGCACCACTATTCAGCACAGAATGCAAAACAGGATAAATACCTTAAAATCTGCAGCAAGAATCGATATTCGAGACCAATAGCTAGTTAATCATTTGAAGGCCTTGATCACTGAGGATGATGATGAAAGGTCCCAGGACATAAGCAAGGTTACCAACCACATCCCCTCCATCCTCACGGCTGAGAATAATTCCACTCTCATGAAGGAAATCTTTATGGCTAAATTAGAGGCTATTTTCAATCATATGGAAGAAGGTAAAGCCCCTAGACCAGAGGGATTCACCATCAACTTCTTTCATTATTTCTGGGACATCCTAAAACAAGAGGTTTTAGAATTGGTTGAAGAATTCAGATCCAAATAGTGGGTGCTCCCCGCGCTCAACGCCACCTTTCTCACCCTCAACCCCAAAGATACCGGTGCCAGCACCCCTGATAAGTTTAGGCCCATTTCCATTTGCAATGTGGTCTATAAAATTCTTACCAAAGTGGTAGCCAACCGCCTTAAAGTGCTCCTACCTATCCTGATCTCACCTGAACAGACTGGCTATGTGGAAGGGCGTCAAATCTTGGATGGAATCATACTTTCCCATGAAATGATTCATTCTTTAAGAACCACTAAAACCCTTGGGATGCTGGTCAAGCTTGATCTCTCGAAGGCCTTTGACAAGCTCAACTGGAAATTCATTGAGAAAATGCTCTTGGCTTTTGGGTTTTGTCAAGATTGGACCAACTGGGTCTTGTCCCTCACCTCTACCGCCTTCTTCTCCATCCTTATCAATGGGTACCCCTTCCCTACCTTCTCCCCCTGCAGAGGAATCTGTCAAGGGGACCCCCTCCACCCCTTCCTCTTCATTCTCATGGTCGAGGGACTGGGCAGAATGCTTAAGGCGGAGATCTCGATTGGTACCCTCCAGGGCATTTCCTTACATGGCAACCCCCCCACATCCTATCAGCAATTTATGGATGACAACTTACTTTTTGGGCACCCTTCTATCCAGGAGGCCACAACCCTCAAACGTATTTTGCAGACCTACTCAGAGGGCTCAGACACCACGTTGAACCTTGAAAAGTCCCAAATTTTCTTCTTCCACATGGACCCCGTCACGCAAAGAAATGTCTCTCACATCCTAGGCTACTCTACTTCCTCCCTCCCCTCCAAATACCTGGGTGCTCCTCTCTTCGACTCAGCCATTAAGCACTTCTTATGGAGAGAACTCCTTGACAAGCTTGAAAACAAAATCTCCTCCTGGACTTTCCGCTCCCTTAACCTTCCCAACAGAATTGTGCTTCTTAAGTTTATCCTTAAATCCATGCCTCTTTATCTCTTCGTAGTCCTTGTCGCCCCCTAGTGGGTCCTAAAATTAATGAGAAATATACAAAATTCTTTCCTTTGGGGGGGAAACCGCAATAATCGCAAGTGGGACATGGTGAAATGGGACACTCTTTTCACACCTACAAGACAAGGAGGCCCATTAATCAACAATTAGGTCTTCTCGGCTAAAATCTGGTGGAAATGGGTTACTAATACAGTCTCCCCCTGGAGCCTTCCCTGGAAAAACAAATATGCCCCCCTATGGCCAGCGTAGCTATGCATCCACTATGACCAAGATCCACCAGGATCTCTAATCTGGAGAGCTTCCAACTGTCAAAGAGCCCTCATTTAATAGCACTGTTTTTGGGAAGTCAGAGATGGTCAACACGCAAATTTCTGGTTTGACTCTTGGAAACAAATTCCCTCCCTCCATACTCTCACTCTCTTGCCGGAAATCCAAGCTCATTGCATGCACAATAGTCATCTTGCAATTTAGGACTACTGGACACCTTCTGAATCCAGCAAAATCCGCAATTGGAAACTACATGGCCAATGGATCCCACCTGTTCCCACAAACAACATTGAGCAGCTCTTGCATGATCTTCAAACAAGACAAATCAGACTCTGTCATGATCCTGATATTCTTCGATGGGGCACCTCCTGGCTGGAACATTCTCCACTAAAGAGGTTTACCACATTCTCACTGGAACTCCGGAAGAGCAACCGAATCCCATCTGGAAAAAAATATGGGAATCTCAATTCTGGCCTAAAGTCTCATTCTTCCTCTGGCTCTTAGCCCACAGACACATCCTAACCTGGGATATTATCCAAAGAAGAGGCATCCATGGGCCCTCATGGTGTCCCATGTGCGAAACCCATCCTGAAACCATTGACCACCTACTCAGCTCTTGCAAAGTTGCCAATGCAATATGGGACAAATTGGCCCAACTCTGTAATCCCATCAACAAAATCAGAGAAGACATTGTCCAAACCATTTTTAGCTGGGATCCTACTCCCTTTCAAAGTGCCATTGTTAATCGTCTTTGGGAGCTCATCCCAGGACTGGTGGTGTGGAATATTTGGAAGGAGCGAAATAGAAGAATATTTGACTCCAAGAAAAAGCAGCCTCAAGAGATTTGGGCCACCCTCATCATCAACCTTCAGGAAACTCTCTCCCTAAATATCTGGAGCTCCTCTGATTTCCCCACTCTCCCTACTGAAAGAACCTTCTTTGCAAACTAGAACCTCCTCCTTCATCCCACTCCCTACATTCTTTGCAACTCCCCTGCCATCACGCCTAGCCCAGAGCACTAGAGCAAGCCCCCCTGCTTTCTCAAAACTCAACTTCGATGGAGCTTCCAAATGTAATCTTGGTGCTGCTGGATTTGGAGGAGAATTCGAGAAGAGTTTGGAACCATTAAGCATATCTTCATGGGAACCATTGGCCACGACACCAATAATGCAACTGAGCTCACTGGTATACTTGAAGGTCTCAAATGTGCCCACCGACATGGTTTAATCCCCCTCATCATTGAAGGAGACTCTAAGATCATTCTCACTCTTGTCAGCCGACTTCACAATGGGGCCAGGGTGGAAAAAAATTCTTCAAGTTGGAGGTTAGCGCAGAGATTGCAAGAACTCGCTGCTACCATCACTCTTGCTAGCTCAATTTCCTTCCAACATGTCAGAAGAAAAGCTAATGCGCTTGCGGACTACCTGGCCAATGAAGGGGTAACCTGCAACAATGCCTATTATGAAGATGCTCTCACTTCCTTAACCTCCAAGACTATCACCCTTTAGTGTCAAACTCTGGCCAATTTCGACCTCATTCCCCCAGATGTGGGTGATGTAAGCGGACACGACATCAGCACTGCGCCAGACATGATACCTAGACACGAATGTCAGCCAAGTGGCAGCGCTGAGGTAAGGCACGAGCGTCACCTAAGTGGCAACGTTGAGGTAAGGCAGGAGGTAAGACAAGATTTTGAAGCGACGTCAGGTCGCTGGGAGCATTAATCTTCTGGCCTTAGATGTCGCCTCATCCAGCTTGGCCTGCACCAGCCCCATGGCTCTCAGGCGTGTGAGGTTCTGTCAGCCAGCTAACTAGCTTCTGCATCTGTCCTACAACATTTCATCTTGGCTCCCAACCATGCTCATTAGAATTCTCATCACTCTACTTCAGGCTTCTCATCATTCTGCTCCAGCGCCCCTCGACTCATGTTTGACAGTTTCTGCATTTCCCTCACCATGGGTCGGCCGAAAGGTTCTAAGGGCGGAAAGAAGATGGACACCCATGAAACAGAGTAAACCAGGAAAGGATACAGTCTTGAGATCTCCATTTCGGTCCATCTACTTGTAGACAATTGGGAGGCTCGAATCATTGCTAACATTCTCTCCAACAGGAACCACGAGCATCCAGGGGACACCTATTGGTTAGTAAAAAACATGCTGGGTGAGCTAATGGAAGACATGTTGTCCAACTGGGCCACCGCTAGACACGCCACTCAGACACTGAGAGCCACCCTGCCAATATGGAAGCCACCCTCAACAACTTAGAGAATACCCTCAACTAGGAGTCCTATGCTCCCACTCGTCACCTTCACCGTGACCTTCGTCCTGGAAGCAGTGCTCTTGGCAATTTGGCCACGCCCTCTGTGGTAAAAAACGAGGCAACGCTTGGCAATTTGGCTACCACTCCTGGCAAGGCTACTACACCTAAAAATTTGGCTACTACTCCTGGTAAGTCTTGGAACAAACCAGCTGGAAAATATTTGGTTCAGCCATGAGGAAACCCTCAGAAAGCAAATGAGCCAACTCGCATCTCCTTCCCCATCCCCTCCACCCTGGGGCCGATTCTGGCCAAGCGCACTCACAATGAACCTGATAGCACAACCAAAAAGACTTCGCTTATGCCCCTCAAGCTCCCTTCTCGCGACACTCAACCTCCAGTGAAGAACACTCTGCCACCTGTGAAAGGTACTCTGCCACCTGTGAAAGGCACTCTGCCACCTGCAAGGAACGAGGAGGACACCGCTTGCTACAACTGCCCCATCTTGGAGGAAATTCCTTCTGATGCCGAGACTCCTTCTGCAACCGTTTAAGAAGGTTTTTTTTGTGGTTTATTTTCTAACTTATGTTTATTTTGCTATGCACTAGACTGTTAGTTTCTCTATAGCCTTCATGGCTTCAACTACTCTACCTGTTCACTTGGTATCCCTATACTGGGCAGGGTGTTTTTGTTTATTTTGGGTATGAATGACCATGGCTATGCTATGAATATACAATATTGTATTTAATTAATCAAGTAAATTATTAATTAGTTTAATTGAAGGGACGTAACCCTTCTTAAGAATGCTCAAACCTTATAAAAGGCGAGCTATTGTAAAGCATTAAGCACCTTATAATTCAATAATATATATCTTATTTAATATGGATCTCGCGTCCTAGTTTTCTGCCGCATTTGGTATCAGAGCGGAACGCTCCTCCACTTGAGCTCGGATTCGGCTCACACTCAGAGCGGACTCGCTCCTCCTCAAGTGAGCTCGGACTCGGCTCATCCTTCCACTCCGCTGCATCACTCGCTCCAATCCGCGGCTGCAACACCTAAACACTCGCCACTTTCCCTGCTCGTGATCCCTCATACCCTGCCCTTCTGTGCTTCTCCTACCTCCCCGCAGTTGCCTCCCCGATCCCTTGCCTCTATCACCATCACACGCATCACCATACTCCCGCCCTCGTCCATTCCTTTCCGCAACACCCCTCCAACCACCCCCACGCTACCTCCTCTCCCTCCCCAACCACAACTCTCCTCCCATTCACCTCCCATCTCTGCGCCCTCTCGCATTTCCCATCGCTCTCCTCATCCGCATCTCGCATCCCCATTCCCTACATTCCCCCGCCACGCTGCCAATTCCCCACCATCCTCTCTTCTCCTCTTCCTCCACCATCCCCCGCTACCCAAGCCTTGCGCCCACGCTACATCCCTTGCGCCAAACCACCTGCGTGCTCCCTACCACGACACCCTAGCTGCGTCCTCCCTCCGCTCCACGCACTTCACCTCCAGCCATCCCCTCACACGCTGCGCCCAATCTTCTCCGCCCTCTCCATCTCCACCCACGCTGCCTCCACGTCAAACGTAAACCCTAATTTTTAATAAAAAATAAATATTATATAAAAATTGTTATATTAATATTTAATTTTATTAAAAAATTACAATCCACAAATTATAAAAAAATATTTAAATATAATCATTATTATATTTATTTATTTTATTCATATAATAATTATTGTATCTACAATAATTTTTTAAATTTAGTCCTACAAAATTAATTCCAATTATTCACCACCACACTTAAGAAGCATGACGACAGAGTTAAAAGCTCAAATTGCGAAAATAGAGAAGGATTTCCAAACTTTCAAGGACATGACCACCAAGAGCCAAGAAGCATTTAAGAAAGAAATTAAAGAGGAAGTCATTCAAGTAATGGAGCAGAAAATGGACGACAAGTTTGCATTATGAGCAAGGAACAAAAAATGTTAGACCAAAAAATGACGCAGAACCATAATACATTAATGGAGATGTTACAAGGACTAATGCAAAAAAAGGACCAAGTCGGCAGTCCGTATATGCTAGATGCCTCATCTCATATTGTCACACAGGAAGCACTTGCCAAGAATCAAGAAGAATTGCAAAAAGAAATAAAGATTAACAATGCGACGCTTAAGCAAGAGATAGAAACAAAAGTACTGCCAGAGATGGAGGCACGATTAAACAGCCAAATAGAAGCTATCAGTAAGATAGTAGAGAATAAAAAAGATAAAAATCACCGCCAACAACGAAGCAGTTCAAATATGTCACTTACGTCATCCAGTAGTTCCGATCCACCATCAAAACATAAAGCAAGAGGGAATCAATATCACCCTTACATAGTGTACCCACCTAAGGCAAAAATAGAGTTGTCGAAATACAATGGAAGTGAAGACCAATGCGTTGCTTGGCTAAACAAAGCAGAAGAATACTTCGACATTTACAATATTCAATCTGACGAGGAGAAGGTGAAGTATGCGTCAATGCATATGGAAGGGTATGCCTATAATTGGTACCTTTGGTGGAAGAGAGACAATTTTGCCTACACCTGGAACTTGTTCAAAAATGATTTTTTTAATAGGTTTCAAGGAATCAAGGAAGATGAGTTTTTCAGTAAACTTACGAGATTACAACAAGTTGGAAGTGTTGAGGAATTCACACATCAGTGGGAATCCTTGTCGACACGAGTATTTGGGTTGTCTGACAAACAAAGACTCGAAACCTATTTAGGAGGTCTTAAACCGTACCTCCAAAAAGAGTTAAAGTTACACGACATACCTAACGTAGAGGTAGCAAGACATAAAGCAAAAGCTGCAGAACGCAAACTGGAAGGAATAAAAACAAGAGGCGACAACCATTATCGACAAGAAAAAGAGACATAATGTAGGTACTGTGAAGATACGTGGTCACCCAGCCATCAATGCCACAAAGCTCAATCATATGCCTATGAAATGGAAAATAGATCAAATCCATCTAACAATTACTCGGATAATAGAAAGAAGAAGAAAAACATATGTCGTCGATGCGGTGATGATTGGATCCCAGGCCATAAATGTAGGAACAATTAGACAATACAGTGCAAAATCATCAATGGAAAGGAAGTGCAAGTCTCTACACAAGAAATTGCGTCCGATTCTAATACCGATGCTGAATCTGAATGAATGACGACATTAGGAAAATACTCAAGCTTTGAGGACAAAGCTTTCCAAAAGGGGAAGGCAATGCTATGAATATAAAATATTGTATTTAATTAATCAAGTAAATTATTAATTAGTTTAATTGAAGGGACGTAACCCTTCTTAAGAATGCTCAAACCTTATAAAAGGCGAGCTATTGTAAAGCATTAAGCACCTTATAATTCAATAATATATATCTTATTCAATATGGATCTCGCGTCCTAGTTTTCTGCCGCAGGCTATGTTGATTTTCAAGGTTGGCATCTTATGATAAGACCACCTCAGACTATAACTACTTCTATATTTTTACGTCTCCCAGTTTAATAGAATTTGCAGCAATTACAAAAAAAAAGGAAAAGTTGTAATCCTCCCCAACTAGGTTAAAATCCTACTTGTGACATGTTTTCCTCTCATGAGTTTATTAACACTTGCAAAGTACCATCAATCTCATTTTTTCTTAAGTGCTTGAGGGTGGGACGAGATGTACCAAACATTTTGAGCCCAAGGGATTAGCTTGACCAATTGTCACCAATTTTGTTAGGAATTTGGCTAGTTCCATTAGCAGGTACTAGGTTATACATACTAATTTACAATGACAAGTTTACTAAGGATACCATTTACAAATGTGAGGAAACATTCCTCGGGTTTCTTGCAAAGTTTTCCAAAGTAAATCTTACAGGATCTCATCTCTTCCCCATAATATTAATTTGGATAGAGAGAGGTTTAACTCCAAAAACCTAAATAAAATTGAAATTGTAACTTATAACTTCTTACAAATGTGAGGAAACATTCCTCGGGTTTCTTGCAAAGTTTTCCAAGGTAAATCTTATAGCATCTCATCTCTTCCCCATAATATTAATTTGGATAAAGGGAGGTTTAACTCCAAAAACCTAAATGAATTTGAAATTGTAACTTATAACTTCTATGTAAACAACCCGTCTTAGATAAAAGATTTAACTAATAAAACTAATCATTTAAACTTATATAAACAACATGTTGACAAATGGTTTAACTAATAAAACTAATCATTTATACTTATTATTCTTATATGTGTGGTTATTTGATTATTAAAATTTAATATTTTGCTTATTATAAATCAAATTATCTTAGTGTATATTTTAATATTTATTTTAAAATATTATCAACGTCATTATTTAGGACCAAACAAATTAATGTATTAAACCATCCTATAAACTATGGTCAAATGTTTTGTTGGTCATAGATAAAGTTATTTTTTATTATTTTTAATATCTTTTAAAAAATTGAAATAAAATTAATATCACCGTTTAGAGTAAGAACATTAATTTACAAATTAAATAAAATTATTTTTGAAAATTGATTTAAATTATAAGAGAAAAATGGATTTAAATTATAATAAGGAAAAATGAATCTAAAAATAAGATAATTGAAATTTGGGTTAATAAAAATTTATTTAATTTTCATCTTAAAAAATAATAATAATAATAATATGTAATTAGGTTTACATGATTGATGATGATGATGATGATGATGGTGATGGTGATGACAAAGACGATGATGATAATGATGATGATGATGAAGAACAACATCCACTGCGACCAACTTTGGTCTATTGGACCTTAAGCAGGGTATTACTTGGTTTGCTTTAAAATTTTGTTCATGTGCTCAAAAATCTTGGCGAGAAGCTTTCGGACCTTAAGCAGGGTATTACTTGGTTTGCTTTAAAATTTTGTTCATGTGCTCAAAAATCTTGGCGAGAAGCTTTCGGACTCACTATAGTTCATTGGCAAGTTAGGAGGTTAGAAAGGTTTATATTGTAGCAAATACTATGAAAATCAGATCTAATGTGGGTGTAAGAAGAGCACTCTAAGAGAAAGTGATTTTCATCCTCAACGCTCATAGGCTCACAAAGATGGCAAACCCTTTCCGCCCATGGAGTTTTAGGAATAGACCAACACCCTGTTTCTCTATGGATATCATGAACATTCGTTCTAAACTTGGTTATATTAATTTTCTTCCTTGAACTAGTTACTACTGAGATACACTTCTGATTTTCCAAAATAGGGTTAATGATCTCCTTATAGTATCTTAATTTTCTCTTAACTGCTGAAATTTCCTCGCACCACAGTTTCTCTTTAAACTTATAAGTAATAATATTTTTTATATATTGATTTTTTTCAAAGTGTCATTTTCTTTAATACCCCAATGGTTTAACCAAGCCATGGTATCTTTACACCAGCCCCACTTGAAGTGTAGTTGGTTTTGACTTGAGCTTAAATCAATTTTAGGAAGTCTCTCGTTTCCCATGTTATTTATCTTGTGCTTGCACATCGGGTACCTAGTCATAGCCATGCTCTTGATGGTTGAAAGACCCACTTCTAGAGGAAAATAAGTTAAGGCGTATTGCTCTTAATTTTGAGGTTATAAGTTATTTAAACTACTTCTGGATTTTCTCAATCTTCCTCCAATATTTTCTAGAAATGTTGCACCCCCATACTTCACAACCGTACAAGATAACGGGGATGAAAAGAGTTTCAAAGAGGAACTTATTTTTATCCGACATGACCAGGTTGCCTGATTTACAATTATTTTCAAGACCAGAATAAGCTTTCCACCCCCTGTTAATCCTTTTCTCAATGCTATAGTTCCAATTGAGCTTATGATGGATATCAATTCCGAGATATTTGTAAGAAGTCACTTCCTCCAGTTTTCTATTATCATAACTAAAATTGGTGTAGGCGTCTTTCTTAGATTTTATAATCATAATTTTTGTCTTGTCGATGTTAACAGTCATTACCCATGTTAGAGCAAAAATATTTGAGAATTCTTAATTGCTTATCGAGATCAGAGGGACACCTTGCATAAGAACAATATCATTAGCATAAAGTAGGAGGATGATAACTATCCTAGCCAAGATTGTGCCGGCGCAACTTGCTTCTTCTAAATGTTACCATTCTAGTTTATCGATGTAAATGCCAAAAAGGGTAGGGAGAGGGGAAGCGTTGCTTAACTCCAATATTATATCTTATATCCATTGACCACCCCTCATTATTCTTAAACTTGAAAATGACCTTTTCGTATAACCTTATTGTGACAACTCTGAACTCAAAAGGAACCTTAATCTCCTCTAGCCTATTCCACAGGTTATTTCTAGGCATCGTATCAAAAGCTTTTCTAAAATCCACAAAGCAACAAAAAAGGTCAAAGTTATTATTACAACATTCCTATGCAATGATCCTAAGCGTAATGAGTTGGTCTGTGGTTGAATGATGCTGTTTAAAACCTGCTTGGCCTTTAGCTCGCTTACCTTCCATTTCTAGCCATTCGTTGATCTTCCTTTTTAAGATAATACCATATAACTTAGCTAAGAGAGGGATAATCATAATGGTCCGATAATTAGAGGGGTTATTTTTATTGCCACTTTTGAAAATAGGAATAATGAGGCTATGATGCCAAGGTGTAGGGAACCCTTGCTTGACTGCTAGATTAAAGAGTTTATGGATGTGCGGGATGAGGACCGACCCCCCAATTTTTAAGATTTTTGCTTGGTAGCCTTCAATGTCTTTGGCTTTTCCATTTTCTAAGCACTTAAACCCAAAATTTATGTCTTCTAACGAGAAAAAATATTTCATTGTAATAAGCCACTACTACATATGGGTGGAAAGTCCGACGGTGGAATCCAGCAATATATGAAAATTGGAGAAAAATGTCAGATCGTAAATGTATTTTTTTATTTTTTATTTTTATAATGCCGGATATTGTTGGATATCCGACTAAACATGAAGAACTGTTGGATATCCAACTAAAAGTGAAGAACTTTCGAATATTCGACTAAAAGTGAAGAACTGTCGGATATCCGACGTAAACCACATTTAATGCACTATCCGTTTGATAACGTCTATAATTAGGTACTAGGTGATCTATATAATCTAATAACTTTGACATTGTTGTTGTGCTTCCGATGGTTTTCTAATGTTGTAGGGATTATTTTGTACTGTTCACAATACAAAGTTATTGAAGATAATCATCACTGAAGGTTTGGTGAGGAAACATGTCGCAACACATTCGTCAAGGAGGCCAATGAAATGCAAGATCTCCATCGGGTGATTTGAAGTATGCAAAATGTTATTGCCCCTGTAAAATATGCAAGGGCTTGAAATGAAGGAGACTTCTAATAACAACGAATGTCAAACATTGTAGATTGCATGGACATGTTGAAGGCAGGCATGAATATCATTAATTAGTAAGTTATTCATTATATGTCTTTGTATTGTCGACTATTTTTGTAAATGTTTATATGTTAAATGTAGAAGAAAAATAATGTATTATTATTATTTTTGTGTATATTCAAGGGGATTAAAGAGTTATGGGTTATATTCAGAATTTACTTTATTCTTATTTAATAATATATATATATATATATATATATATATATATATATATATATATAATTTTAAATTCTAAATCTAACTATATATATATTTTTTGGTTAAAAAGTGTTTATGGTCCAAATATCTATTCAACTTTCTTCATAAATAGTAATGTTAGTTGATAAAGTTTTTATAACAATAAATTAAATATATAAATATTGATAATAATTTGAGTCATCGTTGAGTCTGGAAACCCTCCCATATAGTCAAGGCATGCGAACAATCCGTCCCTATCAAATTCCACTGCATACAGAAATAGTTTGATAAAATTTCAACATTGGCCCCATTCAGAAGTCATTGTTGCCCATGTCTAGTCCCAGTACAATGTATTTTAGTTGTTTCTTTTAAAATTATTTCAACATGCACATCGGGGCATCTTTTTAATTGTAATCTTAATTATTTTCACAAGTTGCACATGCTTGATCATCGATTTGTTGTCTTTGTTTCTCACTCTCACCTAAGTTGTCTTTGTCGTTGTCTCTGTTGTCTTTGTTTTCCTATTTTATATATCTAAACGTTTGTATCATTAAATATTTGTTATATACACTAATATTACTTTATTGTTTGTAATTGTAAAGAGAAATCGCCTTAGGGCATTGCTCGAGGGAGGAAGAGGTGTGTAACGTACCCACCCATCCATCCAAGGCAAGGAAGGGTACCTGATGGCAATCTTTGGGGCTTTCACATAAAAACTCAGCCCATTCATTAGATTCACAGCCATAAATTCAATGTGTGCAGATGCAAATCAGTTAAACATGCACAACGGAATAAAACATATTCATCCACACACTTTTCATATGCATTCAACATATCAATAACAATGATTAATTTAAGCATTGCAGAAGTAGATACATAGACAGAAAGCACTTATCTTCGTTTTTGCAACTGTCCCAAACAACTAGCTATGTCATTGCAACGTTCCACCCAACCATAGGCTCTTCGATAGATTATACTGAGTCCGTCCGAAGGCCACCCCTGAGCTGGGCATGATTCTCACAAGGAAAGGGAACATTCCAGCTCATTCACTGCCAATTACTCATTTCATCTCAACCAAGCCAGTCCACAGCTGGGTTTATCAGGCTACATTTGAACCATGGATGCTTATTCTCAAGCTCAAGCCAAAGCAATGGATACCCAAATCCCATACCCCAACATTCTCATTTCTCACACAGCAAGCACAAACATTGGGCATAGATACCATTTACAACAAGGGTATTTTACAAAATAGGGTCCATGGGTTTTTCCCAAATCGTGGCTCACTAAAACAGACTGTGGAAAGAGTAATTCGATTTCAACCCCCAGGGAGTAAAACCGATTTCTCCCCACTGGTTATGATCCTTTCCAATGGCCTAAACGACCTCCAGGAAGACCCAAAAACATGTTGTTCTCTTCCCCACTGGTAATCCACACAAAAACGCCCCTTTCTGGGTAAAAGATGAAGGGGAACCCAGAAAACCATGGAGGAAAATGCCCAGGCAGCTAGAGCTGCGTGAGGGAGCAAGAATGATGGTTGCATAATGGCTTAGAGAGAAATTTCGAGGCTCTTTTCTTGCCCAAGGAGACAAACACGATTTTCCATGAAGGGTGGCTTTCCCATACCCAAATTTGGATAGCCATACCTCTCCATTCCCAAGGCATTAACTACCTCAACCAACTCTTGGGAGAAATCAATGATTGGGTACAAAAGTCAACATGGGTAGTTGAGGGTTTGATGGGTTCTCTCATTGACACTTGGCTTGACTTGGTTGGCTCAAGGGTTTGAATGTTTTCCCTCCCAATTCCTTGTGAAATCATGCCCCCATCTCTTTGTTGCATTGCATAGCTAGTTGTGGGTATTTTTATTAAAATGCATATTACATGATGTTGAAGTTCCAATGTGCCTGGCTAGCACGCAAACCATATGCATCAATAAATCGATGGCGGGGCCTTGGCCTTGAGCTCCTCACCACGATTTCATAACAATATTACATCATTTAAAATGTTAAAGTGATAGGGTCTAGATGGGGACGTGACAAGGTGTAGTTTGTACAAGCGCCTGTTGATCAAGAACTGCATGGAGAAAATATTAAGGATTGAGCTAATGATCCTATGGAAGAATATAATGATGCTAATAACACAATTGAAGAATATGGTACGCATATATTTATCCAGGAGACATTTAATAATGTTGGAATCGATGGCGATGGAAACCAGTTTGATGTTGCTTATGATATACCTGTACTTCGGAGGGAAAGTGAACCTCTTTATGAAGGCTAAAAAATAAGTCTTCTCTATGCTTTATTGTTGTTGTTGAACATAAAGGTTGTAAATGGTATGTCAAACACATGTGTGAGACATCTCCTAAGGTATGTAATATATTAATTTTTTCACATTTAATACATGATGGAAAAGTTTTTTATTTTTTCCCCTGTTTTTAATGTTAGTTGATCATCATCCGTAACATTTGGATGCACTATGTATTACTAATATTCTTTACATTAGCAAGTAGTACTATTTTTTAATTATGTTGTAGATTGATAGGTGAATTTTTGTTACCACCGTCAAATGTTTTACCTTGCACATACCGATATTTACATGCCATAATGAAAGATATTAGAATGGATTCTCAAGCTATTCATGCATGTCCTAATGATGATATTCTCTACTATAAAGAACATGCGTCGAAAGATAAATGGCCAAATTGTGAAGAGAGTAGATATTGAGTCAATAAAGTGAAAAAAAAGGTGCCTCACAAGGTTCTTTTTTATATTCCCATAATTCCACGTTTGTGGCAATTGCTCAGGTGAAAAAGCATAACACAGTTAATGGATTACCATGCAAAGAAAAAAAGTGAATATGGTGTTCTTCTAATGCCTACAGATGGATCTATATGGACGAAGATAGAAGAAATATGGCCAAAGTTTAAAGAAGAACCTTGTAATCTTAGGCATTCATTGGTAGCTGACGGTGTCAATCCATTTGGAGAGATTAGACCTACTTACTCGCTATGGCCTGTTTTTGTTATTAACAATAACATTCCTCCATGGATGTCAATAAAAAAGGAGCACATACTATTGGCAATGATTGTTCCAGGTATTAATTTGTTTATAATATTTTTTTTAACACTGTAACATCTCATTTGTCTTGTTTGTTTCATAATTATGTCTTCTTCTTTTTTGTTTATTAATATATGTTCAATTATGTTTTAAAATAATGTCTTATATATATCTTTATTTACTCATATATGTCGTAATTTTGTACATTATGTTAAATCAAATAGATAAATATCGGGTCAAAGATATGAATTTATATATGGAGCCTCTTATCGATGAGTTACTAGAGTTATGGAAGGGCGTCACTATGTATGATATCTCTAGACCAACAAATGCACAAAGGGAATTTCAATTCCATGCAATGCTTGTATGGAAAATTCATGATGCCCCGGGGATAACACATTTTTGTGGTATGTTATAACTTTACCCTGCATAATTATACATACTTCATTTTAAATAATTGATATAAAAATTAATACATCTCTTGCAGGTCTTCAAACAAAGGGTAAATTTGCATGTCCAGTTTGTGGTCCTAAGATGATATCTTGTCATTCAAGAAGTTTATGAAAGGAGCTGTTTGATGAGTATAGGCACTTCCTTTCTAAGAACCATAGGCATCAGACTACTGAAAAATATATTTTCAATGGGAAAGAAGAGACTAGATTAAAACCACGAAGAATGAAACCTGGTCTATGGATGAAGCAATATAAACGACATTCAAATCGTAATGGTATGGATGAAATTGTCATTGTATCAATATATACATGAAATGTTTGGAATATTTTATATTTTTATTGAATTTTGATTAGCTTACTAATTGACAAGTGTTGTTCTAATATCTTTACTTATGCTTCGTATTGAAGGTCATGATCAAGGAATCAATAATGAGGTGCTTCCACGAGGAATCAAAATTTATCCCGAGCAATTCAGTAGGCTCCCCTACTATGAGCATCTAGAAATTGTTTATTTGTTTGATACAATGCACATCAGGAAGAACATAACAGAGACCTTATGGAAAATATTAGATGGTAGGAGAGATAAAGAAAAACTTGTCAATATTTGTAATGACATTAAGGAGGCCAATCATACAATGCAAAGTGTGATTCATTCAAATAGCGATGGAGACGCCCAAAATATCAGTGCCCTAATTCCATGGTTATTGACAAAACAACAAAGCAAAGATGTTAAAGAGGTTATTGAGAAAATTAAATTTCCCACTGGATTTTGTTCAAACATGAAGAATATCCTAACGAAGAAAGGTGAATTAGGTGGGGTAACAACTCATGATTGGCATACCTTCATTAAGGTAATTATTTTGGTGTATATGTTTGTATATTGGTGAAACATGATCTTGTTAGTGTTTTTTTTTTCACTACTAATTTGGGAATAAATAATGATTGATCATTTTTTTTGATACAGTATGTTCTACCTCTATCTCTCCCATAAATATTTGACAACAATGTGAAACAAGTTATATATGTTCTAGGAAAATACAAGAGGTAAGTGGTGATTTAGAAACAAAGTGTAATTTGTTCATTAATTCATTGTACAACTTATATTAATTTTTACTACATGCATGTGTTTTACTTGTAATGTACTATATACTTCGTTGTTGAAACCTGTTATTTGCTTGCATCACCTGTAGATGGTTGTCATCTATTAGAAATAGACCAAGAAGGTATAAAGTATTGGAGGAGAGAAATTCCCCGTCTAATGTGTGAAACGCAAAAGTATCTACCTCCGTCATTTTTCAATGCACAACAGCACTACCTCATACACCAAGTTGAGGAGATTGAGAAGTGTGGACCTGTACACACAAGGTCAATGTGGATGGTTGAGAGGCACTTGAAATCACTCAAGGATTTGGTCAGACAAAGAGCACATCCTGAGGGTTCTCTGGTAGAGGGATATATGGTATATCAAACCATGGTTTATTGCACTCATATAGTCCTCAAATAGCTACAAGTATTAATCATGAGGATCACATTTCAGATGTCAACTCCAACAACAAATTTGAAGGGGAGCACCTATTGGGGAAGGGTAGAATGAGGAAAGTGAGATGTAAGTAGGCATTGGATATTTATAATACATTTGATATATATATTTTAATGTATGTCATGCTTATTTAATTTTTAGTCATCCTACATAATCCATTATCAATTTGAAGGTATACCATGGTAACTAATTGCATGTTAATTGTTTTATTTTAATACAACTGGTGCAGAGTGGGATGCAATACATCTCTACATTGCAAACAATCTTGATTGAATGAATATATGGGTCGAGCGATGCAAAAATTATAACAATGGTAGGTTAACATTGGAAGGTGTGTCTACATTGGTCAAAGAAGCTGAACTTAGATTAGATACAAATCTTACTCAGAAGGAAATTGATTTAGCACATGGTTTAAAAAATAAGCAGGAAAGCATTTTCACCCATGCTACTTATTTGTTTTGAATATTATTTATTGATGAATATGACGTTTTTTTTTCATAATTTGCATGATTTCCAAGTATAAATATGTTAATGAATTGATAATGTTTTTTTTTACGTGTTTGGCATATTGCAGTTGAAACACTACAAGGCCATGTGGTGCAATGGTCACAAATTTCGCATCAAAAGGTTGGACGAAAAGAGGAAAACTTCTGATAGTGGGATAAAAACAATATTTCAGGTTACTAATGTCCACTCTAGGAGTGACAGACATCCCCGAGAATCTGAAAATTGATTCTATGGGTATTTGCATGATATACTTGAGTGTGACTTTAATTCATTCAAAATAGTTTTGTTCAACGTCAAATGGTACATGCTAAGAATAAATAAACGTGAACCTGAGAGAACTGTTATTCAACATTCTAATGGTTTTACCATGGTTAATACAAGGACTAATAATTTTGAGCCACGATCAGAGCCCTATGTTATTCCAAGCCAATGTGAACATGTATTTTACTTGGAGGTTCCAGGTAGATCGAGTTCGTCATATGTAGTGGAAGAAGATGAAATTGAAGAAGAAGATGATGTAGAGGAGTAGTTAGTTCATGAATCAGACAAAGACATCGAGTAAGTTCAAGGATATGTGGAAGATAATGTTCTAAATAAAGATGTTATTGATGATGTGTCAGATCACGAAGAACTTGAAGAAGTCGAGCCAAATGTAGGAGACTATGTTTAAGATGATGATATGTTTGGAATTGATGACATTGATGATGATGATGTTGACATGGCCAATATTTTGAACATGAACTCCGAACCAAATGATATAGATGATGAGTTGGATGAAGAAGAATATTAATGATATAAAAATATTGAAATGTACGAGGTATGTATTCATATGTTTTTAGTTGGTTTGTTCTCTTTCATTTACCTTAAATATTTATTTTCTCAGTTTCTATGTTTGATTGTTATTAATTATGTTTCTTTCAAATATTTAATACTAGATAGACTGGGTATTGAGGAATTGAGAGTGAAGTGAGGGTGATCCAGCCTTATGAATGAATGCAAGGAATTACAGAAATGCACATAAACGCAGAGATGCAGTAGAAATAAGACTTCATTTCATTAATATCACATAACTGAAATATGCTTACAGACAGAATGGAAATAAACTAGCTAGGGCGCTGGAACCTTATCTCTGAGAAGAGATGTACGGCCACCGACATCTGAAATCCGTGTCACAATGGGGCTTGAAGCCTATCTATTATTGAGAAATAAAGGAAAACCCTAATCATCCAAAAACCTAACCCTAGGAGATGAAAATGCCAAACTATGGGCCTCGTTGGGGTAAATTGGTACATCAATTTCCTGACGTCGTAACTTTGGCATACAATCTCCATTTGACACACATGATACCTCATTGGAAATATCTATCTGAGGACTACACTACAAACCAAGAATGTACAATATTTGTTGGAGGAAGTTTTCCCAAAAAACGTCGTTTAGGGCCTCAAAACGGCTCTGGAAGTTTAGGACCCGAAAAATTGCTAAAAATAGTAAGTTGTGCTATAATTAAGGAAACTAAAAGAATTGAAAGAACAATGTTGGGGCCCCAAGTGGAATGGGAGGTGGCCACCAATATCCACCTAGATTAGAGGGTGGGGGAGGGTCCATATAAGCTTCCACCTTCACATGGTTGGCCTTGTTCAGTAGAGAATATATTATTCTTGAAACCAAGAGAAGCTCATTCAAGTTTATACCCTCATCATTTTTGTACTCATCTTTGAGATACAGAGTACTGGGAGTTTCTGTCATATTTGAGTCTGGAAACCCTCCCATATTGTGGAGGCATGCGAACCGCCAGTCCATGTCAAATTTCAGTGCATTCAGAAATAGCTTGAAAATTTTTCAACGTTGGCCCCATCCATAGGCTTATCAATGTTTCCCATGTCTAGTCGCTGCAATACTAGGTCTTTTAGGTGTTTCTTTTAAAATTATTTCAGCATGCATGTCAATGCATCTAGTGCAAGGGAGATAATGTCGAAAAACAAGTACTTGATAAATTGCACAAGCTTCATCAGATATTTCTTGTCTTTGTTTTTTGCTCTCATTTAATTTTTTTGCGCTCCATTCACCAAAGTAGCTTGAAATCATTGATGAAATTTCAGCTAAGGCCTTCTTCTTTCCACCAATATCATGGGCCTAATTTTCATGCATGATGTTCATTTTGAATGACATGGGAAATGAGTATAAAGATCATCATGATGTCTATGATGTGGATGGGTATGTTGGGAATTCCAGTCACGTCAATATGAGAAAGTTCAAATGAAAGTATGATGAGGTTGGAGATGCAGAGTACTGGGCGTTTCCGTCATATTTGAGTCTCGAAACCCTCCCATATTGTGGATGCATGTGAACTTCCAGTCCATGTCAAATTTTAGTGCATTAAAAAACAATTTGAAAAATATTCAACATTGGCGCCATCCATAGGTCAATGTTGTCCATGTCTAGTTGCTGCAGTACTAGGTCTTTCTAGGTGTTTCTTTTAAAATTCTTTCTACATGCACGCAAACACATCTAGTGCAAGGGTGATAACATCGAAAAACAAGTACTTGATAAATTGCACAAGCTTCATCAGATATTTCTTGTCTTTGTTTTTTTCTCTCTTCTAAGTTTTTTGCACTCCATTCACCAAAGTAGATCGAAATCATTGATGAAATGTCGACTGGCGCCTTCTTCTTGCCACCAATATCATGGGCCTAATTGGCATGCATGACGTTAATTTTGAATGAGAAGTGCGATGCGTATAAATATCATCATGACGACCATGACATGGATGGGTATTTCGGGAATTCTAGGCACGTCAATCCGAGAAAGTTCAAATGAAAGTATGATGAGATCGAAGATGCCAAGTACTGGGAATTTTTGTCATATCCGAGTCTCAAAACCCTCCCATATCATGGAGGCATGAGAACCTCCATTCCATGTCAAATTTGAGTGCATTCATAAACATTTTGAAAAAATTTCAACATTGGCCCTATCCACAGGTCATTGTTGCCCATGTCTAGTTGCTGCAGTACTAGGTCTTTTAGGTGTTTCTTTTAAAATTATTTCGACATGAACTTCGATGCATCTACTACAAGGGCGATAACGTCGAAAAATAAGTACTTGATAAATTGCACAAGCTTCATCATATATTTCTTGTCTTTGTTTTTTTCTCTCATCTAAGTTTTTTGCGCTCCATTCACCAGAGTAGCTCGAAATCATTGATGAAATGTCGGCTGGATCATTCTTCTTGCCACCAATATCATGGGCCTAATTGGCATGCATGATGTTCATTTTGAATGACATGGGATATGAGTATAAATATCACCATAATGACCATGACGTGGATGGGTATGTTGGGAATTCCAGGCATTTCAATCCGAAAAAGTTCAAATGAAAGTATGATGAGATTGGAGATGCCAAGTACTGGGAGTTTTCGTCATATTTGACTCTCGAAACCCTCCCATATCATGGAGGCATGTGAACCTCCAGTCCATGTCAAATTTCAGTGCATTCATAAACAGTTTGAAAAATTTTCAACGTTGGCCCCATCCACAGTTCTTTGACCGTTTAAAAAACTGGAAGATTCTTATAAGGTGAAATTGTAGTTGTGATGAAGACTCCAATGTTCATGTAATTTGTGGATCAACGGTTGATATGAAATTGTAGGCTAAATATTCCGTTTATAATCCGGTGTGGTGGTTTTGGATGATGTGCATGGTGTATGATCCCTAAAAGTATATTTGCATGCCATACGATGCTAGTTTTTTTCATTAAACAATGTCTATGGCCCTAAGAACCACTAGTGCAAAACCTCATAATTATGCACCCCAAATGACAAATGTGGGTCAAAGATTCTCTTTACAAGGATTGTGTCATGATTTTGGATCTTATGTATGGAACATGATCCCTAAAATAATCTTTTATTTTAGGACTATATGTTAGTGTTTATCCTCAAACTATGTCCAAGGCATTAAGAACAACCCATGGTGTGTAAAAGTTGATAATGGTGCCCATATGACACATGTGGGCGGGATATTATCTTTGCATGCCATGTGTGGTGGGTTTGTAACCTATGCATGATCCACGAACCTTAGAAGCATCTTATAGGCCATAAGATGTTGAATTCTATACTTGAAATTTGTTTAGGACCCAAAGAAGTATCTATAGTGAAAAAACCCTCATAGGCCAAAGATTCCCTTTATAGGCCATGTGTAGTGGCTTTTAACCCCATGCATGAACATGATCCCTAAATAATCGTTTATGCTCTAATATGTCGATGTTCTCTATTGGACCATGGCCAGGCCCCAAGAACCATATAACTTGGTGCACAATACCTCATTCTACCCATATGACACATGTATGTCAAAGATTTGCACAATATTTGTGGCGGTTTGGGACTTTGTGCATGGTACATGAAACCTTAAAATTTTTATGATTTGATATGTTTATGTTCCTCCTTGAACCATGGTTAGGGTCTTGATAAATATCATTGGTGTGCAAAACTTTGTAATGGCTCCAATATAGTATTTGTAGGCCAAAGATTCTATTTAAATGGAATGTGTGTCCAGTTTGGACCTTACACATGGTCCATGATACAGGAATCATTTTTAATGCCTTAAGATGCTAGTATTCAACCTCATTCCATATATACAAACCCAAGAATCATCCCTAGTGGGAAAAACCTAGTAATCATGTTGACATAATGCTAGTAAGGCAAAATTCTCCTGCATAGGACTTACATGTAGTTTTGGATCCTAATCATGGTTAATGAGTCATAAAAGTGTCTTGTAGGCCATAAATTGCTATATTTATACCTAAACCATGTTATAGGTATAGAACAATATCTAATGTCTATTGGCTTGCTCCTTTATTAAGGCCTGAGAATCAAAATGAAATAATCTTTAGTGGCTAATGATTGAGCATGGCCAAGGGAAATAAATGCTCACCCATTTTTTGTTTGACTCATTCATAATTGATGTGTTCCTTCCAAAAAGGTGCAATTATTGAATTTGGATGCTCACAAACTATTATTTTAAATATATTATTTGACGTAGTCTCTAATACCTATCTTTATCCCACTATGTCATCAATTAAAAGGGTTTAAGCACATTGGAGCTCGATCTAAGAAGTATCTACATCATTTCCTTTAAATAAATACCTAAATATCACTCCAAATACCATACACATTCATAAAATCAAGGTTATGCTACTTGATTACCTGTAGAAAGAGAGAGAGAGAGAGAACATTTTGCATCTCTTTCCTTTCATCATTTGTAGTCCTTCACATACATCACCTAGCTGGGAGTAGAGCATCAAAAGAGAATAAGAACCCTCCCTTGGGTTAGATGTAAAAGTTGACATAAATTACATCCAATACCAAGGTCTATATCATCATCTCTATTCTTTTTATAATACAAAACCACAATTCTTTATCACATACTTTGTTTCATTTTTAGCTAGTTTCCTTTTGTGTAACATTGCATGCATGTTGAATAATGTTGTTCATTTCATTTAGTTTCCCTCAACCCATTTTTATTTGTTACTTAGGATAACACAACCCCTGGGTAGGTACATTTGGTACAAGTTGGTGTTAAAGCACCAACACCAATGTGTGTGTGTGTGAATAATGTTGTTCATTTCTTTTAGTTTCCCTCAAACCATTTTTATTTGGTACTTAGGATAACACAACCCTTGAGTAGGTAAATTTGGTACAAGTTGGTGTTAAAGCACCAACACCAATGTGTGTGTGTGTGTGTGTGTGTGTGTAATGATTAGGTTGTGTGTGTGTGTGTGTAATGATTAGGTTGTGTGTGTGTGTGTGTAATGATTAGGTTGTGTGTGTGTGTGTGTGATGCTTAGGTTGGGAAAATCTAACCTTTTGTAGGTTTTGACATTAATTAAGTTAATTGTGTGCGTGTGTGGGAAAATCTAACCTTTTGTAGGTTATGACATTAATTAAGTTAATTTTGTGTGTGTGTGTGTGATGATTAGGTTGGGAAAATATAACATTTTGTAGGTTATGACATTAATTAAGTTATGGAAATCATGCCCAAGGGATGGTACTCTTTCATCCCTTGGGCATGAACTGTGTGTGTGTGTGTGATGCTTAGGTTGGGAAAATCTAACCTTTTGTAGGTTATGAAATTAATTAATTTATGGAAATGATGCCCAGTGGATGAGACTCTTTCTCAATGAGGGTGTCCAACCTAGTTCTAGTGCCTAGTAATCCTAGGAAGGAGGCAAGTGACTTGAAATTACTTCTTGATCTAGGGTAAAAATACTAAAAGGGATGATTTGTATTTCACCTTTTACCCCTTTTGTAACATTTTTGTTTATGCTCCTAAGCCTAAATTTTCCCTAAGTTTATTTAGTTAGAGGGAATGGGAAGGCCAAGAGAAATTCTTGGGTAGTGTTTGTTCTCCTTTGAGAGAATATATGTGATGTCTACTTTATTTAAGGGGGTTGAATGTTTGTGGATTGGTGTAAATTCCTACCTTGAAAAAGATAATCATGTGTGGATTGTGTTTTGATAAGAGCAATATGATTACTACTCTAACATAGTATATTTGGGTAGATAAGGTTAGGAGTGTATCTAGCTAACTAGGGGTACTAATGCTCATTAAGTATGGAAATTGATTCATTGTTAGTCCTCAACTTCCTTCACCATGCTATGGATGATCACTAGGATGTTTAGTCCACAATTTGAGCTATTGGTCATAGTGAGTGATATTGCTAAGTATTTAGATTGATCCTTACTCATGGAGCATCACTTCATTGAGGCAATTTCATTGGTTGAGTGGTTTGATTACCCTCTTGTTGACATTCTACTTGTAGAGCATTGGTTTGGACTAGTGGTCATCAACAAGGTGAAGGGTTTCAACTATTTATGTTATGTTTCTTATAGTTTTATTTCATTAGCGGTCTACCTAATTAGGTATACATGGTTTATTTACCTTCTTGTTTACATATGGTTGATTTCCTTCATTTTTTTTTTTATATATGATTGATTTAAAGAAGAAATAAAGCTTAGCATATAACACCCTCCCAACAAACTATGTTGGGTATGGTTGTTACAGAATGATATCAAAGTCCTTAGTTTCCACAATTGGGGGCCTCTAGCAAAAGGAAATTTATTAGAAATTAAAAATACAATAACCTATGAGTGAGAACCCCTCGACCCTAAGCATGTTACACTTAGGGAAGAAATTCTTGGGTAGAACAAATTATTTATATTAATATGCTAGTTTAGTTTAGTTGTTTGGTTAACTATTTATTTTTCATTTTATTAATTTATTCTTCATGTTTCCCCTTTTTTTTCATGTATGCTCATTGTCCTTTGTTGGAGCTAAATATAAACAAAACAAATTCCTTGCATTCCTTAATTAAAATTAATATTTTTTATAACTTGTTAGAATATAAGTTACACTACATTTCTTTCCAAAAAGAAGATTTAACCATAGACCTCAAACAATTTGATGAAACATCTTTAAGGGACAAAAATCAATATTTGGATCATATGTAATCCTATCAAGTATGCTCCCTATTCAATAATTAAAGAACAAAAGCTATAGTCCTCTTTTTCAAGCATGAACTTAAACCTATCATTTCAATGAAAGAAGGGAAACATGTTCATTGCATTTAATATACTATAATAATTTTTTAACAAAAAAATCCCAAAGCCTAAATAATTTGTTTTCTACATGAAATAAACCCTATCTCTAGACTCAAGAATTGATGACAAAATGATTATAGACCAAACGTAGGTGATGCACCCATCAATTAAGGAAATCCCCAAATAAGAGATCATTTAAAAAATCTAATTAATACAAATTGTAACTAGAAATATTGTGGGTTCCATAGCCTCACAAGCCTAAACCTATACATCTCATAAATTAACTAAATAACCCTCATCAATCCATTATAGCTAGATATGGCCTCAATCAAGCAATCCCAAGCTCCATATGGTGATGAAATTGTAAGGTTTTCCATTACACCAAAACCTGCAGATGTTGGTAAACATTTGCAACCAAGCACAAGTCCAAGGATCCCAGTGTGGGAGATCAATCCACATTATATTCCAAGAGGTGCGACAGTTATAACCTGGGAACCTTAGCTCTGGTATCAGAGCTTTGCTAAGCAAAGTAATCTTCCAGAGAATTTTTCAGATCTTTTTTGTGTAGGTATTCTACAACATCTTCCATGAATCTGAAAGCAGTTCCTCCTCTCTCCCCATTCAACTATGATGAGTGGAAACCAAAGATGATAGCATATCTGAAGATATAGGGTCTTTTTTATATGTGTATTGATGTTATGAGATATTTTGCTTCCTATGAAGAGGAGAATTATTGGCTAAATGAATGTGACAGAGCCTTTGGAGCAATGTGTATTTATATGTCTCCTAGTATGCACTACCTCATGGAAACTATTGAATATCCAAGTGATCTACGGGCCCAATTGGACAAAGCATTTGGCAAGCAGAATGAAGAGATTGGTGCAAATCATTTGGAGAACAATCCCAGTGATACCTCCTCAAGTGTTCTCTCTGATTATGTCTCGGCCTCAAGCATCTCTCATGATGAAGTTGTTCAAGATGAAGTTGTTCAAGATGAAGAAGAAATTGCAGATCCAACTGCTCAAGTTTCTGTTAAAGATTCTCCTTCCTCTGTTGCTCTAGAAGTCGAAGACAATTTCAATTGTCCCCTTCCCATCTATTTGATGCAGATGAAATTTATACAACTAATGAAGATAATGCTTTTGGAGAGATTATCCATTCCTCACTCATGTTCTCAATATCTTCTATTCTAAATTCAGAGCAAGATAAACCAGTTCATGCTCTAGAATCTCAAGAGGTTCTTAAATCTCTTTTTCACATGAGTCTTCTAGTGTGAAAAATGATGATCTATTGAATGTTTTGGAGGTTAAATCAAAGTTTGGAGGTGATGAATTCACCCTCCTTGATCACATGATTCCTATGTACTTCTATTTGATCATTGGAACATGTTCTCAGAGTTTCACTGAATATGGAGGACACTACCATTTGCTTGGGTTCAAGTCTCAGGAATATTTTGGTGATTTTGGTTATAATCTCACCTACATTAGTTCAAAGGAGATATCAAAGAACCATCTACACATTCCTGGACTGGTTCGAATTTCAATTTCTAGGATGATTTTCATATTTTTGGATTTGTTCTCACCATGTTTAGTCTGAAGGACAAGTTCAAAGAGATTCCAGATTTGCTTGCTTCCATTGGTGGAGAATTCAAGCACATGCATTGGGAGCATGATCCTCTTCTACCAAGGAGGCATATACCTCCAGACCTCTTCAACTCTGGATAGCACCATTAAATTTTTTGGTAGGTTTCATGTCCATCTTGAGAGGGGTTTTTTTTCCCACGGGGTTTTCCCTCTTTCCTCACTTAAATGGATGAATAAATCTGTAAAGGGTGGCCTTTGGTATTAGTTACTAGGGCCCTATTTATGATATTTACTCACATAGTCAGGCTTAAGGGGTGGTGTTGGAATATTCTAACCATCTCATCTTGGTTTTGCATGCTTTGCATGCATTCCATGCATTGGTAGGAGAGTCTCCTAGCACCTAGTCCTTATTTTTGCCCCCCTAGAGCTTAAATTTGGCCACCATTATCCCTCTTATCCACTCATAGTTCCTTGTTTACATCAATTAAGTCCAAAGTCGCTTTCATGCATGATTTTAGGAGTTAGCACAGTTAGTTCCATAATTAAGGGCGCCTTGTCCCCTTGATTGACTAGTTAACTAACTGTTACACCTAGTTTCACTACCACTAAGTGTAGGAGCGCCTATTTTAACCAATAAAATTCAGTATTGTGCCTTCTTGGAGTCTCCTTCCATAATTTATATCCCCAATGACTCAGTCATGTGCCATTCCACCTCAATTGACTAGCCATTCATCATCTATGGCCACTAGACCTTATTGGGAGATGGCTCCAATGCAAACTAAGCATGCCACTTGTGTGGATTCCAATTGCCTCTTTGGGCTCACGAATTTCTCCTTTTGATATGTATTATTTATGTACACATTTAATCAATAATAGAGATAATGGAATTTTTTCCAATTGTTCTTCATTCTCTTGTGTTGTAACACAGTTTTTCCTTCTCTATTTTTCCAACTCAATTCTTTTGATCTCTGTCAGACTTAGTATGAATTTTATATTTGTCTCTAGATATCTGTGAGAATCTCACAAAATATCACATGAGATTCTCACAGAGATCTAGAGACAAAGATAAAATTCACACTAAGTCTAACATAGATCAAAAGAATTTAGCAGGAAAAATAGAGAAGACAAAACTGTGTTACAACACAAGAGAATGAAGAACAATTGGAAAAAATTCCATTACATCTATTATTCAGTAGAATGTGTACATAAATAATACATATCCAAAGGATAAATTCATGATCCTAAATAGGTATTTGGAATCCAAACAAGTGGCAGGCTTAGTTTGCATTGGAACCATCTTTCGATAAAGTCTAGTGGCCACCGATGATGAATGGCTAGTCAACTGAGGTTGAATGGCGCATGAATGACTCATTAGGGAAGGGGACTCCAAGGAGGCGCAATACTGACTTGTAGTGGTCAAAATAGGTGCTCCTACACTTAGTGGCAGTGAAACTAGGTGTAACAGTTAGTTAACTAGTCAATCAAGGGGACAAGGTGCCCTGAATCATGGAATTGACTATGCTAACTCCTAAAATCATGCATGAGGGATCCTTTGGACTTCAGTGATGTAGCCAAGGCGCTCTAAGTGGATAAGAGGGATAATGATGACCAAAGTTAAGCTCTAGGGGGGCTAAATTAAGGACTAGGTGCTAGGAGACTCAACTACAAATGCATGGATGCATGGAGTGCATGCATGCATGAAAAACCAAGATGAGATGGTTAGAATATTCCAACACCCCCACTTAAGCCTTACTATGTGAGGAAAGATAAAAAAAATAGGGCCCTCGAAACTGAGATGAAAGGTCACCCTTTACAATTTTATTAGTCCATTTAAGTGAGGAAAGAGGGAAAACCCCATGGGATTAAAACCCCCCCTCAAGATGGACATGAAACACACCAAAAATTACTGCTCAAGACTCAAGTAGGTGTGATGCTTGATTCAATGTATGGAGGTATCTTCCTCTTGGGAAGAAGTGGATCATGCTCCATAAACATGTGTTTGAATTCTCCTTCAATGGATGCAAGCGAATCTAGAGGCTTTCTGAACTTTCTCTTCAGACCAAACATGGTGAGAACAAATCCAAAAATATGAAGATCATCCTTAAACCTGTAATTTGAACCAACTGAGGTAGGATCAACTCCAATCAGATCTAATTGCTCTTGAAACTTGAACTTCTAATCAATGGAAGTTAAATCAGCTCCACGAATTGATAGATGGTTTGTTGTGATCTCCTTTGAACCAGTAGGGGTGAGATCAAAACCAAAATCACCAAAATGTTCTTGAGACTTGAACCCAAGCGAATGGTAGTGTCCTCCGTCTTCAGTGACACTATGAGAGCATGTGCCAATGATCAAATAGAAGTTAATAGGAAGCATGTGATCAAGGAGGGCAAATGCATCACATCCAAACTATGATTTAACCTCCAAAACATTCAATAGATCATCATTCTGCACATCAACATACTCATGGGAAGTAGAGAATTCGAAACTCTCTTCAACCTCTAGAGTAGTAACTAACATATCTTGCTCAAAATTCGAAATAGAAGGCATTGAGAACATGAGTGAGGAATGGATAATCTCTCCAAAAGGATCAGTTTCATTCGTTGTATCACTTTCATCTGCATCAACTACATGGGAAGGGGACAATTCAAAACTGTCTTCAAATTCTAGAGCAACAGAGGAAGGAATGTCTTCAACATGAAATTTCTGTGTTGAATCTGCAACTTCTTCTTCATCTTGAGCAACTTAATCATGAGAGATGCTTGAGGCTGAGACATAATTAGAGTGAACACTTGAGGAGGTATCACTGGGCCTGTTCTCCAAATGATTTGCACCAATCTCTTCATTCTGATTTCCAAATGATTTGTCCAATTTGGCCCAAAGACCACTTGGATATTCAACAGTTTCCATTTGGTAGCGCATACTAGGAGACATAGCAATACAAATTGCTCCAAAGGATCTGTCACATTCATCTAGCCAATCATTATCCTCTTCATAGGAAACAAAATCTATCCTAACATCAATACACATATCAAAAAGACCCTGTCTCTTCAGATATGCTATCGTCTTTGGTTTCCACTCATCATAGTTGAATGGAGAGAGAGGAGGAAATGATTTCGAATTCATGGAAGCTGTTGTAGAATACCTACACAAAAAAGATATGGAAAACTCTCTCGGAAGATTACTTTGCTCAGCAAAGATCTGATACCATGTGAGGTTTTCTATTACACCAAAACCTACAGATGTAGGTAAACATTTGCAACCAAGCACAAGTCCAAGGATCCCAGTGTGGGAGATCAATCCACATTATATTCCTAGAGATGCGTTAGTTATAACTGATACTCCAACATAAATACCCCTCATATGCCTCCATTTGACCAAACTTGTGCTTGGAAACAAGAATTAGGTGCATGAGAAGAGCAGGGTTGAAACCCCAACCATGACAAGAGGCCCTAAAGGAAATCCTATTCCCTCATATTTATAGACCAAGAGGCCAAGAGGCCAAGAACCTTGTAAATTCAAAAGACAAAATACCGACTGAGGTTAGATCATCATTAGACTAACCAAGGAATTTCCAAATCCAATCAAAGAGTTACCTATTGTGAAACCTTCAATCTAAAAGGAGAAAAACAAATGTAGAACATTCACATGGAAGATGAAAATGAACCATTGTGATGGTTGGAATTCCAATTTAACCCATCAAATATGAAGGTTGTGGAGAAGAAAGGAATTCAAGAGAAAACATATCTCAAAGGTAAATGAATTAGGGTAGTAGCAAAACACGAAGGACTCGAAGAAGAAGCATATTCAAAGATAAAAGTTTGTTGTCTTTTAGCCAAAGTCATCTACAAAAATGTACAAGTGAGTAAGAATGCATTAAAATTTGAGTTGAGAATGCAACTCACCTTTGCAACCATTTCTTGAGTAGAATAAAACCCCACATCAAATGTTGTTTTTCTCGTTTGGGTTTCTAGGTTAGAAAGTTTATGTCTATGGTCACTGCATTTTAATTCTATATGGGGTCATACTTGTTGTGTGAATGGTATTTGTTTATTATGTTTTCTTCAATTTTTTGATATACCTATGTTTACTCCGTTTAATATAGTTGCACAATAGAATTTTTCTCACCCATTAACACTAAAAAATAATTTGGTTGTTGAAATTGTGGCTTAGTGTCCATTTCTATCTATGAACCTCAATTATGTATGTTTATATCACCCACAACATTAAATTTCCTTTTGGTTGAGCACTTTAATAAATGGAGTTGATAATTATCATGATCTCCCATCAGTCAATTGTGGAATTGTTGGAAGTTGATTCCTTTGTAAATTCTTTAATTTTGCAATTGATAATTGTTGATTTCAATCTCTTCCTTGTGTAAGTACATTGCAATAAAATAAATTGAGGCTGTAATTATTGTGCACCTTGCTAACATAGCTACAACAATGTTGCATGAGATCATTGATGGGTGTGTTTTCTAGCGCATTGCTAATTCCTCCTTGATGGGATTAATGCTACAACCATTGTTTCCATACTCCAAGCTTGTGTGTTTGATTACCCCCTACAAAAAATGTGTATAAATTTTACAATGGTTAACTAATTGTGGAGTGATGAATCTAATAGATCAACATTACTCATATAACTAATGGATTAAATATTGGAATGCTGTTGTATTATCTAAATCATAGATTTGAGCATGAATTCTAACCATAAACATAACATAACATAATATATATATTCATTGAAAGGGCCTTGATTTTTTTAATTTGCTCCAATGAATGTAGAAGGGCATTGACATTCACCCAAACTACTTGAACCTTATTATTAGAGCATACGAGGATACGCGTCATTTTCTTGTTTCCCACGACCCTTTCCTCCCCAGCGGTAGTAGCTCTGTATCTGTATCTATATTTGTATCGGGTTGAAGGGTTAAAGGCGTTAGCACTCATTCCTTGTCCAGGGGGAAGGGTAGATACGTGGTTCTAGAGATCCGCACAAGAAATCCCCAACCCCTAAACCCGTCATTGGTCGATAGGGTGGGAATGTGGACTTCGATTTCGACTTAACCAGTGTTAAACGAATCCGTAGGGATTCCATTACACAAGGATGAGTAGGAGAGTAGGGGAGATGCAGGGTTTCCATTGCACAAGCACGATCAGAAGAGCAGGGGTTTCGATTGGAAGGAGCATTGTCTTCGGTATGTGGTGAAATCCTTCTTCCCTTTCACCATGAACTTAGAATTATAATATTTCTGGTATGGAACAATATTTTTGGACTAATAGTTGATGTTGTAGTATTTGGAGATTGCAATGCATTCACATATTGTATCTCCACTATCGAGTTTTAAAACTCTAAGAACACTTCCTATTTTGGATTAGGGTTTTCTAGCAACCTTAGGTGCAAGAATGTAATGTCCCTTGTTAGGAATTTTATTAAAATGACAATTTTCCATTTTTTTTCCTTGGTTCGACCTTTGACTAGTTTTGATCTCTAGGTCCCAAATTTGCCCCAAATGATCCCAAATATTCTGAGAAGGTATATGAATGATATTAGAACATAAATATGTGTTTCAGGGATTCCTTTGTACCTTTTAAATACCTCTTCAAATACTCTTTCAATTCTGGTCAATGTAGGTAACTTTACTAGTGATTTCCCTTTGACTAGTATTGGTCTCTAGGTCTCAAATTGACTCCAAATGCCTTCAAATATTCAAGGAAGGTGTATTAATGATATTAGGACTTGAATATGATGTTCAGGGATGGCATATTTCCACCAAAATACCTCTGCAAACTCTCTTAAGATTCTGGACCAAGTATGCAATTTTGCTAGTAATTTGGGGTTCAAATCCCCCTGGGGTAAGTACTAAAAATGACTTCCCAATTGCCTCCAAACCCACTCAAATTTATGAAAAGAGGTAGGTAATGTATTAAGGATTTTATTAAGGTCTCATGTGCACCATTAATTGATTATTACATCTGTTCCAACCCTCTCCCATTCAACTAAAAAAATCACCAATTCGACCCTTGGGGAAATGGCCCTATTTCTTCTCCCAATGCAATTAAACTGAGTAAAAATACTTCAAATGCTCAAGTACAGTACATGAAACTTGTAAAATACATCCATGTAAGTCCATTAATCACAAATTCATCATAGAATCATCCATTCATTCGAAATAATCATCAATACATTGGTTCACAACAAGGTAGTGGGGAAATGACATTGTTCTTCCATTAAAAATGAGATTTATACATCTCTACTTGGAATTTTGACCTGAAACTTTCTGTAGATGAAGAACAGAGTATTTAATTCATATTATAAAAGAAATGGTGCATTATAAGCTCCCCCAAAGAGTACAATAGCTCACCAAAAACGCCCTCCCTCAAGGATCAAGAATATGCCATCAAAACTGGAAATGGTTGAAGGAGTGAGCTGCAATAGAAGAAACCATGAGCTGCCTTGTAGCTTACACCTGAAAATAAAAACTCCATTAAATCTCCAAATGAAAGGTCTGAATTGCCTTTCTAATTACCAACTTGGATGGGAATCTTTCACCCTCGAAATTGGATAACGCAAGAAACTAGTCATCCACTAGCTCTCCCTCTTCACAAATGCAATTACAAATTCTACAAATGATAAAAATATGGTTTCATTCTTTGTTATTGAAATTTATAAAGTTCTAATGTCCTCCATGGGTGGAATTCCTTCCAAGAGACTCATGCCAACTCAAGTTGGGAAGAGATTCCAAAGAATGCCACTTGTACAACAATTCCTAGTCTCCCACTTCCACCAAATCACATGTGGAAGCATATTAGCTGCCCTAACACCCTTGAGCGCCCTCTTGGAGTCTATTTTTAGCCCTGACATGTCATATATGTCATATGTCAGCCTTCAGGTCTGATTTGTGTCATAGGTTTCATAGCATCTTCATCATTGTTGTCATAGAGCTAGGGAATCTAGCCCGAGTGTCTCACTAGCTCCAAATTGCCTCTTCCTCTTCCATGGGAGTTACTCTTCCTCTATATTTCGACCTTGGATGAGTCATTCCATTAATAACACCTTTTGTACTCCCCCAAGTATGTTACCATTCACCTTGAATTTGAATTGGTGAGAGAATGATGCCAAGTGTAGTGGGGAAATCTAGCCATATGTGGGTCCCACTTCCTCCATGTGTCTTCATGAGCAAATGCCACTTTGATTTTCACTTGTATATATTTATTTAGCTCCTTTATTAAATATTTATTCCACTCTAATGTTCAAACATCATTTGTTATCCCCATTATTCCAAATCCCAAAGCTTCCACCCCAAACCTAGGAAACTAGTAATCTCCCTCCTTGGCAATTATTTGACCTTTAACATCAATTTTACAAACTCTAATGAATATGGCCAATGTGATTAGGCCATTGTGACCCAATTCCAAATTTAGGACATGACAAATCCTCCCTTCCCAATATTGCTTGTCCTCAAGCAATTTCAAACATGGGTGTTGAAGAACCTGCTTCCTGTATAATTCTTTGAAGTTGTCATTGAATTGCCCAACCTTGAGTCTTTGAGTTTCCATGAAGATTTTAGAGAGGAACCACCATGCTTGCTGCTGCACTACTATGATAAAAATCACTTTATTAATTGGGAAATCCATCTCCCATACTGCTTGTTTCCCCAAAAAATTTGAAACCAATGAGATAAAAATTATTCGAGGGCCCATTGCTTGTATTGCACCCCAACAATTAAGAGTGCTCTCCAACCCACACCATTAGATAAGAGGATTCCTGGATCCCATTTTCTTGTATGCATTCTTCCAAACATCATGAGTGAAAAATATATATCATCAAAGCACATAACAACATAAGGAAAATGTACATCAAGAAGATGATTCATCAAAGAATCATGAAAGTGCTTGTACCTCCAAATAAGTAGACCATCATTTTTCAAGTGCATACACGCATCGAGTGAACAATCAAATCTGATCCAATGACATAGGTGAGTATCCCATATCCTATAATGCTGCTCCAAAAATATGTAAGATGCATCAAAACAATCAGCCCTGTATTCTTTCATCCACATAGTTAATGAAGTTCCTCCAACATCAATTGAACTAAGCAAGGAGAAAGGAAGATCATGAGTCTTCAAGTGACTCAAGTGAACATCATAAGTGTGTCCATGAAGATATGTATCATCACAAGGAAAAAAAATATTCTGCTGCAAATGTAAATAATGAGGTGCTCTATTTAGTATTGTGCCTTCTTGGAGTCTCCTTCCATAATTTATATCCCCAATGACTCAGTCATGTGCCATTCCACCTCAATTGACTAGCCATTCATCATCTATGGCCACTAGACCTTATTGGGAGATGGATCCAATGCAAACTAAGCATGCCACTTGTGTGGATTCCAATTGCCTCTTTGGGCTCACGAATTTCTCCTTTTGATATGTATTATTTATGTACACATTTACTCAATAATAGAGATAATGGAATTTTTTCCAATTGTTCTTCATTCTCTTGTGTTGAAACACAGTTTTTCCTTCTCTATTTTTCCAACTCAATTCTTTTGATCTCTGTCAGACTTAGTATGAATTTTATATTTGTCTCTAGATATCTGTGAGAATCTCACAAAATATCACATGAGATTCTCACAGAGATCTAGAGACAAAGATAAAATTCACACTAAGTCTAACATAGATCAAAAGAATTGAGCAGGAAAAATAGAGAAGACAAAACTGTGTTACAACACAAGAGAATGAAGAACAATTGGAAAAAATTCCATTACATCTATTATTCAGTAGAATGTGTACATAAATATTACATATCCAAAGGATAAATTCATGATCCTAAATAGGTATTTGGAATCCAAACAAGTGGCAGGCTTAGTTTGCATTGGAACCATCTTTCGATAAAGTCTAGTGGCCACCGATGATGAATGGCTAGTCAACTGAGGTTGAATGAGTCATGCCATTAATAACACCTTTTGTACTCCCCCAAGTATGTTACCATTCACCTTGAATTTGAATTGGTGAGAGAATGATGCCAAGTGTAGTGGGGAAATCTAGCCATATGTGGGTCCCACTTCCTCCATGTGTCTTCATGATCAAATGCCACTTTGATTTTCACTTGTATATATTTATTTAGCTCCTTTATTAAATATTTATTCCACTCTAATGTTCAAACATCATTTGTTATCCCCATTATTCCAAATCCCAAAGCTTCCACCCCAAACCTAGGAAACTAGTAATCTCCCTCCTTGGCAATTATTTGACCTTTAACATCAATTTTACAAACTCTAATGAATATGGCCAATGTGATTAGGCCATTGTGACCCAATTCCAAATTTAGGACATGACAAATCCTCCCTTCCCAATATTGCTTGTCCTCAAGCAATTTCAAACATGGGTGTTGAAGAACCTGCTTCCTGTATAATTCTTTGAAGTTGTCATTGAATTGCCCAACCTTGAGTCTTTGAGTTTCCATGAAGATTTTAGAGAGGAACCACCATGCTTGCTGCTGCACTACTATGATAAAAATCACTTTATTAATTGGGAAATCCATCTCCCATACTGCTTGTTTCCCCAAAAAATTTGAAACCAATGAGATAAAAATTATTCGAGGGCCCATTGCTTGTATTGCACCCCAACAATTAAGAGTGCTCTCCAACCCACACCATTAGATAAGAGGATTCCTGGATCCCATTTTCTTGTATGCATTCTTCCAAACATCATGAGTGAAAAATATATATCATCAAAGCACATAACAACATAAGGAAAATGTACATCAAGAAGATGATTCATCAAAGAATCATGAAAGTGCTTGTACCTCCAAATAAGTAGACCATCATTTTTCAAGTGCATACACGCATCGAGTGAACAATCAAATCTGATCCAATGACATAGGTGAGTATCCCATATCCTATAATGCTGCTCCAAAAATATGTAAGATGCATCAAAAAAATCAGCCCTGTATTCTTTCATCCACATAGTTAATGAAGTTCCTCCAACATCAATTGAACTAAGCAAGGAGAAAGGAAGATCATGAGTCTTCAAGTGACTCAAGTGAACATCATAAGTGTGTCCATGAAGATATGTATCATCACAAGGAAAAAAAATATTCTGCTGCAAATGTAAATAATGAGGTGCTCTATTTAGTATTGTGCCTTCTTGGAGTCTCCTTCCATAATTTATATCCCCAATGACTCAGTCATGTGCCATTCCACCTCAATTGACTAGCCATTCATCATCTATGGCCACTAGACCTTATTGGGAGATGGCTCCAATGCAAACTAAGCATGCCACTTGTGTGGATTCCAATTGCCTCTTTGGGCTCACGAATTTCTCCTTTTGATATGTATTATTTATGTACACATTTACTCAATAATAGAGATAATGGAATTTTTTCCAATTGTTCTTCATTCTCTTGTGTTGTAACACAGTTTTTCCTTCTCTATTTTTCCAACTCAATTCTTTTGATCTCTGTCAGACTTAGTATGAATTTTATATTTGTCTCTAGATATCTGTGAGAATCTCACAAAATATCACATGAGATTCTCACAGAGATCTAGAGAGAAAGTTAAAATTCACACTAAGTCTAACATAGATCAAAAGAATTGAGCAGGAAAAATAGAGAAGACAAAACTGTGTTACAACACAAGAGAATGAAGAACAATTGGAAAAAATTCCATTACATCTATTATTCAGTAGAATGTGTACATAAATATTACATATCCAAAGGATAAATTCATGATCCTAAATAGGTATTTGGAATCCAAACAAGTGGCAGGCTTAGTTTGCATTGGAACCATCTTTCGATAAAGTCTAGTGGCCACCGATGATGAATGGCTAGTCAACTGAGGTTGAATGGCGCATGAATGACTCATTAGGGAAGGGGACTCCAAGGAGGCGCAATACTGACTTGTAGTGGTCAAAATAGGTGCTCCTACACTTAGTGGCAGTGAAACTAGGTGTAACAGTTAGTTAACTAGTCAATCAAGGGGACAAGGTGCCCTGAATCATGGAATTGACTGTGCTAACTCCTAAAATCATGCATGAGGGATCCTTTGGACTTCAGTGATGTAGCCAAGGCGCTCTAAGTGGATAAGAGGGATAATGATGACCAAAGTTAAGCTCTAGGGGGGCTAAATTAAGGACTAGGTGCTAGGAGACTCAACTACAAATGCATGGATGCATGGAGTGCATGCATGCATGAAAAACCAAGATGAGATGGTTAGAATATTCCAACACCCCCACTTAAGCCTTACTATGTGAGGAAAGATAAAAAAAAATAGGGCCCTCGAAACTGAGATGAAAGGTCACCCTTTACAATTTTATTAGTCCATTTAAGTGAGGAAAGAGGGAAAACCCCATGGGATTAAAACCCCCCCTCAAGATGGACATGAAACAAACCAAAAATTACTGCTCAAGACTCAAGTAGGTGTGATGCTTGATTCAATGTATGGAGGTATCTTCCTCTTGGGAAGAAGTGGATCATGCTCCATAAACATGTGTTTGAATTCTCCTTCAATGGATGCAAGCGAATCTAGAGGCTTTCTGAACTTTCTCTTCAGACCAAACATGGTGAGAACAAATCCAAAAATATGAAGATCATCCTTAAACCTGTAATTTGAACCAACTGAGGTAGGATCAACTCCAATCAGATCTAATTGCTCTTGAAACTTGAACTTCTAATCAATGGAAGTTAAATCAGCTCCACGAATTGATAGATGGTTTGTTGTGATCTCCTTTGAACCAGTAGGGGTGAGATCAAAACCAAAATCACCAAAATGTTCTTGAGACTTGAACCCAAGCGAATGGTAGTGTCCTCCGTCTTCAGTGACACTATGAGAGCATGTGCCAATGATCAAATAGAAGTTAATAGGAAGCATGTGATCAAGGAGGGCAAATGCATCACATCCAAACTATGATTTAACCTCCAAAACATTCAATAGATCATCATTCTGCACATCAACATACTCATGGGAAGTAGAGAATTCGAAACTCTCTTCAACCTCTAGAGTAGTAACTAACATATCTTGCTCAAAATTCGAAATAGAAGGCATTGAGAACATGAGTGAGGAATGGATAATCTCTCCAAAAGGATCAGTTTCATTCGTTGTATCACTTTCATCTGCATCAACTACATGGGAAGGGGACAATTCAAAACTGTCTTCAAATTCTAGAGCAACAGAGGAAGGAATGTCTTCAACATGAAATTTCTGTGTTGAATCTGCAACTTCTTCTTCATCTTGAGCAACTTAATCATGAGAGATGCTTGAGGCTGAGACATAATTAGAGTGAACACTTGAGGAGGTATCACTGGGCCTGTTCTCCAAATGATTTGCACCAATCTCTTCATTCTGATTTCCAAATGATTTGTCCAATTTGGCCCAAAGACCACTTGGATATTCAACAGTTTCCATTTGGTAGCGCATACTAGGAGACATAGCAATACAAATTGCTCCAAAGGATCTGTCACATTCATCTAGCCAATCATTATCCTCTTCATAGGAAACAAAATCTATCCTAACATCAATACACATATCAAAAAGACCCTGTCTCTTCAGATATGCTATCGTCTTTGGTTTCCACTCATCATAGTTGAATGGAGAGAGAGGAGGAAATGATTTCGAATTCATGGAAGCTGTTGTAGAATACCTACACAAAAAAGATATGGAAAACTCTCCCGGAAGATTACTTTGCTCAGCAAAGATCTGATACCATGTGAGGTTTTCTATTACACCAAAACCTACAGATGTAGGTAAACATTTGCAACCAAGCACAAGTCCAAGGATCCCAGTGTGGGAGATCAATCCACATTATATTCCTAGAGATGCGTTAGTTATAACTGATACTCCAACATAAATACCCCTCATATGCCTCCATTTGACCAAACTTGTGCTTGGAAACAAGAATTAGGTGCATGAGAAGAGCAGGGTTGAAACCCCAACCATGACAAGAGGCCCTAAAGGAAATCCTATTCCCTCATATTTATAGACCAAGAGGCCAAGAGGCCAAGAACCTTGTAAATTCAAAAGACAAAATACCGACTGAGGTTAGATCATCATTAGACTAACCAAGGAATTTCCAAATCCAATCAAAGAGTTACCTATTGTGAAACCTTCAATCTAAAAGGAGAAAAACAAATGTAGAACATTCACATGGAAGATGAAAATGAACCATTGTGATGGTTGGAATTCCAATTTAACCCATCAAATATGAAGGTTGTGGAGAAGAAAGGAATTCAAGAGAAAACATATCTCAAAGGTAAATGAATTAGGGTAGTAGCAAAACACGAAGGACTCGAAGAAGAAGCATATTCAAAGATAAAAGTTTGTTGTCTTTTAGCCAAAGTCATCTACAAAAATGTACAAGTGAGTAAGAATGCATTAAAATTTGAGTTGAGAATGCAACTCACCTTTGCAACCATTTCTTGAGTAGAATAAAACCCCACATCAAATGTTGTTTTTCTCGTTTGGGTTTCTAGGTTAGAAAGTTTATGTCTATGGTCACTGCATTTTAATTCTATATGGGGTCATACTTGTTGTGTGAATGGTATTTGTTTATTATGTTTTCTTCAATTTTTTGATATACCTATGTTTACTCCGTTTAATATAGTTGCACAATAGAATTTTTCTCACCCATTAACACTAAAAAATAATTTGGTTGTTGAAATTGTGGCTTAGTGTCCATTTCTATCTATGACCCTCAATTATGTATGTTTATATCACCCACAACATTAAATTTCCTTTTGGTTGAGCACTTTAATAAATGGAGTTGATAATTATCATGATCTCCCATCAGTCAATTGTGGAATTGTTGGAAGTTGATTCCTTTGTAAATTCTTTAATTTTGCAATTGATAATTGTTGATTTCAATCTCTTCCTTGTGTAAGTACATTGCAATAAAATAAATTGAGGCTGTAATTATTGTGCACCTTGCTAACATAGCTACAACAATGTTGCATGAGATCATTGATGGGTGTGTTTTCTAGCGCATTGCTAATTCCTCCTTGATGGGATTAATGCTACAACCATTGTTTCCATACTCCAAGCTTGTGTGTTTGATTACCCCCTACAAAAAATGTGTATAAATTTTACAATGGTTAACTAATTGTGGAGTGATGAATCTAATAGATCAACATTACTCATATAACTAATGGATTAAATATTGGAATGCTGTTGTATTATCTAAATCATAGATTTGAGCATGAATTCTAACCATAAACATAACATAACATAATATATATATTCATTGAAAGGGCCTTGATTTTTTTAATTTGCTCCAATGAATGTAGAAGGGCATTGACATTCACCCAAACTACTTGAACCTTATTATTAGAGCATACGAGGATACGCGTCATTTTCTTGTTTCCCACGACCCTTTCCTCCCCAGCGGTAGTAGCTCTGTATCTGTATCTATATTTGTATCGGGTTGAAGGGTTAAAGGCGTTAGCACTCATTCCTTGTCCAGGGGGAAGGGTAGATACGTGGTTCTAGAGATCCGCACAAGAAATCCCCAACCCCTAAACCCGTCATTGGTCGATAGGGTGGGAATGTGGACTTCGATTTCGACTTAACCAGTGTTAAACGAATCCGTAGGGATTCCATTACACAAGGATGAGTAGGAGAGTAGGGGAGATGCAGGGTTTCCATTGCACAAGCACGATCAGAAGAGCAGGGGTTTCGATTGGAAGGAGCATTGTCTTCGGTATGTGGTGAAATCCTTCTTCCCTTTCACCATGAACTTAGAATTATAATATTTCTGGTATGGAACAATATTTTTGGACTAATAGTTGATGTTGTAGTATTTGGAGATTGCAATGCATTCACATATTGTATCTCCACTATCGAGTTTTAAAACTCTAAGAACACTTCCTATTTTGGATTAGGGTTTTCTAGCAACCTTAGGTGCAAGAATGTAATGTCCCTTGTTAGGAATTTTATTAAAATGACAATTTTCCATTTTTTTTCCTTGGTTCGACCTTTGACTAGTTTTGATCTCTAGGTCCCAAATTTGCCCCAAATGATCCCAAATATTCTGAGAAGGTATATGAATGATATTAGAACATAAATATGTGTTTCAGGGATTCCTTTGTACCTTTTAAATACCTCTTCAAATACTCTTTCAATTCTGGTCAATGTAGGTAACTTTACTAGTGATTTCCCTTTGACTAGTATTGGTCTCTAGGTCTCAAATTGACTCCAAATGCCTTCAAATATTCAAGGAAGGTGTATGAATGATATTAGGACTTGAATATGATGTTCAGGGATGGCATATTGCCACCAAAATACCTCTGCAAACTCTCTTAAGATTCTGGACCAAGTATGCAATTTTGCTAGTAATTTGGGGTTCAAATCCCCCTGGGGTAAGTACTAAAAATGACTTCCCAATTGCCTCCAAACCCACTCAAATTTATGAAAAGAGGTAGGTAATGTATTAAGGATTTTATTAAGGTATCATGTGCACCATTAATTGATTATTACATCTGTTCCAACCCTCTCCCATTCAACTAAAAAAATCACCAATTCGACCCTTGGGGAAATGGCCCTATTTCTTCTCCCAATGCAATTAAACTGAGTAAAAATACTTCAAATGCTCAAGTACAGTACATGAAACTTGTAAAATACATCCATGTAAGTCCATTAATCACAAATTCATCATAGAATCATCCATTCATTCGAAATAATCATCAATACATTGGTTCACAACAAGGTAGTGGGGAAATGACATTGTTCTTCCATTAAAAATGAGATTTATACATCTCTACTTGGAATTTTGACCTGAAACTTTCTGTAGATGACAAACAGAGTATTTAATTCATATTATAAAAGAAATGGGGCATTATAAGCTCCCCCAAAGAGTACAATAGCTCACCAAAAACGCCCTCCCTCAAGGATCAAGAATATGCCATCAAAACTGGAAATGGTTGAAGGAGTGAGCTGCAATAGAAGAAACATGAGCTGCCTTGTAGCTTACACCTGAAAATAAAAACTCCATTAAATCTCCAAATGAAAGGTCTGAATGGCCTTTCTAATTACCAACTTGGATGGGAATCTTTCACCCTCGAAATTGGCTAACACAAGAAACTAGTCATCCACTAGCTCTCCCTCTTCACAAATGCAATTACAAATTCTACAAATGATAAAAATATGGTTTCATTCTTTGTTATTGAAATTTATAAAGTTCTAATGTCCTCCATGGGTGGAATTCCTTCCAAGAGACTCATGCCAACTCAAGTTGGGAAGAGATTCCAAAGAACGCCACTTGTACAACAATTCCTAGTCTCCCACTTCCACCAAATCACATGTGGAAGCATATTAGCTGCCCTAACACCCTTGAGCGCCCTCTTGGAGTCTATTTTTAGCCCTGACATGTCATATATGTCATATGTCATCCTTCAGGTCTGATTTGTGTCATAGGTTTCATAGCATCTTCATCATTGTTGTCATAGAGCTAGGGAATCTAGCCCGAGTGTCTCACTAGCTCCAAATTGCCTCTTCCTCTTCCATGGGAGTTACTCTTCCTCTATATTTCGACCTTGGATGAGTCATGCCATTAATAACACCTTTTGTACTCCCCCAATTATGTTACCATTCACCTTGAATTTGAATTGGTGAGAGAATGATGCCAAGTGTAGTGGGGAAATCTAGCCATATGTGGGTCCCACTTCCTCCATGTGTCTTCATGATCAAATGCCACTTTGATTTTCACTTGTATATATTTATTTAGCTCCTTTATTAAATATTTATTCCACTCTAATGTTCAAACATCATTTGTTATCCCCATTATTCCAAATCCCAAAGCTTCCACCCCAAACCTAGGAAACTAGTAATCTCCCTCCTTGGCAATTATTTGACCTTTAACATCAATTTTACAAACTCTAATGAATATGGCCAATGTGATTAGGCCATTGTGACCCAATTCCAAATTTAGGACATGACAAATCCTCCCTTCCCAATATTGCTTGTCCTCAAGCAATTTCAAACATGGGTGTTGAAGAACCTGCTTCCTGTATAATTCTTTGAAGTTGTCATTGAATTGCCCAACCTTGAGTCTTTGAGTTTCCATGAAGATTTTAGAGAGGAACCACCATGCTTGCTGCTGCACTACTATGATAAAAATCACTTTATTAATTGGGAAATCCATCTCCCATACTGCTTGTTTCCCCAAAAAATTTGAAACCAATGAGATAAAAATTATTCGAGGGCCCATTGCTTGTATTGCATCCCAACAATTAAGAGTGCTCTCCAACCCACACCATTAGATAAGAGGATTCCTGGATCCCATTTTCTTGTATGCATTCTTCCAAACATCATGAGTGAAAAATATATATCATCAAAGCACATAACAACATAAGGAAAATGTACATCAAGAAGATGATTCATCAAAGAATCATGAAAGTGCTTGTACCTCCAAATAAGTAGACCATCATTTTTCAAGTGCATACACGCATCGAGTGAACAATCAAATCTGATCCAATGACATAGGTGAGTATCCCATATCCTATAATGCTGCTCCAAAAATATGTAAGATGCATCAAAAAAATCAGCCCTGTATTCTTTCATCCACATAGTTAATGAAGTTCCTCCAACATCAATTGAACTAAGCAAGGAGAAAGGAAGATCATGAGTCTTCAAGTGACTCAAGTGAACATCATAAGTGTGTCCATGAAGATATGTATCATCACAAGGAAAAAAAATATTCTGCTGCAAATGTAAATAATGAGGTGCTCTATTTAGTATTGTGCCTTCTTGGAGTCTCCTTCCATAATTTATATCCCCAATGACTCAGTCATGTGCCATTCCACCTCAATGGACTAGCCATTCATCATCTATGGCCACTAGACCTTATTGGGAGATGGCTCCAATGCAAACTAAGCATGCCACTTGTGTGGATTCCAATTGCCTCTTTGGGCTCACGAATTTCTCCTTTTGATATGTATTATTTATGTACACATTTACTCAATAATAGAGATAATGGAATTTTTTCCAATTGTTCTTCATTCTCTTGTGTTGTAACACAGTTTTTCCTTCTCTATTTTTCCAACTCAATTCTTTTGATCTCTGTCAAACTTAGTATGAATTTTATATTTGTCTCTAGATATCTGTGAGAATCTCACAAAATATCACATGAGATTCTCACAGAGATCTAGAGACAAAGATAAAATTCACACTAAGTCTAACATAGATCAAAAGAATTGAGCAGGAAAAATAGAGAAGACAAAACTGTGTTACAACACAAGAGAATGAAGAACAATTGGAAAAAATTCCATTACATCTATTATTCAGTAGAATGTGTACATAAATATTACATATCCAAAGGATAAATTCATTATCCTAAATAGGTATTTGGAATCCAAACAAGTGGCAGGCTTAGTTTGCATTGGAACCATCTTTCGATAAAGTCTAGTGGCCAACGATGATGAATGGCTAGTCAACTGAGGTTGAATGGAGCATGAATGACTCATTAGGGAAGGGGACTCCAAGGAGGCGCAATACTGACTTGTAGTGGTCAAAATAGGTGCTCCTACACTTAGTGGTAGTGAAACTAGGTGTAACAGTTAGTTAACTAGTCAATCAAGGGGACAAGGTGCCCTGAATCATGGAATTGACTGTGCTAACTCCTAAAATCATGCATGAGGGATCCTTTGGACTTCAGTGATGTAGCCAAGGCGCTCTAAGTGGATAAGAGGGATAATGATGACCAAAGTTAAGCTCTAGGGGGGCTAAATTAAGGACTAGGTGCTAGGAGACTCAACTACAAATGCATGGATGCATGGAGTGCATGCATGCATGAAAAAACAAGATGAGATGGTTAGAATATTCCAACACCCCCACTTAAGCCTTACTATGTGAGGAAAGATAAAAAAAATAGGGCCCTCGAAACTGAGATGAAAGGTCACCCTTTACAATTTTATTAGTCCATTTAAGTGAGGAAAGAGGGAAAACCCCATGGGATTAAAACCCCCCCTCAAGATGGACATGAAACACACCAAAAATTATTGCTCAAGACTCAAGTAGGTGTGATGCTTGATTCAATGTATGGAGGTATCTTCCTCTTGGGAAGAAGTGGATCATGCTCCATAAACATGTGTTTGAATTCTCCTTCAATGGATGCAAGCGAATCTAGAGGCTTTCTGAACTTTCTCTTCAGACCAAACATGGTGAGAACAAATCCAAAAATATGAAGATCATCCTTAAACCTGTAATTTGAACCAATTGAGGTAGGATCAACTCCAATCAGATCTAATTGCTCTTGAAACTTGAACTTCTAATCAATGGAAGTTAAATCAGCTCCACGAATTGATAGATGGTTTGTTGTGATCTCCTTTGAACCAGTAGGGGTGAGATCAAAACCAAAATCACCAAAATGTTCTTGAGACTTGAACCCAAGCGAATGGTAGTGTCCTCCGTCTTCAGTGCACTATGAGAGCATGTGCCAATGATCAAATAGAAGTTAATAGGAAGCATGTGATCAAGGAGGGAAAATGCATCACATCCAAACTATGATTTAACCTCCAAAACATTCAATAGATCATCATTCTGCACATCAACATACTCATGGGAAGTAGAGAATTCGAAACTCTCTTCAACCTCTAGAGTAGTAACTAACATATCTTGCTCAAAATTCGAAATAGAAGGCATTGAGAACATGAGTGAGGAATGGATAATCTCTCCAAAAGGATCAGTTTCATTCGTTGTATCACTTTCATCTGCATCAACTACATGGGAAGGGGACAATTCAAAACTGTCTTCAAATTCTAGAGCAACAGAGGAAGGAATGTCTTCAACATGAAATTTCTGTGTTGAATCTGCAACTTCTTCCTCATCTTGAGCAACTTAATCATGAGAGATTCTTGAGGCTGAGACATAATTAGAGTGAACACTTGAGGAGCTATCACTGGGCCTGTTCTCCAAATGATTTGCACCAATCTCTTCATTCTGATTTCCAAATGATTTGTCCAATTTGGCCCAAAGACCACTTGGATATTCAACAGTTTCCATTTGGTAGCGCATACTAGGAGACATAGCAATACAAATTGCTCCAAAGGATCTGTCACATTCATCTAGCCAATCATTATCCTCTTCATAGGAAACAAAATCTATCCTAACATCAATACACATATCATAAAGATCCTGTCTCTTCAGATATGCTATCGTCTTTGGTTTCCACTCATCATAGTTGAATGGAGAGAGAGGAGGAAATGATTTCGAATTCATGGAAGCTGTTGTAGAATACCTACACAAAAAAGATATGGAAAACTCTCCCGGAAGATTACTTTGCTCAGCAAAGATCTGATACCATGTGAGGTTTTCTATTACACCAAAACCTACAGATGTAGGTAAACATTTGCAACCAAGCACAAGTCCAAGGATCCCAGTGTGGGAGATCAATCCACATTATATTCCTAGAGATGCGTTAGTTATAACTGATACTCCAACATAAATACCCCTCATATGCCTCCATTTGACCAAACTTGTGCTTGGAAACAAGAATTAGGTGCATGAGAAGAGCAGGGTTGAAACCCCAACCATGACAAGAGGCCCTAAAGGAAATCCTATTCCCTCATATTTATAGACCAAGAGGCCAAGAGGCCAAGAACCTTGTAAATTCAAAAGACAAAATACCGACTGAGGTTAGATCATCATTAGACTAACCAAGGAATTTCCAAATCCAATCAAAGAGTTACCTATTGTGAAACCTTCAATCTAAAAGGAGAAAAACAAATGTAGAACATTCACATGGAAGATGAAAATGAACCATTGTGATGGTTGGAATTCCAATTTAACCCATCAAATATGAAGGTTGTGGAGAAGAAAGGAATTCAAGAGAAAACATATCTCAAAGGTAAATGAATTAGGGTAGTAGCAAAACACGAAGGACTCGAAGAAGAAGCATATTCAAAGATAAAAGTTTGTTGTCTTTTAGCCAAAGTCATCTACAAAAATGTACAAGTGAGTAAGAATGCATTAAAATTTGAGTTGAGAATGCAACTCACCTTTGCAACCATTTCTTGAGTAGAATAAAACCCCACATAAAATGTTGTTTTTCTCGTTTGGGTTTCTAGGTTAGAAAGTTTATGTCTATGGTCACTGCATTTTAATTCTATATGGGGTCATACTTGTTGTGTGAATGGTATTTGTTTATTATGTTTTCTTCAATTTTTTGATATACCTATGTTTACTCCGTTTAATATAGTTGCACAATAGAATTTTTCTCACCCATTAACACTAAAAAATAATTTGGTTGTTGAAATTGTGGCTTAGTGTCCATTTCTATCTATGACCCTCAATTATGTATGTTTATATCACCCACAACATTAAATTTCCTTTTGGTTGAGCACTTTAATAAATGGAGTTGATAATTATCATGATCTCCCATCAGTCAATTGTGGAATTGTTGGAAGTTGATTCCTTTGTAAATTCTTTAATTTTGCAATTGATAATTGTTGATTTCAATCTCTTCCTTGTGTAAGTACATTGCAATAAAATAAATTGAGGCTGTAATTATTGTGCACCTTGCTAACATAGCTACAACAATGTTGCATGAGATCATTGATGGGTGTGTTTTCTAGCGCATTGCTAATTCCTCCTTGATGGGATTAATGCTACAACCATTGTTTCCATACTCCAAGCTTGTGTGTTTGATTACCCCCTACAAAAAATGTGTATAAATTTTACAATGGTTAACTAATTGTGGAGTGATGAATCTAATAGATCAACATTACTCATATAACTAATGGATTAAATATTGGAATGCTGTTGTATTATCTAAATCATAGATTTGAGCATGAATTCTAACCATAAACATAACATAACATAATATATATATTCATTGAAAGGGCCTTGATTTTTTTAATTTGCTCCAATGAATGTAGAAGGGCATTGACATTCACCCAAACTACTTGAACCTTATTATTAGAGCATACGAGGATACGCATCATTTTCTTGTTTCCCACGACCCTTTCCTCCCCAGCGGTAGTAGCTCTGTATCTGTATCTATATTTGTATCGGGTTGAAGGGTTAAAGGCGTTAGCACTCATTCCTTGTCCAGGGGGAAGGGTAGATACGTGGTTCTAGAGATCCGCACAAGAAATCCCCAACCCCTAAACCCGTCATTGGTCGATAGGGTGGGAATGTGGACTTCGATTTCGACTTAACCAGTGTTAAACGAATCCGTAGGGATTCCATTACATAAGGATGAGTAGGAGAGTAGGGGAGATGCAGGGTTTCCATTGCACAAGCACGATCAGAAGAGCAGGGGTTTCGATTGGAAGGAGCATTGTCTTCGGTATGTGGTGAAATCCTTCTTCCCTTTCACCATGAACTTAGAATTATAATATTTCTGGTATGGAACAATATTTTTGGACTAATAGTTGATGTTGTAGTATTTGGAGATTGCAATGCATTCACATATTGTATCTCCACTATCGAGTTTTAAAACTCTAAGAACACTTCCTATTTTGGATTAGGGTTTTCTAGCAACCTTAGGTGCAAGAATGTAATGTCCCTTGTTAGGAATTTTATTAAAATGACAATTTTCCATTTTTTTTCCTTGGTTCGACCTTTGACTAGTTTTGATCTCTAGGTCCCAAATTTGCCCCAAATGATCCCAAATATTCTGAGAAGGTATATGAATGATATTAGAACATAAATATGTGTTTCAGGGATTCCTTTGTACCTTTTAAATACCTCTTCAAATACTCTTTCAATTCTGGTCAATGTAGGTAACTTTACTAGTGATTTCCCTTTGACTAGTATTGGTCTCTAGGTCTCAAATTGACTCCAAATGCCTTCAAATATTCAAGGAAGGTGTATGAATGATATTAGGACTTGAATATGATGTTCAGGGATGGCATATTGCCACCAAAATACCTCTGCAAACTCTCTTAAGATTCTGGACCAAGTATGCAATTTTGCTAGTAATTTGGGGTTCAAATCCCCCTGGGGTAAGTACTAAAAATGACTTCCCAATTGCCTCCAAACCCACTCAAATTTATGAAAAGAGGTAGGTAATGTATTAAGGATTTTATTAAGGTCTCATGTGCACCATTAATTGATTATTACATCTGTTCCAACCCTCTCCCATTCAACTAAAAAAATCACCAATTCGACCCTTGGGGAAATGGCCCTATTTCTTCTCCCAATGCAATTAAACTGAGTAAAAATACTTCAAATGCTCAAGTACAGTACATGAAACTTGTAAAATACATCCATGTAAGTCCATTAATCACAAATTCATCATAGAATCATCCATTCATTCGAAATAATCATCAATACATTGGTTCACAACAAGGTAGTGGGGAAATGACATTGTTCTTCCATTAAAAATGAGATTTATACATCTCTACTTGGAATTTTGACCTGAAACTTTCTGTAGATGAAGAACAGAGTATTTAATTCATATTATAAAAGAAATGGGGCATTATAAGCTCCCCCAAAGAGTACAATAGCTCACCAAAAACGCCCTCCCTCAAGGATCAAGAATATGCCATCAAAACTGGAAATGGTTGAAGGAGTGAGCTGCAATAGAAGAAACCATGAGCTGCCTTGTAGCTTACACCTGAAAATAAAAACTCCATTAAATCTCCAAATGAAAGGTCTGAATGGCCTTTCTAATTACCAACTTGGATGGGAATCTTTCACCCTCGAAATTGGCTAACGCAAGAAACTAGTCATCCACTAGCTCTCCCTCTTCACAAATGCAATTACAAATTCTACAAATGATAAAAATATGGTTTCATTCTTTGTTATTGAAATTTATAAAGTTCTAATGTCCTCCATGGGTGGAATTCCTTCCAAGAGACTCATGCCAACTCAAGTTGGGAAGAGATTCCAAAGAACGCCACTTGTACAACAATTCCTAGTCTCCCACTTCCACGAAATCACATGTGGAAGCATATTAGCTACCCTAACACCCTTGAGCGCCCTCTTGGAGTCTATTTTTAGCCCTGACATGTCATATATGTCATATGTCAGCCTTCAGGTCTGATTTGTGTCATAGGTTTCATAGCATCTTCATCATTGTTGTCATAGAGCTAGGGAATCTAGCCCGAGTGTCTCACTAGCTCCAAATTGCCTCTTCCTCTTCCATGGGAGTTACTCTTCCTCTATATTTCGACCTTGGATGAGTCATTCCATTAATAACACCTTTTGTACTCCCCCAAGTATGTTACCATTCACCTTGAATTTGAATTGGTGAGAGAATGATGCCAAGTGTAGTGGGGAAATCTAGCCATATGTGGGTCCCACTTCCTCCATGTGTCTTCATGATCAAATGCCACTTTGATTTTCACTTGTATATATTTATTTAGCTCCTTTATTAAATATTTATTCCACTCTAATGTTCAAACATCATTTGTTATCCCCATTATTCCAAATCCCAAAGCTTCCACCCCAAACCTAGGAAACTAGTAATCTCCCTCCTTGGCAATTATTTGACCTTTAACATCAATTTTACAAACTCTAATGAATATGGCCAATGTGATTAGGCCATTGTGACCCAATTCCAAATTTAGGACATGACAAATCCTCCCTTCCCAATATTGCTTGTCCTCAAGCAATTTCAAACATGGGTGTTGAAGAACCTGCTTCCTGTATAATTCTTTGAAGTTGTCATTGAATTGCCCAACCTTGAGTCTTTGAGTTTCCATGAAGATTTTAGAGAGGAACCACCATGCTTGCTGCTGCACTACTATGATAAAAATCACTTATTAATTGGGAAATCCATCTCCCATACTGCTTGTTTCCCCAAAAAATTTGAAACCAATGAGATAAAAATTATTCGAGGGCCCATTGCTTGTATTGCACCCCAACAATTAAGAGTGCTCTCCAACCCACACCATTAGATAAGAGGATTCCTGGATCCCATTTTCTTGTATGCATTCTTCCAAACATCATGAGTGAAAAATATATATCATCAAAGCACATAACAACATAAGGAAAATGTACATCAAGAAGATGATTCATCAAAGAATCATGAAAGTGCTTGTACCTCCAAATAAGTAGACCATCATTTTTCAAGTGCATACACGCATCGAGTGAACAATCAAATCTGATCCAATGACATAGGTGAGTATCCCATATCCTATAATGCTGCTCCAAAAATATGTAAGATGCATCAAAACAATCAGCCCTGTATTCTTTCATCCACATAGTTAATGAAGTTCCTCCAACATCAATTGAACTAAGCAAGGAGAAAGGAAGATCATGAGTCTTCAAGTGACTCAAGTGAACATCATAAGTGTGTCCATGAAGATATGTATCATCATAAGGAAAAAAAATATTCTGCTGCAAATGTAAATAATGAGGTGCTCTATTCATGTCATCCTCAAAATGAGAGGTAGGAGTTACATACCCCTCATGTGGCACCATTAAAAAAAAACCTTTCACCCAATTTTCATCCCCAATTGATGTGGCTGAAAAAGAAGTAGGGGGTGAGAAATTATGAACCAACCTTAAATCCTTACAACTCCTACCCATTGAAATCTTTAATTCATCCTCTCCATAATTGGCTGGTCCAACTATTGTGAGATCATGTGCCTCCTCCAAGGATTTGCAATTCTCTCCATGAGGCAACTCATAATCCCTCTGAACAAGGACAAGTGCTTGTCCTTCTTCTTGTTTTAGTGTAGCATCTTCAAGAACCGGCATATCAACATGTACCTCATGTTCCACAATTACATTAGGTTGCTCTTTTGTGACATAAATTATTTCATCCTTTTCCTTGAAAAGAGAACCATTGCTCATTATTTTTTTCGAGTTGCATCCAAGTTCACTAAGCAACAATTTGAACTCTTGAAAGTATTGTCTCCACTTGTCTTCAAAGGATGGTTTAAGTAATTTTCTAAACTCCTCATTCTCCTCTAAGGTTCCTTTCTCATCCTTACTCATGGTGACCAATGAATGCACTTCTTCTCCTACTTCTTCCCTTTCACCAAAGTACATCCAGTTTCAGTTTCTAAGGGTGGTGGCTTATTTCTTTGACTCCTGGTATTCATTAATGTTCTACCACATCAGGTGCCAAGACCATGCTCTGATACCACTGTAATGTCCCTTGTTAGGAATTTTATTAAAATGACAATTTTCCACTTTTTTTCCTTGGTTCGACCTTTGACTAGTTTTGATCTCTAGGTCCCAAATTTGCCCCAAATGATCCCAAATATTCTGAGAAGGTATATGAATGATATTAGAACATAAATATGTGTTTCAGGGATGCCTTTGTACCTTTAAAATACTCTTTCAATTCTGGTCAATGTAGGTAACTTTACTAGTGATTTCCCTTTGACTAGTATTGGTCTCTAGGTCTCAAATTGACTCCAAATGCCTTCAAATATTCAAGGAAGGTGTATGAATGATATTAGGACTTGAATATGATGTTCAGGGATGAAATATTGCCACCAAAATACCTCTGCAAACTCTCTTAAGATTCTGGACCAAGTATGCAATTTTACTAGTAAATTGGGGTTCAAATCCCCCTGGGGTAAGTACTAAAAATGGCTTCCCAATTGCCTCCAAACCCACTCAATTTTTTTAAAAGAGGTAGGTAATGTATTAAGGATGTTATTAAGGTCTCATGTGCACCATTAATTTATTATTACATCTGTTCCAACCCTCTCCCATTCAACTGCAAAAATCACCAATTCGACCCTTGGGGAAATGGCACTATTTCTTCTCCCAATGCAATTAAACTGAGTAAAAATACTTCAAATGCTCAAGTACAGTACATAAAACTTGTAAAATACATCCATGGCAGTCCATTAATCACAAATGCATCAGATAATCATCCATTCATTCGAAATCATCATCAATACATTGGTTCACAACAAGGTAGTGGGGAAATGACATTGTTCTTCCATTAAAAATGAGATTTATACATCTCTACTTGGAATTTAGACCTGAAGATTTCTGGAGATGAATAAAAGAGTATTTGATTCATATTAAAAAATAAATGGGGCATTATAATCTCCCCCAAAGAGTACAATAGCTCACCAAAAATGCCCTCCCTCAAGGATCAAGAATATGCCATCAAAACTGGAAATGGTTGAAGGAGTGAGCTGCAATAGAAGAAACCATGAGCTTCCCTGTAGCTTACACCTGCAAATAAAAACTCCATTAAATCTCCAAATGAAATGTCTAAATGGCCTTTCTAATTACCAATTTGGACGGGAATCTTTCACCCTCGAAATTGGCTAACGCAAGAAACTAGTCATCCACTAGCTCTCCCTCTTCAAAAATGGAATTACAAATTCTACAAATGATCAAAATATGGTTTCATTCTTTTTTATTGACATTTATAAAGTTCTAATGTCCTCCATGGGTCGAATTCCTTCCAAGAGACTCATGCCAACTCAAGTTGGGAAGAGATTCCAAAGAATGCCACTTGTACAACAATTCCTAGTCTCCCACTTCCACCAAATCACATGTGGAAGCATATTAGCTTCCCTAACACCCTTGAGTGCCCTCTTGGAGTCTATTTTTAGCCCTGACATGTCATATATGTCATATGTCAGCCTTCAGGTCTGATTTGTGTCATAGGTGTCATAGCATCTTCATCATTGTTGTCATAGAGCTAGGGAATCTAGCTCGAGTGTCTCACTAGCTCCAAATTGCCTCTTCCTCTTCCATGGGAGTTAATCTTCCTCTATATTTAGACCTTGGATGAGTCATGCCATGAATAATACCTTTTGGACTCCCCCAAGTATGTTACCATTCACCTTGAATTCGAATTGGTGAGAGAATGATGCCAAGTGTAGTGGGGAAATCTAGCCATATGTGGGTCCCACTTCCTCCATGTGTCTTCATGATCAAATGCCACTTTCATTTTCACTTGTATATATTTATTTAGCTCATTTATTAAATATTTATGCCACTCTAATTTTCAAACATCATTTATTATCCCCATTATTCCAAATCCCAAAGCTTCCACCCCAAACCTAGGAAACTAGTAATCTTCCTCCTTGGCAATTATTTGACCTTTAACATCAATTTTACAAACTCTAATGAATATGGCCAATGTGATTAGGCCATTGTGACCCAATTCCAAATTTAGGACATGACAAAGAACCATTATCCACCTTTTAGGATTTCCTCATCAATGATTTTTGGTCTCGAACCTCTCTTCAATGCTCGATTATCTGAAACATTGTATACTCATTATGGATGAGAACCCTTATTTTATTGAAAAAAACCATCAAGACTTAGAGATCCTATTAGTATAAATACACTATTATTTGTATCCTAAATCTCTCTTTTTGGACAATACCATCGTATTTCTATGGACATTTGTGATATCCTAAGAAAAAACCTTCGTTGCATTCATCTTCAATGGATAGCAAATATATTCTCAACAAAATTTGCTCTATTTTGGTGAGTACATTATATGGTAGTTATTTGTGCATCTTCCCACTCTTAGATGCAAATGCATGATTCCATAATTACATTAGACATGACTAACTCATAGTGTAAATACTTTCAACTCTCAACCTAGCACACATTCTACTCCAATTCAAAGATTCGTTCTTTTGGAATTATGCACAACATAGTTAGTGTTATTGGCATTGCAAATTTCACTTCAATCAATACTAAATCATATTTTAAAAAATGCTCAATATTTTTTGTGACCGCATTATAGAAGTCCAAGCTCCATGTTTCATAGAATACCCTCTTGGTGACGTCTCCCTATCATGGTGGTAATCCCACTTTGATCTTGAAGTGAATCCGATTTTGAAGTGCATCAACACATGGGAAGCCTTTCACCATGCCCTTCAAATCCATTTTTACCCACCATAGTACATATGGGGTTTGATGTGCTAATGGTTGTAAGTATTCCAAACTCTAGGTCAAACTATTCAACACTATATTGAAATATTCATTAAATGTCAAGTCCATCTCCACATCACTACTATGAAAAGGTTACTCATCCTTACATTCATTTGTGGGTTATTAGCTATTTTTTGCCATGAATTTTCCTTACTTGAGACTCCTAGAGGTAATATTTTTTCCTTTATCTATCTATGGAATAAAAATTAACCTTTAAAACCCCTTCATCTTATTATTATCCTCCTCCACCTACAAATCAATGGTGCCACCATCACCAAATCTCTTCCTATTCCTTTACAGATTGTTGCATACTTAAGCAACTATCTCCCAGTACTACCCAACACTGTGATGTGTCAATGCAACTCCTCAAACATATATCGCACACAATGCTTGCATACTATTGTATCATGCTAGCCCTTCCCACATTATTGAACTACCCAATCTCTTTAAGTTGCACTTCATCAACATACCAAACAACCAAAATCCATTAATCTTGATACACCTCTTGGCTTAGAGACCATCCCTCAAACTATCAAATTCTCTCCTCCAACACTTATTACCCCCAACCACATGATTTTTTTGTCTTTTGTATCCTCTCTGCCACCTCCCACCTTTTCCAAATCAATCTACATACTCCCTCATATGTGTACTTAATTAGGCTAGAACATTACCCTCACACTACACTATTCACCCTAAGCTCATTTCCAAATCCATCACACTCTCAATTCATTATATATGAGTAAAAGAGAAAAGACAGTGGCCACAACATGGCCACATTATGCACATTATTGAATCTTTTAGATATCAATCCCACCTCTAGGCAACAATAGTAGTATCCAAATTTCTGAAAAGACAAGGACCATTGCAGGTCACAATGACATACCTCCATCAACTAGTATTAGATATTTTATTCAAACATGGGTAGATATTCACAACCCTTGTTTAACATTAGGAAAGAGCCCCACACTCCTTAAAATACCACCCCTTATTATTGTACAATAATCAACATAGAAAGATGTTCCATCCACTCCTTTTTCTCTCCATAGAGACATTCCTTAACTGGGAGAAATAAATGTCTCTTTTGATTTAAATGAGGAATTGACATGGAATAGGGGCACTCCCACTTGGATCACCCCTCCTGGAAGACCCAAGTCAAATAATGAAAGAATCTAGATTTTACCCTTTCCCCACTCTTGGGAAACATCACACATGATTTTGTCTCTTAATAATTGTGATAGAAGGTTTGGTAGTTGTCGCTTCAACACAATGTGTGTTATTACCTAACCAAAGTTCAATCCCTTAGACATGTTGGATTCTAAGAATTCCTATAGAGAGAATCCACTTAAGACTAAGTAAGATGGAAGGTCAAAAGAAGGGGAGTTCAAGGGAAGTAAGAAGCCTAGCCTTGCAATGGTTACTACAAAGGCCTATCATGTTTGCTTCTTCGTAGAAACCATGACGTAGAAACCATAGAGGAATAAGTAAAAACAAAACATGGGGAAAATTCAAGTGCAAGTATTGATGCAGAGATGACGACATAGGTCCCCAACTGTGATAAATCCAAGAGTAAAGATTCCAAATATGCATGAATGTTATAGTTTTATCAACAAGTTAAGGGGTTAGCAGCCTTTGCAATTAAAAGCAAAGGGAATTCAATTTTTAAAATTCTACAAAGAATAACTAAGGAGTTTATACATATTCTAATCCAAACCCTAGGCTAGGGGTCATGAAGCATGTATATCTCCATGGGAAATAATGTCGTATGCAAGTGATATTTCCTATATGACATTTATCTCATTAACTTGTTTAGAAACTTGAAAAAATTATTGATGTATGTATTTTCCTTTCTTTTTATTATATATGATTGACCATATAATTTAAGTAGCATAAATTAACATTTTTCATCATATAATTTTTGACCATATATTATATATGATTGACCTAGTCACCCTAAGTTTATGACACTCGCTAACTGTTTCTATCACTCGATGGAGTGTCATAGGACGTAAAACCTAACCGATACTTGTTAGATCTATCCTCATCGAGCAAGGGAAGTTCGGGTAGAATAGAGGAAAGTGGGACATCTAGTACGTCTAATGAGCGGAGATCAACTAGAGTTGAAAAGATCAGAAGAAAAATCAATAGACAATTCATATTTTTTCTTGCTAAAGGGGGGTCATGTTCTTATGGTTATGAGAGCATAGGCGAAATAGAAGTTCCCTTGAGGTGCAAAAATCTAGTGAAACGATGGGTACCCAGGGATCTTCCTAAAATCAACACTGATTTTTGTGTCGATGGAAGGATATACCACATTGCTCCATAATCATTGCATGGTTTGGGGATATTTTCATGGTTGGAATAAAGGTCCACTATGGCGGATTAATTGAATTGATGGAGTATGTTGGACCCTGTTACAACTACATAGATTGGATACGCCTAGTCCAATATACAAAAAGTATGCGGAGATATGGCATATCTGCAAATTATTTACAACTAAAAGACAATTATCAGAACAAAGGATAAGCAATGTATATTGATAGAAGGCCAAAAACAATGGGGAATATTGCAAGTTTTATAAATAGTACATGACCCGCGACAACAAATAAGCAACCCAATTTCATATTTGAGGGGTGTGAAGGAAACCGAGTATTTGTATGTGCAATAAAATCAATAGCTGCAGGAAAGAGTTGTTGATTGACTACAATTTGAATCAAATTTACACAGCGGTATGCATACTATTTTACCCAACCTATAAGCAATGGCTCTTGTATTTTATATTTAACATTTACTGTAAAATATTGCCATGTGTTATGTCAGTGAACTCAACATCTGAATAATTCATGATTCTTGAAAAACACTAGTTTTGTTATAGTTGAGACTTAGTTAATGTTACTTTCATTCATTATAGATACAAAGTTGTTTGTATTTGAACTTAATATGAATAATGTGTTTTTGTTTGATTTTTTATACAAATATAAGGAGAAAAAGTAAGAATTGACAAAATGCATATATTCTTGTTCATTTCAAATTGTCATAACCAATTTGTGAATGTCCTCATAACCAATTTGTGTGAAATGGTGGATGCATTATGTGCATTATTATGTATGATTCCATGTTGATCAACAGGGCGACAAGGGCAATGCACTAGAATTAGAGAAGTCCACAGATGCTACTGAGGAAGTGCCAAGTGAAGAAGATACTTTTTTGTCATCCGACCCTGTGCACACAGTAAAGAAGCTTTTAATAAAAAAACAGGGAATTCACTTCTTTATTATTGACTATGCCAAAGACACAAGAGATAAGAGATAGAATGGATAACCTGACGCATGAGATTCATGAGCTTGGGGTAAGCAACATCTTCAATTATCCCATTTTTTTTTAATTATTCATGATTATAATTATACTATCGCTTTATAACAAAACTCTTTGTTTTATAGGTGTTTTTGGAGGTGCAGGGTGATCCTTATGGTGCAAGGAATAGTGGGGTCGGTGCAAGTAGCAACGTCGTTGCTTCTCTTGCGATTGGCACACTAGTCACTCCGACTGCTACACTCCCTAGCCCTGATGCCACTAGTAGTACACCCCGACCTGAACAACACACGCCAGGATTTGCACACGATGCAATGGATGCAGAGCGTGATGCCATGGAAGATTGTGAAGGAAGCTTTCTGTTAACACCCAAAAAGTGTTCACTACCTCATCTACCACATTATATGGCTCATTTGTCCATTTTCCTACCATATTTCCCTTAAAATCCCAAGAAATCCCACTAAAAAGCCTCCAAAAGGCCACAAAACCCTCAAAATAGCCTCAAAAAGGCTAAAAAAACCCTTTTTCCTCCAAAAATAGCAAAAACCCCCTAAAAAGGGAATAAAAAATATAAAATAATGAGGAAAAGGAGGAAAAAAACCTATACAGCTGCCCTAAACCATGTGTTTCCTAAAACCATGGGTCAGCACTCCACCACCAAAAAACTATAAATAGGTGATGGAGATCCCTTATTCCACATCCACAATCAAGTATACCCTTACTCTGCCAAAATCTCTCTCGAAACCCTAGTTCACCATTGAACTACTTTCACCTTGAGAGCCCCTTTTGGCCCATTCCCACCATTGGAGAAAGAGAAGGAGCACATTGGAGCTTGGAGCAACCCTCTTGGACTTTGCAAGGAGCTTCATCAACCTTCACATTGAAGGTAATATTAATACAAAACCCTTGTTTACAAATTGTTGTTTATTTTGCATGCACATGTTTTAGAGTAGTTTTCATTTCTGTTTTAGCTTAATAATTTACATTTACTGAACTGCTACTAAGGATTCCATTCTCCTTAGTAGGTGCTCATTTGCACAAGCTAGGGGTAAAACCCTAGCTACAGTTTTGGCGACTCCCCTAGATTTTGAATTTCTGGTTTCCATTTAAATTTTTTTTTCCTTTCGGCTGTCCCTTTCGGCCGCCGCACATCGCGTTTTTTTCCACTGCAGTCACGTCCCGACCGCGTCTTTCAGGACTTTACCTGTGACCCGACCGCGGCTCTCAGACTGTTTCCGACGCCCTGTCGGTGGATTCAAGTCTGTTACCTGCGATTCGACCGCGGCTAATCAGCTTGTTTGCTGCGATCTGACTGCGCCTGTCGGCCATTTTCCCGCGTCCTGACTGCGGCTTTGAGCCTCTTTCCCGTGTCCCGACTGCGTCTGTTATCCTTTTTTCCGCGACCCGACTGCGCCTTTTTCCATATTTCCTGCGTCCCGACTGCGTCTGTTGGCCTTATAGCCGCGACCTGACCGCGTCTGTTTCCCATAAACCCACGGTCCGCCTGTTCTGATTCGCCACAAACCCGCGGTCTGATTTCTGCATTTTTCTCTAATTTGAGCCCAGCCCCTTTTGCTGCAATATTTTCTGCATCTGAACAACCCTCTGTCCTACCTGCAGCCCCACTTCCTTACATCCTTTTTGCAACATAATTTATGTTCCCTTTACAGAATTCTTTTAAAATTTCAGTATTTTTAAATCAGAAAATTTTGCAAGTTAAAGTTTCAATTTCAGTATTATTGATAGTTGGAAGTTGCCCCCCATGTGGCACTTCTATTTTGGGTTCATCACCTCACGAGCACACACTCTGTCACATAATTCAAGTGAGCCTTAAAAAGTACCTAACTCAACCAATATTCTAACCCCACTTGGGGAACACAAAAGAATCATTGTAGTTAGGTAGAATCGGGGGGATAGGCTTCCAATAACACCCCTCGGTTACTTTCACTTGAGACATAGTTGTTGTCCAAATAGGGAACCAAAATCCCCTAGTACTTTTTGGCACGGTCACGACCAGTTTATAAGAGGGCCTCTCCCTTAGGAGGGTTGAAGTCGGGAGACTGGTTCCGGAGGCCTGAGTGGAATACCGCACTCCATTCAGTAACCGAAGGGCTACCTTTCGCGGTTCACGGGATATCCCTGTATAGGGGTATTGCGGTAAACGGACTAAACGGCAGATTCACCTTTCTGGACGTGTCATGAACGGGGTATCTTAGTTGCCATTCTTCTAGGATTGACTACCCGGTGTCCCTCCCGGTAGGGGGATATCATAGCCACTTGGATTTTCTACGCATATTGTCTGACTTGGATTTCATCACCTTGCAGAGGATATGTTTAGTTGAGTCAGAATAATTTTAGCTAGGTGTTTGCATGCTCCTTTACCTCCCTTTGGTCTAATGAGTCCACCATTTTTTATTTTTAGGAAACCTGCTGCTTGTTGGTATTCTGACCATCTTTGTTGATACTCCACCTATTGTAGCACAGCTGTTGCAGTGGGTGTTTTGAGTTGGTTGTTGGCCTGAGTGCCTTGTTTTTGAGCTCTCCTTCTGCACACTCGGTTGCATTAGGATTTTTGAGCTGTTTTTCTACTCACCTCAACCCACAGAGATTTGACACCATCTGTCACCATTGAGTCCCCGAGACATTCTCGGCGCCTCAAGGGCGAGCCCCCACAGCACGATTCACTTGACACCACACGTCATAGATTCAGATCATCATCCGTTGATACCACTCATCACAGATCTAGAGCCTTGTCACTTGACTCCACTCGTCAGCGACAGAGGACCCCGTCACCAGATATTGACGGTCCTTACTTTACCTCCGATTTTGACGAAGAGTCTGAGAACCCTATTTACACTGCCCCTACTAGCCCCATGGCTGGCACGACTTCCACTCCTTTCGTTGTAGGGACCATTGGTGGCACATCCACCACTACACCAGTTACCACACCTTCTATAGGAATGCCCTCGATGGGGTCCACATCCACCATCCCGGTCACCATTCCTATTCCCGTAGCTGGCATACATACCACCACTCCACCAGTGACTCACACCACCCATGGTGGTGTGGGCCCATCCTATACCACTTTAGTTCCCCCACTTGGGGGCAACATTCCCAACCCTGCCTCTCTACTTGGGGGCATGGGCCCCAACTTGGTCCAACCCACTCCTGTGTCAAATCCTTCTTCCAGTTTGCCATTCATGGCTAGCCTCAACCTACTTGATCTAGCTAGATTGACCAACGACCCTATCCGACACGACCCTGCGTGGCCTCATATGCCTACCAAGCTCCCCTCTGACATCCCCAAATTTGAGGGTAAGGCCGGTTAGGACCCACAAAATCATATCATGTCTTTCCACCTATGGTGTTCCTCTAACTCCATAGTGGACGACTCTGTTCGCCTCCGTCTCTTACAGCGCACCTTCACTGGCTCTGCAGCCAAGTGGTATATCGAGCAACCTCATGGGACCCATGCCACCTTTGCTTCCCTTTCCTCGACCTTCCTGCAGTTCTTCCAGTTGCCTGTCTGGTATGACGCGGGCGTTGAAATCCTCCTATCCTACAGACAAAACATGGCTACCCATATCACGGACCACATCCATGAGTGGCGTCGACGTCGTAGCTTATGCAAGATCAAACTAGACGACCGTATCTTCCTAGATTGGTTCCTCAAATCCCTTCTCCCTGTTATTGCTAAGGATGTAGCTTCCGAAAGACCCCAATCTGAAGAAGAGGCCATCCTTAAGGCACAGCAGTTCGACCTCATTTACGCCCAGTCGGGATACCTTTATACCATTATACTTGACGCCCCTCGCAGCGAGTCTTCCCAACATGATGCACCGGGGGAATCCCACGCTGCAGACGGTATTATTGGCCGTGTTTCTTCGCATCCCCAACCATTTTCTATAGCACGCCCTACCCCTGGCCCCGACCTTTCGCGGGCTTCCTCACAGTCTGGAGCAACCAACTCGTATGCTCCTTTGACACATCACCATCATTCCCATGGACCTATTTGTCCACCTCAGTGCTTCGGTCATGCGCCCTCTGCTTATAACCCCCCGGTCGCACCTCAGCCCTATTACCACCAGCAGGTGGCACCAGCTCCTGCGCCTCCCTAGGCTCAACCCGCTTATTACCACCAGCAGGCTGCCCCAACTCCTGCGCCTTCACAAGCCCAACCCGCTTATTACCCGCCTCAGGCAGCCGCTGCGGAAAACCCACAATTTGCTCCGCAACCATATCTGCAACCCCCTCAAGTTGTTGCACCTGCTCAGCCTCCACCTGCATACCATCCACCGCAGCCTGCTCCCGCACCTGCACAACCTCAAAATCCACCGGCTGCCTAAGGGCAAGTTTACGCCCAACAAAACCCGCAGCAAAACCAGAACAACCAACGCAACCAGGGCCAACAGAATCGTGGCAAGGGCCGTAATCGTGGGAACAACCAACCTGCAGACCAAGCCGGTCAACCGGCTAATCCCCCCGACAACAACAATGCGGCCCTCGCTAATCAAAACCCTGATCGCCCGCCTAAACAGGCTAAAAACCCTAATTTACGAACGAACCATCCTTGTTCTATCTGCGGGGTCTATGGCCATTACACAAATACTTGCCCACATTTGGAGCGAGCTCGACAGCTTTGGGTTGATGATGCCCATCGCCAAGGGTAGGCAGCTCCTCAAGCGCAGCCCAACCCTCCACAACCTCAGCAGCCACCTTTAGTGTTGCAAAACCCCTTACCAACCCAAGGCGTGGTGAACACTCAGCCGTTGGCCCCCCCTCAAGCCAATGCGCAACCCCAACAACAACAGATCACATATGCCGCTCCTGATCAACCCATGTTTGACTCAGGTACCCACCACTTATTGATGATGTCTTCCGCTGATGTCAACCTCCAGACTCGTCGGAACCAGTATGGCTCCACCACTGACGTACCTCCCACTGATAAACCTACTAACGCTCATCCCACTGATCAAGCGTTACGTATTCCTCCACCTCCACTAGATGGCGCTCCCAAAGCCCCTCGTTTCCCACTTCGCTGCATCAACAATAACCCCAATGCGCGCGCTGCGTCAAACTACAGCATTGTAGACGACCTAGCCCAATCTCCCGCAGCCATGTCTGCATTAGAAGTCTTGAAGAACTTCCCTTCCCAGGGCAAGACTTTACTATCTGCCATTGGGGGGATTGACCCAAATGATTCGAATTTGATGGCATTTGATTTAGACCAGTCTGAACCTCGCCTGCCTTCCTCCTTAGCATTCCAAGTTTCTGTTTCCGTTCGGAATCTTGTCATCCATCGATGCATCATCGATGAAGGTGCCTCCACATGCGTTATGTCTACATTTGTATGGCAGAAGTTGGGATCCCCTACCCTCCAGCAGTCCACCACTGCGTTACGCGCCTACGACGGTCGGTCGGCCCAGCCCCAAGGCCTCCTACCCAATGTCCCCGTCCAGTTAGGTGGTAAAACCGTCCTTATCGACATTGAGGTAATCAATGCCCAATTGGATTATAACCTTTTACTTGGCCGCAGTTACATGTATGCCATGCGGGCGGTTGCCTCTTCCGTTTTTCGCACCATGATGTTCCCCCATGAGGGACGCGTGGTCAAGGTTGACCAGCTCACTTACTATGATCCCAGTGCTCCCGCGGCACCTGAAAATGTTCTCTCCATGGTTGAACAACCTGTTTCTCGTGCCACCACCTCGTTTGTTTCCTCTACGGGGCCTGGAGTCTACTCAGACACGCCGATGACCTCCACCTTCCAATCTATTCCGCCTCCATCGGCCCCCACGGACGTGTCTGACTTATGTACCCTGTCCCATGATAACCAACCACCTAATAATCAACCACCCTTGTTGCCTACACCACCATTGGTACCTAGCCACATTGGTGTTACACCTATCCATACGATCCCCTTCCTAGTCCCTCCATCGGGAGTAGTAAGCGCCCCGGTCATGGCTACCCTTAGCCTCCCTGGGTTAACTTTGGGATTACCCGTATGGTATCTTTCGCCTCCCGTTCGCCCGCCGACACCAGACGTCGTCCTCCAACTGGTGCAACCCATGGCTACTACCACTCAGCCACCTCCCGGTGTCTCTACCCCTTCATCCTCCATGACTCCCCCTCCTACTCCCAAACCCACTGGGGGCAGAGGTCCACAACCTTACATTGCTGTACCACCTCCCAAGACAGTAAAAAACCCCCCAGTATTTCGTGCTCCTCCCAAATGCTCATTGTGCGACGAGTTAGGCCATGCGACTCATCAGTGTCCACAGTTACCAGCATTACAGAAGCACATGCAGATGCTCGACGATGACCCCAACATCCCAACTGTTGAACTCAACCCTGTTAAGATTTAATATGCTAAGACAAAAAATAGCAGCATTACATTCCATTTCACAATAATAGCATATACAGGATCACTGAAGAAACAACAAGCACAGCATAAACACAAGAGACAGAGATTTATCCTGGGAAACCCTCATGGGGTAGAAAACCCAGCAAAGCTTCCTCAATATAGATGACCAGCAATATACAAAGATGAAACCCTGAGACATGATCTCCTCCTCCACAGTAGCATACCTCTCCTCCACAAGTGCGCTATCCTCAAGTGAGTGAGTGTGTATAATGAGGAACACACCTCCTCTATTTATACACTACTCTGATATGTATTTTACACAAGTACACGTAGGCTCGTATTTAACCAATGGGTTAAATACCCCACTACAACTGACTGGGCCGACCCCTCTAGGGTGGTCTAATAACCCTTTGACCCACATAACACATACAGGGCCGACCCCCACTAGGGAAGTCTAATAACCCGAGTTACCACATTCCGACGGAGGAATAAACATCTCCGGATATACAATAAGATCTTCACGGAGGAATGAAACATCTCCGGAATAATAAAGTACAAATATAATATTCTTTGAAGTTACAATATCTCAACACTCCCCCTTAACGAGAAGGATATTATAACAACATCTGCACGAGCAAGGAATCATCAACATCATACATGATACATCTATAAATCATTGGAAGCTTTCTCAACATCATCAGTAACTCAAGCAGTTACTGGAACATCTTCAATACTGGAACATCGACATCTTCAGTATTGAGTCTTTATCTTCTGTAACACTTGAACAGCTACAACAATATCATCATCTGGATCCTCACGATTATCGTCATCACACGATCATCAGCATCGTCATCTCATGATCATCAGCATCGTCATCACACGATCATCAGCATCGTCATCTCACGATCATCAGCATCGTCATCACACGATTATCAGCATCGTCATCACATGATCATCAGCATCGTCATCACACGATCATCAACATCGTCATCACACGATCATCAGCATCGTCAGCATCGTCATCACACGATCATCAACATCGTCATCACACGATCATCAGCATCGTCAGCATCGTCATCACACGATCATCAACATCGTCATCACACGATCATCATCATCGTCAGCATCGTCATCACACGATCATCAACATCGTCATCACACGATCATCAGCATTGTCAGCATCGTCATCACACGATCATCAACATCGTCATCACACGATCATTAACATCGTCATCACACGATCATCAGCATCATCATCATACAATCATGTTCCTAGGATGATCAATCCTGCTCCCTTTAGGACATAGGTCCATGGATGATACAATCCGATCTTCAGTTCTCGAAGACATCAGTCTACGGATCTATTCTGGGACCTCAGTCCGGGGACGATGCAATCCCCTGCCTGTTCATTCAGGACTTCATTATCAGAGACCCAGTCTACGGCTCTATTCTGGGACCTCAGTCCGGGGATGATGCAATCCCCTACCTGTTCATTCAGGACTTCATTATCGGAGACCCAGTCTACGGCTCTATTCTGGGACCTCAGTCCGGGGACGATGCAATCCCCTGCCTGTTCATTCAGGACTTCATTATCGGAGACCCAGTCTACGGCTCTATTCTGGGACCTCAGTCTAGGGACGATGCAATCCCCTGCCTGTTCATTCAGGACTTCATTATCGGAGACCCAGTCTACGGCTCTATTCTGGGACCTTAGTCCGGGGACGATGCAATCCCCTGCCTGTTCATTCAGGACTTTATTATCGGAGACCTAGTCTACGGCTCTATTCTGGGACCTCAGTCCGGGGATGATGCAATCCCCTTCCTGTTCATTCAGGACTTCATTATCGGAGACCCAGTCTACGGCTCTATTCTGGGACCTTAGTCCGGGGACGATGCAATCCCCTGCCTGTTCATTCAGGACTTTATTATCAGATACCCCACGTCTACGGCTCTCTTTAGGACTGAAAGTCCAGGGATGATCCAATCCCCTCAACTTTCCACTAAGGACTTCATTCTCGGAGACCTCACGTCTACGGCTCTCTTTAGAACAAGTGTTCAAGGATGATACAATCCCTCTTCTTTCTCGTCAATACAAGTACAAGTATCCTCATCTATACAAGTACATTAATCAATACATGTATCATCATCTAGCATCAACAGCATGTATACATCATACATCAAAAGCATGTATTCTCAGTAATACATCTGACATCAAAAGCATGTATACATCTATCATCAAAAGCATGTATTCTCACTAATACATCTATCATCAAAAGCATGTATTCTCACTAATACATCTATCATCAAAAGCATGTATACATCTATCATCAAAAGCATGTATTCTCACTAATACATCTATCATCAAAAGCATGTATACATCTATCATCAAAAGAAAAAATATAAGATTCCTAAATCTAAATAATTCTAAGTAACTAGGTGCAGTAAATAGGTAACCTCATCATTGATGAGACAGACTTGTTATCAGATACTATGCTACTCCCCCTTTCGAGGAGGGTCCTTCTGGACTATACCAAGCTTGTCTCGGAAGTATTTAAACTTTACTCGAGACAGAGGTTTAGTCAAGATATTAGCAATCTGATCCTCAGTGCTTATATACTCGAGCTTGATGGCTCCTCTCTGCACCATATCTCGTATATAGAAGTATCGGATCTCTATGTGTTATTGACTTATCGTGGAATACAAGATTTTCTATCTTGATGCAGATTTGAATGTCACACATAATCATAGTGGAATTCATTTCTAAGTCAGACACTCCATATAATAGCTTCTGAAGCCACACTGCTTCACAGCTGGTAGAGCAGACAACTATATATATATTCTGCTTCAGCAATACTGAGAGCCACACTAGATTGTTCCTTGCTGAACCATGAGATCATGGCAGATTCAAGACTATAACATCCACCTGATGTACTCTTTCTGTCTGAGGCACTTCCTGCCCAATCAGAATCTGAGTAACCATGTAAACGGAGTTCATGACCTCCAAGATAATATAGACCAAAATCTATTGTACCTTTTAGGTACCTCACTACATGCTTTGTAGTTATTAAGTGAACCTTTCTAGGTTCTACTAGACACTGACTTAGGGTATTTGCAGCAAAGCATATATCTAGCCTAGTATTTATTAATGACCCAATGATTTGTCTATATAGGGTTAGGTCCACTAAATACGATGAGTCATTAACTAACAACTTCAAGTTGGAGTCCATGGGAGTGGCCATGGCTTTATACTCCAACATATCAAATCTTTTTAGAAACTTCACAGCATACTTACCTTGGTTGAGAAAGATTCCTTCTAAGCCTTGCCATACTTCGAGACTTAGGAAGTAATGCATCAATCTGAGATCTTTCATTTTTTTCATTTCTGCAACCATCTTCTTCTTTCTTTTCATGATCTGTTTCTCATTCCCTATAAGAAAGATATTATAATAATAGTATGATCCATAGCCTTGAGGTAAAGGATAGGAACAACTTTAATTTTTGGTAAAGCCCAAGATTATCAAGAAACTATCAATTCTCCCTTTGTGACTGAACATCATTCACACTCTGCATTGAATGATTTTCTGCATATCTATCTGTGCCATCTCTCGATAGATGGGTCTACTGATATGGGCCTCAATATTATTCAAACTTTGTGGTGAGTTCCTTCTTGCATCCATGTCATCTGTGTATGAAAACCATATTCAATCTTGTAGCAAAGATTGAGATCCACATCACCCGTGGTGATCATTAAGCTCATCAATTGATTATCGATCCTGGGTACCCATACAAAACCTGAATCACACTTCTTCTTTAATTACACCATTAAGAGAATGGTTTTATTTATCCACTTGGAACAAACATCTCATCATGATTCTCTTTCTCTTTTCTAAGAGAATCTTCTGACCACAAGCCTTCTATAGTGTGTTTGAATTGTAAATCCTTTTGTTGAACATCCATCGCTTGTTCATCATTCATCATGATTTTTCCTACAAATCAAAATTAGGTACATGATTAGTAATACTTCATAATCATCAAATCATATTGACATGATAACCTATCATGCATACAGATATCATTTACACAGTTATGCAATTATCTTGACCAATACTTTGGCACAACACTTTCCCATATCCTGTATGCATACAGTGGCTATCTAGATGCCTTCCATCTCTACCAGAACATACTATCGAGAGTGTGCACAACTCTCAGCATGTCAGCAAAGAGGTTTCATTCTAGACAAGCAACGATGGAATGTTTGTCCAACTTACCAATCATATGCATATTAGTCGTATACTGTTCAATGTTCTATGAATATTTACACTTAGCATGATATATTATAGGAATACAAATATGCATACAACCTATTATAGGCAATATCATTTACTATTTCAAATAACAACTCAAATACTTATCTTTTATGTTTGTGTGGTTGCCTCCTGCTTGATCTTCTGTATGTCTTTCGAACTTCTATTCATTCTGTACCATTGTGCATGTTCAAGTGTCATCCTCATGATCTCATACACAAACATACACCCATTAGTATGTTCTAAATGTTATCAAAACATTATAGTTCTAAATAATCTTGAGAATGTAAAGTCATGATTATAGTTAGTAAACATTAGTATTCAAGATTTCAGGGAAGTCTTCTTTTACTCATGCATATCATCAATCAAGATAAAAGACATAATATGCATAATCCCTTGATTACTAACTTTATGAATAAGCATAACCAATCACACCAAGTATACTTATATGAGGGATCCTAACACAAGGTAAGATTCATGGGAAACATACCTGGATTAGTATACCTACTTAGTTATGTACAACATACCTAAACAATCTCTTCAATGATTTAGAGATCCTGAGGTAGAACCTGCATGTCTCATAGGTTAAGCATAATATAATAAAGTCATACATACCTCATAAGTAGAACAAAGATTATGGATGAGTCTTTGTCTTCATGTTTTCATGGTCATGGAACCTGATTTATCTTTTGTGATGTACCTGTATCTTGTTAGCAGACAACATCAACCTCACACAACATCATAATGCATTAGTACAATCATATAGCCCTAATCAAAGAATGTATTTGATCATTCACATGCATTCATACTGTTACTAGGGTGATAAGACAATTCTAACATTAATCAAGATTGTACTAATAAATAATATGAAGACAAACACATCATGAACTTAATCAAGAATTAGATTTCAAGACATACCTGAGCCTCCTTAAGTCATACCTGTCGAGACTTCTTGTAGGCTTCTTATGTAAGGCCTTAGCCTCAACTCCCCCTGAAACTTGATCTGGAGCTTGATTAGGGTTTTCTAGAGAAACCCTAAAAATTCAATCTTTGACTTTCACACTTCTGAATGGATGAAAGAATATGTCTTGCTGAGTTGATCAAACTAGCATACTTCAATTTTGGAATTTCCAAAATTTGACCCCTCAAAATTGCCTTTGAAACTTCTGGATCTTCTGGACAGGATCCCGAACTAGGGTTTGATGAAGCCCACCCTTCTTCCCAAACAAAAGGTTCGATCCAAGGCTCTAAACTCTTATTTTTCTTAGGAGTTTCCAGCCTTGGTTACAGACTTCAAAAATTCCAACTTTTGCTGAAGCCCTAATTTTCCATCTTTCCGATCAAAATCCCTAACTGGGGTTTGATCAAGCCCGGTCTTCCACCCAACCAAAAAAAAATTCGATCTTGGTCTCTAAATTTTGATTTTCCTGAGTAGCATTCAGCCGTGGACTCCAATTCCAAAAATTCTAACTTTCTCCGAAACCCTAAATTCCGGAAGCCATGAATAAAGGTGCTCGAAAAATAATTCTGTTTTGACAAGAAATATGCACCTGATTGTTTCTGCTATAACTCTGAAATTTTTGCTCCACAGGGTCTGAAACCTTTTTTCTGCAGTAGCCTGACCTATCATCTTTCCATCCTGACAGGTCTGACCTCAATTGGATTTTCTGAGAGAGATTTATGCCAAGTGTCGCAACATGACCTGTTTATGGGATAAAACAGGAGAGCGAACTTGTACGGCGTGCCACGTGTCACTGGTTCATCTTCGGCCTCTGAAAACGCTTCTTGAGATAGTACAGTCTGTGTACTACCTGTCACTTTTTATGAAATTTCATTTGGAGCTTCCTATCCCAAATTATGCCAAGTGTCGCAACGTGACCTGTTTATGGGATAAAACAGGAGAGCGAACTTGTACGGAGTGCCACGTGTCACTGGTTCATCTTCGGCCTCTGAAAAAGTTTCCTGAGATAGTACAGTCTGTGTACTACCTTTCACGTTTTACGAAATTTCATTTGGAGCTTCCTATCCCAAGTTATGACCGTTTTTCCAAGGTCACCTGATTTTGACTGGGATCTGGAAGAGGCAGAAACCCTAACTTGTACTGATCATAACTTACAAAGTAAAATGAATATGAGGATGCCCTTTGGACACAAGGTACCCGGGGATGTTATATTCGACCTGTAAACTTTTCAGACCCTGAACCTTCGCCAAAATGGAGTTATAGCGAAAGTTCCACGATGACTGGTTTTTTGCTATGTAAAACCCTAACCTTCAAATTGTCGTAAGTAAAGCAAGTGTCGTAAGTGCCATACCTTGTCTTCCTTCAGGTTAGCTCTGATACCATGTTAAGATTTAATATGCTAAGATAGAAAATAGCAGCATTACATTCCATTTCACAATAATAGCATATACAGGATCACTGAAGAAACAACAAGCACAGCATAAACACAAGAGACAGAGATTTATCCTGGGAAACCCTCATGGGGTAGAAAACCCAGCAAAGCTTCCTCAATATAGATGACCAGCAATATACAAAGATGAAACCCTGAGACATGATCTCCTCCTCCACAGTAGCATACCTCTCCTCCACAAGTGCGCTATCCTCAAGTGAGTGAGTGTGTATAATGAGGAACACACCTCCTCTATTTATACACTACTCTGATATGTATTTTACACAAGTACACGTAGGCTCGTATTTAACCAATGGGTTAAATACCCCACTACAACTGACTGGGCCGACCCCTCTAGGGTGGTCTAATAACCCTTTGACCCACATAACACATACAGGGCCGACCCCCACTAGGGAAGTCTAATAACCCGAGTTACCACATTCCGACGGAGGAATAAACATCTCCGGATATACAATAAGATCTTCACGGAGGATTGAAACATCTCCGGAATAATAAAGTACAAATATAATATTCTTTGAAGTTACAATATCTCAACAAACCCCACTCCCAAGCCTAAAGACAAATCCCTGCGTACCAATCACCCCTGTGCCATATGCGGTGTTTACGGGCATTACTCACATCATTGTCCCGATCTACCCGATTACAGAGCGGCTCTCTATGAGATGAACAATATGGATCTTGAAATGGCACCACCTACCATTGAGGAGATCTACCCCCAGACTCTTCACCTTCAGGGGAGGTTAACACCATTTATATGATCTCTTCCACCACTACTCCTTCGTCAACCGATTTGACGACGCAAACTTTCCGTACTGATGAGGAGATTCTCGAGGCCCTTACCGCCCCGGAATATCCCTAGGATGATATGCATCATCGTTCCTACTTCATCCCAGAAGCATCTTCCTCTAGCATAGCCACCCAATTTACGGTTGAATCCAAAGACTTCCTTCCCACTAAGGTCGACTGGTTCAAGGACCCTATTCCTGCTCCTGACACCTTCGAGGAGGGTAACATGGCCAACATCTCACCCGTCATCCAAGTTGATATCGCTGCCCCAGGACGTGCCCCTGAACTCATCACTTTAGGAGCATTCTGCAGTAAACAAGAGATTGAGGACTACATAAACCTTTTCAGAGAATTTCGTGATGTCTTTGCCTGGTCCTATACCAAAATGCCTGGTCTTGACCCCGCCATTATAGAGCACCACATTGACACATGGCCTGATGTACCCCCCGTTCGTCAGAAACAGCGCCCCATTCATCCCTCAAAGCTCCCAGCTGTCAAAGCCGAGATTGAGAAGCTGCGCAAGGCAGGGTTCATTTATCCTATTGCCTATACCACTTGGGTTTCAAACCCCGTTCCCGTTAAAAAAAAACAAGGCACCATCCGAGTATGCACTGACTTCTGTGACTTAAACCGTGCTTGTCCCAAGGACAACTTTCCCACGCCGTTTATCGACCAGCTCATAGATGCGTGTGCGGGGCATGAGGTCCTCTCCTTCATGGATGGTTTTTCCGGATATAATCAGATTCAGATCCGTAAGGAAGACCAGTACAAAACTGCCTTTACTACCCCATGGGGCACCTTTGCCTATCGCGTCATGCCTTTCGGCCTCAAAAATGCTGGTGCCACTTTCCAGCGGGACATGACCTATTGCTTTCACGACTTGGTCCATATCCTGTTAGTCTACCTTGATGACCTTACAGCTCGTTCTCGAAAACGATCAGACCACCTTAACGACCTTCGGCAAGTTTTTCTGCATTGTCGCAAATACCAAATCCGCTTGAACCCACACAAGTGTGTCTTTTGCGTTCTGGCAGGCCGATTGTTGGGTTTTATTGTTTCCCAGAAAGGAATTACTGTTGACCCTCTAAAAGTCCAAACCATCTTAGACCTTCCCTCTCCTCGCACGCTTCGACAGCTCCAAAGTCTGCAGGGGCGATCCAACTTCCTTCGATGCTTCGTTCCTGATTACGCCACTACCATTCACGGTTTCTTGCGCCTGCTCCGTACCCACATACCCTTCGTCTGGGATGAGCAAGCAGAAGCTGCATTCGAAGCCCTCAAGAAGGCTCTCACACAAGCTCCTCTGATTTCCCCTCCGGATTTCACACAAGACTTCATCCTTTACGTTTCGACATTCGAGCATGCCGTATCTGGAGTCTTGGTTCAAGAAGACGCTTCTCACCAGGAGCACGTCATTTACTACGTCATCCAGACCTTGTCTGGTCCACCCCTACGTTACCCATATGAGGAGAGACTGGCCCTAGCAGTGGTCTTTTCCGTCCAAAAATTGCGACACTATGTCTTAATGAGTCATACCACAGTCGTTGCCGACTCTAACCCCATGGTATATCTTCTAAACCGGCGGCTCCTGCAAGGTCGTGTTGCTAAATGGGTCATTATCCTCCAGGAATATGACCTTACCTTCAAAACACCTAAGAGCACTAAATCCCTCGCGCTTTCCCAGCTCATTACCGATCTCCCTTCCCTTCTCCCGGCCAAACCAATCTCCGATGAGTTACCCGACAATCACCTGTTCACTATCTCGTCCGATGACCCATGGTATGGTGATATCTTGTTATACCTGCGCACGCAGAAGTTCAGACCCAAAGTTACCCGTAATGGACGCCGTCGCATCCGTCACCAGGCCTCTCGATATCTCCTCTTAGGCGATGTCCTTTACCGACGCGAGGTTGACACAATTCTTCGTCGTTGCCTTACACACGAGGAAGCTGAACACGTCCTTAATGACTGTCATAGCGGTGCCTACGGAGGCCATTTCTCATGGATGGCCACTGCCCAAAAGGTCGTCCACGCCGGATACTTCTGGCCCACACTTTTCACCGACTGCATCACTGCGGTCAAACACTGCCATAACTGCCAACTTTTTTCCCCCAAGGCCCGGACACCTCCTGCACCGTTACACCCAGTCGTCACCGTTGGTCCCTTTTGTAAGTGGGCCATAGACTTCATGGAATGTAGACCCCAGTCTACCAACGGCCACAAATATATTATTGTCGCTGTTGATTACTTCACCAAATGGGCGGAAGCCTACCTTCAATTGTACCGCCGACACTGCTGCCCGCTTCTTTTTCAACCATGTCATCGCTCGATTCAGGGTTCCTAAGCAGTTAGTCTCTGACCATGGTTCACACTTCGAAGATGCCGTCTGGTGTGAGTTATCCACCCTCCTCAAATTTGAACACCAATTTTCCTCTGCTTACTACCCCCAAGGGAACGGTCAAGTAGAGGCCATTAATAAAATTCTCAAAACCATCCTCCAACGAACGGTTGACAAGTGTAAGTCCAATTGGCACCACATGTTGTTCCCTGCCTTATGGGCTTACCGTACTTCCACCAAGACCGCCACTGGTTTTACACCATTTCATCTAGTTCACGGTGTCGAGTCTGTCCTCCCCATCGAGTGTCAGATTCCTGCCTTACAGATCGCCGTTGAGCTTCTCCCCGACACTTCCCCCCTCGAGCAGCGTTTGCTGACACTCGAACAAGCCGATGAAGACCGTCGGGCCACTCTCCAGAACATCGAAGCTGCCAAGAACCGCTCCAAATCCGGTTACGACAAACATGTTCACCCTCGAACTTTCCATGAAGGAGACCTCGTCCTCACTTATGACCAAGCCCACGACAAAACTGGCAAAGGGAAGTTTGAATCCATGTGGCAAGGCCCTTACATCGTGCAGACCTGCCTAGGCAAGGGGGCATACATCCTCGCCGACTCCGAAGGCCATCCTTTGCGTAACCCCCGTAATGGGTTGTATCTTAAGCGTTTTTACCCATAAATGACACCGCGACCTCGTTGGTCCGCATTGTACAATTTGCTATCTTTTTGTTTTTTCACTTTTTTACCATCATTTTACATTCATCATTTCTGCATGATTACAGATGGACCATCTTCCACCTTGTTACACTGGCTTCGCTGATGGCGCAAGCCGCTGGTCTCCCAACCTGGCTTTTGCAGCATGGGTCTTGTACTCCCCTTCCAACGAGATGATTCACCTTGACAGAATATGTATAGGCGCTGCTACCAATAACCAGGCGGAGTATGATGCTGTGACCGGTCTCTTGACTGCTGCCCTCCAAATGGGCATATGTCACCTTCATGTGTTCCTTGACTCCCAGCTACTTGTCTCCCAGCTCAACAACTGCTACCAGGTGCGTGATCCCTGCCTTTTTAGAAAATTCCTGCGCGCAAAACAACTCAGCCGACAGTTTGAATCCATCACATTCACACATGTCCCCAGAGCCCAAAATAGTGTCGCAGACCAAATGGCCAACAACATCCTAGATTGGCATATCAATCACACCATGTAACATCATGCATCACAATCCCACAACATCTCATAAAAATATATGAAAACCCAAAAAGATTGCATCGCATCCACATTTGCATCCATGTACATACACCACATTCATATCCATAGGGGCATCCACCTGCTTAAACATACATATATCATGTCGCATCACATAAAATACACAAGGGGCATCCACGTGCCTAACATCCTAACCTACTTGCATCCACGTGCAATGTAAACATATCACAACTCATAAAGCGCATCCACGTGCGTACAAATAAAACAACATCATACAAAAAGGTGCATCCACGTGCATATATATATATATATCAAAAAATACACATGTTCAGTGCTATACATGTCCTGAGTACCCCTGTACTCAGCTATACAAAAAATGGATATACATGCCTAAAGCCTCATCACCATACATGCCGTAGCTACCAAACTCGGGGGGAGTCCCCTGTACTCCCTAATGAGAGTCGTATCCTGCATCACTGCCGGCATTGGCTGCCTCTTAGTCCTCCCCTCGCTCCTCCTCCGGCAAGTCCTCATCTCCTACGGGCTCCTGTGCCCGTGCCCGGTCCACCAAGATCGCCACCCGGATCGCGATGGATCTGAACTCCCGGGGTGCCCTCATGCAATCCTGAACCACATCTGGATCGACATCCCGCCATCCCTCGTCGGTCACCCCTACTAGCAACCGGTCTAGTAGTGCCCGTACCGACTCCAGTGTCCCCTCCGCATCGTGGCGACGGACCTCTCCTCGCCCAGGCAAAGCTGGAACGGCCACAATCCCCCTCCGTGCCACATGACCTGGCGGCGGCCTCGGATCCACATCTACAAATTACCCATATGTCAGTCACAGTATATCAATCTATTATCATATATATATAACTTGACATCCATAATATACAAGCAAACACATACGTACCGTCGGGACCCCATGCCTGTCCTGGCGCTCGCGGCGCCTCTAGATCTCCCGTGTAGTCCATGTCCCTATACGGGAAGTCGTCCAGTGTCAACGGTATCTGGAGCCACGGCAGGTACAACTCCTGCGTAAAATACCTGCCCACGTTGCCGCCACCACGGCGGCGCATCATCTCGCCCCACCGCACCATCCGCGGCTCCCTCATACCTCCTGCTCTTATCGACACCCGTGGCCGCAGTGTGGGTACCCTCTCCATAAAGAAGGCACACAAGAAGGAACCAAAACAAAAGCCCTTGCCAGCTTCCTTCACTGCCGTCAGCTGCCGCTGAACGCAGGTCAGGAACATCTAGCCCCATGCGTAGTACACCCCGTCCAGTACGCGCTCTATCATCTGCATCTGGCCCCCAGACACCTTTTCAGGTGACTGGGAACCCAATACCCGCACCACACATGCCGCCATAGCCTGCACTGCCGGCTCCTGTAGGTCCCTCACCAGGAGTGCATTCCTATGCACCCTCGCCTCAAGACCGCAGTATCTCTCCAACATGTCCTCCATGTCGATGTCCGCGGCGACCCGCGGCTGTGTGTCTGCTACCCTGCCTAGGCAGGGCAACCCCGTCAGAAAATATACATCGGTCAGGGTGAGGTCCACCCTCTCACCCTGTACCCGGAAAGCCTGTATGTCCGACTCCCAAAAGCTGATCAGCCGGTTCAGCAGCAATGCTGCTGAACGTATCATGGGTATCTGTGCGAACTTCAGTAGTCCACACAGTCCCAACACAGATCACACATGACGCTCCCCCTGGATCACAGCCACGATCTCATCAGGGATCTCCCGCTCTCTCCAGAGCACCTGCGGCATCCTATCAATCACACAAAGACAACTCATCAGACTCATGTCAAGTAAATAAGTCCTTTTCCCCTCTCCCGGAAGACCCTAATAGCTCGGCCCAAAACCGCGGCTTTTGGGCTTCCTGCCGCGGCTGTCAGGCCTATAGCCGCGGTGCTTAACCGCGCCTGTCAGTCCTAACCTCGCGGTTTGGCACCGCGTGTTCCTCCTTGGAACTCGCGGTACTAGACCGCGTATCCATCCAGGAACCACGCAGTCTCCAACCGCGTGGTTCACCCCGAAACTCGCGGTCGCCAACCGCGGTTTCGACCCCCTAACCCGCGGTCCACCCCACGTGGACCGTACAAATAAGCCCTGGGACCCACTACCCAACCCCCGACCCCAAAAAACATGCAGGTATGAGTTTGAGGGAATACCTGTATCTCCCGGATCTGAAATCGGCCGGTCGGATCATCCAGAAATGCCACCTCAGCTCTGGTCCACTCTGATCACAAGTCAAAGTCAAAATGTACAAATGACACATGTCATGTTGGACCCACCACTATTTATAGTCAGTTGACTTTTTCTTGTTTTGGCCATTCTGACCCCATACGGAGTCCGTTTTACGAACCGTTTCCAACACTGGAATCAGCACGACGAGACCGTCATGATGGTCACATCGTTGCATCATTTTTACCCATCATTTTTTGCCCATTTTTTCAGATGCCACTAGTCGCCTCGGTTTGCGTGCCACATCGGTCGTTCTCTATTTTTCACATGTTTTATATCATCGAATTCATTTTTCCGAGCTGGTGATGATGCTTGAGATCATTTCTCTCTCTCACCCCCCGATTTTTTGGGTATTTTTCCAAAATGCCCTCGTCACCTCGGTGTGCGTGCCACATCGGCCGTTACCCGTTTTTGACATCCTTTATATCGTCGGATTCATTTTTCTGAGCTCGTGATGATGCTTGAGATCATTTCTCACTCTCACTTGGTACAATTTCAACATTGTGTCCCGACACCTTGCTGCCTCGGTTTGCACGCCACATCGGCCGCTATCAGATTGTTCCACATTTTTACATGAGCCCTTCACTCCTGTCATACTGCAAATGTTTCATTATTTTTCCCCCATTTCATCTACCCCGCAAGGAGGCCCACCAGTGTTCCCCCCTACCCTCGTTCTCGGTCATGATTACTGATCCTTGATTGAACACTTCCTCCTTGCCTGGCCATTCCTTTTGTTCGGTATAATTTTATCCCTTTTTCGGGCCGGACAAGTCCTTTACGAAAAAGGCACTTAGGGAGTTTCCGTTAAGTTCTTTTCTGAATCCTAAAAGAATGAAAAGATCGCCGAGCAATCTTGCTTCCTTTCATGCTCGTTAAAGTACCTGAAAGGGCGTCTATCTGGTATAAGTTTAACCCTTTTTCGGACCTGGTAGACTAATTACGAAAAAGGAATACTCTAGTCACACCGGCTAGAAGAGTTCTTCATTGCATCCTTTTATGCTTCTTTGGGCCTTGGAGACTAAATCTATGAAAAAGCAACCCCCTGGAGTCTTCTTACTTTCTTTCAGACTCTCTAAATTTGAAAGCAACCACGAGCATGAACTGTCCTGGGCTCGTAAAATCCACACGACAGTACCATTCCATCATTTCAGAGTCTTCTTATCGCTTTCAGACTCCTTAAAATTGAAAGCAACCACGAGCATGAACTGTCCTGGGCTCGTAAAATCCACACGATAGTATCATTTTACACAAACTTCTTCTAGTTCCTTAACCCATGAAGAAGTACCCTCCTGTGCCTCCTGGCACTATGATCGATCATCTCGGCAGCACCCCCAATCAGGTCGCCTTTGTTCAGAGTATTCTGCAGTCTCCTGCCATTTTATACCAGCTTGAGTCTCCCTCAGCCCAGTTATCCTCCCAGATCCATTACAGCTATGATCCCTTTCCCCTCAGTCAGTTTCATATGCTTCCAGATCATTCCCATTATCATACTCTGAACAAAGGAAGTTTGAGTCCACCCACTCTCCTTCCCCAGTTGTCCCCCCACAGTTCGGTCAGTCCTGCCATCAGTACTATCACATTTCGGTTCTCCACCTCATGCTCCTGTCAAGGAAACATCATTGCCTTGATAGTTGCAGGTCTCCCTCTGTCGACGACAGCTCCTCTATTCCAGAGGATAGGCCCAGAGGTCCCTACGCCTTGGACTTATCACCATCTGTGGTAAGTGCCTACGGATCATTCTGAGAGGAGTCATCATTGCCTCTCCGAGTGGTTGTTTCTCACATGCTCGACTTCAGCACCTTGATCGCATCGTTGAGAATCGCGTAGGGTTACATCCTTTACATTATTTGTCGAAGACCCCGGATTTCCCCCGACTCTAGCACATTGGTGAGTCACTTCAGAACACCCAGTTATATGTTCCCGTGGATGTCCGGGCTGCGTTAGGCGTTTGTATTCGGAAGCCATCCAGATATCTGCTTCCTTGAGTACCCATTTCAGTTCCAGCTCAGTGTACCATCGAGGTTATGGCTCCCAGTCGTTATGATCCAGCAGCTCATCAGTTCCTCTGGTACCCCAGTCAGCTGCACTGTTGATGTTCCAGTGCACCAGTTCTTCAGTTCCCACATGCTCAGCTCAGCAGTATGTCCCAGATTTTATGTCCCCTCTGGACTCTTATGATGTACACAGTGGCTATGTATCTTACAGGTCCCCCTTTTCGGGCCTCACAGTTCTGTTTATGTATCTTGATACGAGCATGGGTATGCCCGCCTCGTCCATATATTGAGATTATTCCTCAGTCAGTATTTGAGGTCATTTATATTTTAGGTCCCCATTTTTTGGACCCCATTGTTATTATATTATATCCTGATACGAGCATGGGTATGCCCGCCTCGTCCACATGATCAGATGATTCCTCATCCATTATTGAGGTTATGTACTTTTAGTTCTTGCAGTTGTTCGGGATCATTGTTCCGGGCCTCAGTTTGTTTCTTCTCTTCTCTCCACACCCAGGAAAACCATTCATGACTTATGATGTCCATCGGCCATACGATGAGCTCCTGCCCTCGCACATCAGGGGGCAATCTGTTAACACCCAAAAAGTGTTCACTACCTCATCTACCACATTATATGGCTCATTTGTCCATTTTCCTACCATATTTCCCTTAAAATCCCAAGAAATCCCACTAAAAAGCCTCCAAAAGGCCACAAAACCCTCAAAATAGCCTCAAAAAGGCTAAAAAAACCCCTTTTTCCTCCAAAAATAGCAAAAACCCCCTAAAAAGGGAATAAAAAATATAAAATAATGAGGAAAAGGAGGAAAAAACCCTATACAGCTGCCCTAAACCATGTGTTTCCTAAAACCATGGGTCAGCACTCCACCACCAAAAAACTATAAATAGGTGATGGAGATCCCTTATTCCACATCCACAATCAAGTATACCCTTACTCTGCCAAAATCTCTCTCGAAACCCTAGTTCACCATTGAACTACTTTCACCTTGAGAGCCCCTTTTGGCCCATTCCCACCATTGGAGAAAGAGAAGGAGCACATTGGAGCTTGGAGCAACCCTCTTGGACTTTGCAAGGAGCTTCATCAACCTTCACATTGAAGGTAATATTAATACAAAACCCTTGTTTACAAATTGTTGTTTATTTTGCATGCACATGTTTTAGAGTAGTTTTCATTTTTGTTTTAGCTTAATAATTTACATTTACTGAACTGCTACTAAGGAGTCCATTCTCCTTAGTAGGTGCTCATTTGCACAAGCTAGGGGTAAAACCCTAGCTACACTTTCCTGGAGCTAAACGTGTTACTAGCATGGGAAAATTAAAGGTTTCATTTTTGGTAGACGTTGACCTCATCCCCACGAAAACTAATAAGATTACAGGTATGTAAGAAGTATTTTCAATATTATGTATAATCCAATTGAAATTTACATATAATGATCAATTATTTCAAACTAATGATAATATCGTTTTCCAGGAAATGATGTATTTTATGGACCCATGAATGACCTAGCCTTGGATATCTTTGGGCCCACCATATGAACAAGGTGGAATTCCCAAAGTTCAAAACTAAAGATGAATTTATGGACAAGTTGGTTGGGTTGTTCGATGAGGGAACCTTTAACAAAGTTGGAGTTGCCGCAAAGGCAAGCTTATATTTAAGATATATCCATGAGCAATATAGGGTTCATCTTAAAAAAGACCCTAACTATGAGTGCCCTCCACCGATACCAGATATGAAGTGGAAGGACCTCGTGCGTGATGCACAAGAAAAGGCGCTTCGAAAAGAAGGAAAGACACCACCCGGACCAGGAAGGTATGAGGCACTTTTAATCATGTATTTATGACACTTTATCATCATTGTGAGAACTAACTAAGTATTTGAATCTTTGGAATATAGGATCCCAAATACATCCAAATCCAACAAGGCTAGCATAGATAAACATGGGCAACATAAACTTGGCCTGGGTGGTTTCTCAAAAGTGGCTGCACGATTTGTAAGTATAGAATAAAATAATTTGCATACAAATTATGAATTGTTAGCAATTTTAATTTAATATCGCAAAAGAATCAAAATTCATGCCCTTATGCATAATTGTAGGGTGCATAATTCAAAGAGGCTCCTACGAAGGAATACCTTGGGCATGCCTACTACCACAACTATAAAGCCTTGGTTGAACATAGGAGAAGCTTGGGGAAAACACAGCCTTCAGACACCCAACCTAACACTAATGTAAATAAAAGCAACGAATAGGATTTATAATTTATTATTTGCACAATCTAATATTGGTTATTATTTTTGGCCATAAATTAATGTGTTTGTTTCATTTAACCAAGCAAGCAATCTAAATATAAATGCCCCAAGTACTGGATCAAAAAATGAGCCCAATGACGATGGAGTGCCACTTGAAAGCAGTGCTCAGCTTGGTACTAGAGGTATTTCATGTGTTAAAAAAAATTGTAGTATGTATTACAAATAAAAATATTTAATTGCAAATGGTGTATGAATTATAACCTTTCTTCTTTCAACTGCAGAGCATGTAGTGGATGAGCCCAGACAAGATGAGGAACATATTGCCACATTCGAAACTACTCAGCTTGCCTCCACTACTGAAGCAGGTAAAGAACACTCTACTGCTCTTATTATTTATATAAAACACTTGTAATAATAATAACTAAAAATGCCAATTTAACATTTCTTTCTTATTGCAATTGTTTCCCCGCCCCCCTTGTAGTAGCCTTGATGTAGCGTCAGGTCATTAACGAGACATACAGAGGCCACAACAGTTGAAGGGGAAGAAGACACATCTGACATCCTTGCGGATTACATGATACTACAAAAGAAAAATAAATCAAGAAAATGAATGATTGTACTTGGGATTATGGAACTTTTAGGGCCTTTTTCTTGTCAAGGCCATACATATTCTCTTGTTTAAATGTCTATACATCATGATATCTTTGTAGTGATATTGAACATTGAGTTAAGTAATTAGACTTGTTCTTTTGTATTGTGAGTTAGATCTATATTGTTGTTATAATTTTGCCTAAATAGTCATACTACTGCTGCTTTCATTTACATGTTATTGTTACTGTATGTTTCAACTTTAAAGCAAGGACCTCTTGGGAGTGTTAAATTTGAAAGAGATGAAAATTATGTTTTAATGTAGTAGTTGAAAGAGATGAAAATTATGTTTTAATGTTACAGTTGTGCTATCTTAGTTCACTAAGTTTGTTGGTGCAAGTGTATTGGGAATTTTTTGTTCTTCATTAGGCCTATGCTTCTATGTTTGGTTTCACCTTGGTTGGGTGTTTTGAAAGTCAGATTCTGGCAGAAACTAAATGAGGATGAGAGGATCACATCTTCTAGGTTGAACTCTTCCTATACAATGATGATAAACTTTTAGTTGTTTCATAGGACATATGTGGACCACATACCTTTGAGAGATAGTCTTGTTATGTTATGTTGAATTTGTGGTTAGTTCACTTGTTATGTTATGCTGAATTTTGTTATGTTGACTTTGTGGTTAGCCCAATTGTTATGTTATGCCGACTTTTGTTATGTTGAATTTGTGGTTAGCCCACTTGTTATGTTATGTTTATGGTTATACCACTTGTTATGTTATGTTGACTTTGTGGTTAGTCCACTTGTTCTGTTATGTGTGTGGTTAGCCCTCTTCGTGTGTTGACTTGTGATTAGCCCTCTTGTGGTTTTTTTTTTGTTGACCCTTCTTTTAGCTATGCACCCTTCTTAATTTGTTTACTTACCACTTTGATTTGACTTATAAATTGATGTCATCATGCCTAGCCTAATTGTAAGAGAATCTCTAACGTCACTTAGAAGGAACTTCTAGGAAGTCTTTGAGAGGCTATAAGAACTATTATAGACTTTGTTGACAGCGATGTCTTTATGGAACTTTGAGCTCTGTTTTGGCATGACTGATCTAGGGTTTTCAGGAACACTTGTTTATGACGTCAAGGGTTTGAAGGTTTTCTCTGCTTGAGCATTATTTGGTTTTTAGATCTACTTGCAACATCAAAACTGTACTTACTTAGCACTGTCCTTTATGAGGGTTTCTACAACAATTTTTGTTCCCCCTCCTTCACACGTGTGATTCCATAGTTCTGCTTGCTGTGGTTGCGGTTTTGCTGCGTTGACTGTCTTTGACTATTTGAGGGATACTTTGGCATGCTGGTTGATGTTTTGGGGCTGACCTTGATTGTTCCGTACCTCTTTGAGTGGATGGTTTTTATGTTGTACTTGTCTATCTTTTTTATCAACATTTATGGTCTCTCTCTCAGGTATGTTTATCCCCTTAACTAAGGGCTAGTTTGTTCCAGTTATTGACTTGCCTATGAGAGGCAAGATTTGATTTGAAAGTTAAAATCTGAGTACAAGGAAGGTTCTTCCCATCATGTAAGTCATCAGATCTGATTTTGTCATATTTCTTCCGGGATTTTATCATCATCTATGTTGCCATATTTTATTTGTAAAGTATATTGCATTTCCTTTTTTCTAGCAAATTTCACGATTTCTCTGGGTAGAAGTTTGTCTTCTTTGAGAATAAAATAGGAGCCATTTCTACTCACAAATTTTGTGATGGGCCATCCAACTGATGCAAACAATATACCATCAAAATAATAGAGATATATTCCACCACCATACCACCCTTCACAAGATGACATATTACCTTTGGAGCCCTTATCTATCTCTACACTTCTCCTTCCTCCTCATTTTGACCATCCACGTCCATATCATTGTTATGAACAACAACACCTTAGAATGACCCTTATCCTCACTAAAACTATCAACATTTCCTTTCCTCTTCCAAAATTTCTTCATGAAGGTTTTTTCACAATCCAAAAGAAGGTGACTATAATGATGAAATCTAATACATTGCAAAGTAATATTAACATAATATATCACCTAGGTGTAAGATCTCCCTTCAACTATCAAACCCACTGACTTGAACAAACCTTGATTTACATCCATTTCCCCCAAAATGTGTCCTATTCAATCTAGAAAAAATAGATTTCTATGAATCTTAGAGAGTATAAGATAGCTTGGTCCAAGCCATTGAAGAGAAAAATGATTGTTCACCATATAATTCACATGAAGGATTCCATGCGGATATAGATGTGGAACTTGAAAACAAAATTGAGGATGTAGTGTAATACCTTTGTACAACGACCGCAAAAGAGGAGAAATTTGTTATTAGAACCCCGATCGGTTGATATAGAAGAATAAAAATTTATTACAACATTTTTTTCTAAGGAAGGAAAAATTCTTGTAGAATCTACCTCAAAGGAAGAGGATGGATTTGTCCCAGAGGAGAAGTTTTCTAAATAGGTCACCTTTGGGAAATAAGACTTAAAGATATCACAAACATAGATACAAGGGGGGAGCTCAATAGAACTTGTTGAAATTGATAGATTTAGAAGTGAGGTTGCTAGATTGGAGGCTAAGGTTGAATATTGAAATAGAGGGTTATTCCTTTGTTAGAATATTAGGAAGTTATTAATCATATACAAGAGGTGGAGAAACTAAAAGATTAAGAAACTATGATGACCATATAGAGACTGGGTATTGAAGTGTAGCATCTTAAAGATCCATTTATATTTCTTCCTATATTTTTACTGTGCATTGATCCTTTTGATGCTTAGGACCTGATTTAGGCACAATAACTTTTGACTTTCATTTCTTAACATTTCATTGCTTTTCTAAATAATAAGTAGGTGAAATGTGTATTTGTAACTACCTTTCGAGTAATGATTTTATTTGAAGTGTTGTAGATACAATGATGTGGACCCTGTGCTATAGATTTTGTTGAAAATCCTACACTACAGGTTTTGTTTTGGATCTTACATTACAATTTTTTCTATAGATCCTCTGCTATAGGTCCTTGTTGTGGAAAGTGTACTACAATTCTTCTCTACATATCCCACGCTATAGGACCATGTGTTGTAGATTTGGATGTTCGAATCTCTTTTGTTGGTATGCTATGTAAGACTATGATTGGATAGAGATTTGGTTCCACTGATTTAGGAAATGAAAATATTTTGTATAATTGTTGTTGATTACGTTCCCCATATGCTAGCATATCAATTCCTCTTTGTTTAATTGAAAGTGTCTCCACTTTTAGCGCTAATTGAGGAAAATCATGAACCAAAGATTGATGTGAGATCTACTTGGTTGTAGTTGGAGTACAAAATTGTCTTCCCACTAAATACGTCTTTGTTTATGCAAGGTACTATCAATGAGAGCATCTAGTATAACGTCATCTTCCAAAGGAGGTTGAAATTTTGGAATGTTGTGTGTTGGATGAGAAATCTAGGCATCTTTGAGTTGCTGTAGTTCATACAGTTTGAGTTGGTTGACATTGATCACATTATGAAGGCCAATCCAAGCAAGATGCTCTAGATTCAAATATTTTTCTCTAATCTATTGAATCACAGTGAATGTTCCATAGTAGATGGGTTTGAGCTTGTGATGATTTTCCCCTATGAATAATTGTTTAGTCATCTACAACTAAACTATATCTTTAACTTGAAATGACGAAGGTAGCCTTCGGCAATCAAAGGCTTTATATTTGGCTTGGGTTCACAAGAGTACCTCTTTGACATGAAAACATACAGTGGTGAGTTTCTACACTAATAAAATAGCATGTTGATGCTATGATTTTTTAAATAGTTGATGACACAACTATTAACTATCAGATGAGCCCTAATGCATTAGTATTCCTCCAAATGGAAATCAATGGATTTGTGCACCTATGTACTATAAATGAAACTGTTCACTCGAGGCTTATGAAATATGATGTTGCAGTGCTTCATTTTGGTGATGCAAACCAATGCCAAAATGCTTCTCATGAAATAATTTTGAAGTCAATCGGAAATGTGGGACATCCTCACACCTTAATAGTGTTTTTTGTTGATGTTGACTTTGTTGGTTTTGTTAGTGATTGTAAAGTTGTTGGTGGTAGGCCGAGGTTGCATGTTTAGTTGGTGTGGTTGTTGCAACCACGTTGAATATTGCTAAATCAATTGATACCTTTACAACTGAACATTTATTTGTTGAGAATGTTTGAGACCCTAAGACATTATATGATGTTGAATGTATTGTTGTGTGTGCAAGTTTGGTTGTTTAGGGGATGAACCTGGGACAAGATTCATTTTTTATTGTAACCCTAGAGAATTTAAATTAAAGTTACTTACAACCACAACTCCACCTAATGTTGCAAGATTATATAAGTTTCCAAACCTAGCAATATCAGGAGTGTTGATCATATATCCATCACTTTCTAAGGGATTCAATAGAGGGGACGGTGGTTATATTAAATTCCAATGGCTTTGATTTAGATGTGAAAATGAATTTGTGATATTTTTCTTTGATGCATATTACTTTTTGATTTGCGCCTATTTTCTGGGTGATTCAAATGGGAAACTAATGCCAGAATTCAAAGGGTCCTATCATTAAGTAAATCCCCATGAATTGAGAGTCAGATTGCATTTGCACCACTAGTGTGGTACATGAATAATTTGGCCTACTGTTTCAATGCCCACCTTATAAAAACTGTCTCTATAGAACTCCCAACTAATGCTAACCACAAAGTCATTGTCTTCTCATAAAAAGTGAACTTCTGTGGCTATTTCAAACATCTCGTGTCATATTAGTTTAAGGATGTTTTTACCATTTTAAATATGCACACTGTTACTATTTTAGTTTTTAAATGTGGGTTTCATACTTAGATATTGATGATATATACTTTTTGTTTTTTTAAGTGGAACAATTACTTTTTGTTCTTCTACTGTTGGAATAAATGCTTTTGATTCCAGTTGTGCAATTTGTTGTGGAAATGATGGTGCACTCAATCCAACCAAAAATCCTACAAAATGGGAAAATGTAGTTTGTGCATTGTATATGAATGAAGCATTATTTTTGAACACTGATTCTATGGATCCAATTGATGGTGTTTATGTTCTTCAAGTGCAGTCAAGGAAACAAAAATGTTTGTGTTGCTTTTGTGGTGCAAGGGTTGGTTCATGTGAGCGTTGCTTAGTCTATGGATGCAGAGGGACATTTCATATCTCATGTGGTGTCACTTGAGGAGATTAATTTGAGGTATGCTTTCTATAATCCCTTTATTCCTATCTCTATCCCTTTGTCTAACAAGGCCTTTTAAATGATTGCACGCATTTGGAAATTTTAAAATAATAGGTGTTTTATCATTTTGAAGAGAATATATCAACATGATTAGAAAGCAGATTGGGACCTGACAAAATGGGAAAATAACCTAATATTCTAAATTTTTTGTTGAGTCTTTTGCAATCATGTTGACTAAAAAATGTGTATATGAAATACTCTTTATTGATATTGGGGATTCACTATACAAGTTACTTTCACAGTGATTGGGTTATCTGGCTTTGATTTTTGAATTTTCACATTTAAATCATGGTTGTTATATTGGAACTTGGTGTATTCAAAGTTTATAATTTAAATAGTAGATTTCCTTGATTTGGCATTTTCATATTTTAAATTTGCTCTAGGTTCTTCAAAAGCGGTTTATAATGTGTCTTTGCATGCTCTATTGAGAAAAATTGAAATAGATATTGAGATAGAAGTGGAATAAAAATCCATCAACATGTCCTCAATTGGTCTCAAACTTGTTGGACTATTATTTATTAGAGTGGTAAATATTTAGTTAAAGTCTTTAATCCTCTCCTTGGGATCCATATTCATTCTTGACAATTGTAGGAATCAAGCAACAAGAGTTCTTTCATCACCAATATTAGATAGAAATGTAGGTTCATAGTCATTCCAACATGTAACTAATCCAATTGCTAAGTTATAATATGATTTAGATATTTATTCTCAAAAGTACAAGGAAAATAGCGACATGTCACATCTTCATTTATTATGTTAAGTAATCGAACATATTGTATAAACTTATTCATGTGATATTCTGGAGGTCCTAATTTGTTCAAATCAAACTTGGGTAGCAATTTGTCTACATTCTTGGGTAAATAATAGGTAGGCCTATAATATCCAGTGCATCCATAACCAACCAATCAAGTTGATTTTGTTGATTTGTAGCCATATTTACTACAAGGATATTATGTAAGAACATAGTTGTATGTTTTGATTTAAAGTTAGAATCTTGATGTTTTTTTTCAAAAAGAGGAGTAGGGGTAGGAGGGATTTGATCTAAAGGTTATAGGATTTCCTCAATGACATGATAAATCAAATATATAAGACTCCCTACATGGGGTTCTTCTTCAGTTTGAGTTAAGATTCTTTAAGCCCTTCAATGTTAGGTAACTCATGCACAATTGGGAAGGAACTAATTTGATGAGTGTAACTATGGGTAAGATGATGAAAAGATTGAAACTCCTGAACTAGGATAGAAAATTGATGTTCATTTTACAATGGTGGATAAAAATCAATTTACAACTTGGCCTTAGGATGTAAACACTGAAAATATTTTAATCCTGGAAAATATATTGTCGTGGCTTGGATCTCTTAAGATCAAAGTAACTTTCATTACAAGGATACCAATATGGAAATGTTGCATGGCTTTGCATTAAATGATGCACCTATTAGAAATAACACTTGGGAAACAAGATTTAGGATCAGAATAACTTCATGTGCTAGAATTGCAATTTTTTTTAGGACAGTTAATCGTCAGATATCCGACACATACAAGCGTCGAAACCACAACATAGCCATCGAATACGCTTTGGAAAGATGAGTTTATATATGGTGTTGTTCATTGGATATTTGATGTCAATTTATCAGTTATTTGACGAAACAATAAAGTAATTTCATCAGATAGGTGGTGAATTAGGATGGGGGCCACATCAGATAACCGACGAACGACCATCGGGTAGTCGACAAACCAACAAAGGCACTGCATCAGATACACGACGCAATACCATTGATTAGCTGATGAACCGATAAGTGGAAGCATCGGCTGTCCGATGAGCAGTCATCGGGTACCCAACACAACATTATCGATTAGCCAACGAACCAAAGAGGAGAAGCATTATCCATCCGACAAACTAACATCGGGTAGTCGACGTTCCAATAAAGCTATGCCACCAGTTATCCGACGAATAGTTATCGCATATCCAACACCTAAATAATAAATGTTCAACGGTTATCCGGCAAATATATGTCGGTTATCCGAGAATTGCTGTCCAACAGAACTTCGTCGGCTATTTGATGATCAACACTTAAAATAAAAATAAAAAACAATCTACGATTTAGTGCTTAAATGCACTAATTATTTGATGATGATACTGTCGGACATCCAATGATAAGTGAAGTGTCGGATAACCGATTAAATTACACCAACGATTTTTGGACGTTGTTTTTGTTGGATAACCATTGCCATCATATTGGAAATCCGACGAAAGGACGTCGGATTTTAGTCCATATGTAGTTGTGAAGGGTGTGGATGTTATCTCTGATATCCATGGATTCGTAAAGCAATCTTTAAGATATGAATTCCAATCTTTTAAAGCAATCTTATTATCTTCTTTTGTTTTGCGAGTTAGAATTTGCCTCCAGAATTTCTTAGGAGCCATCTTGGAGAGGTGTAAGATATTTTCCTACCTTTTACTTAGAAAGTGCCTTTTTTATCTTTTAATTAGGGGTTTGTAGTGATTTATCTTGTCCATTTTTATCGATTTTGTAGTAGCTTGCTTAATTTATTTTCTCGCATATTTACACTCTTGATCATACTAAGGGTTGGTTCTACTATCTCTCTTTTTAGCCAAGACTTCAATAGAGAACTTAATAATGGATGATGAGAGGGTTGTAGTAAAATTATGGTATAGATTTTATATATTCTCCATACTAGATAAAGGAAATAGATCATTTTTGAAGTCATGGAGAAAATGTCAGCTTTATTTTTATCGAAGTTCGAGTTCTTTTGGAAATGATAGTTTTCTTCTTTGGGATCGTTATGCATGGCAATATTGAGAGCTATAATTAAAGGCCTATGATCAGATTCAAGCTCATGGTCATTAAAGATGTTGAAATCTATTAATTTGTTGTATAAAGGGATATCATATATAACATAATCTACCACACTACTGGCAAGCTCATGGATACAAGTCATTCTGCTAGAATTTGGCCATTTTGTCAGATCATTGCAAATGATAAGATCTTGAGCACTACAAAATTTGACCAGCGAAAAAACGATTACATTTTCACCTATATCTTCAAAAATTCTTTTGTACCTATTAGCTAGCTCAAGGTCTTCATCTAACCAAAGAGGATTAGGGTTGAAATAATTGCTTAAAAGAATAGCTTGGTTTCTCGAAGTTCGAGCATTGAAGTCACCCATCAAAAGTTTATTTCCTTCCTTCCTTAAACTAGAAGTATCATGTTCTAAACCATTATAATGACAATTTTTATCTAAATTTCTTTTTTTATAGCATATGGAATTAATAGGGGGGGAATAACAAATGACTATGTAGGTTTGTTCATCATTAATGTCTATGATCTCTATCCAAATAAATTGGTTTTAAGGTTCTTTCTTATAAAGTTGAACATGCGAGGATATGTTCTTCCTGATGTAACATGCTATACCCCCAATGCCTCTATGACATGAACGTTTATTCCATATTGACCATAGGAAATATCCGTCTATATCAGGGACCTTGGATTCCTTGTGCTCCCAAGTTTCAACTACTAATAAAATATCAATTTCACTCGGGATCCAATTTAACTTGGGGACTTTGCTCCATGGAAAGCCTCGTCAATTCCATTAAAGGATCTGGAGTGTGTCAAATTTCTATTTATTACTATCCTTTTGGTTTCTGTCTCGAATAACAACTTTCTTATTTCTGATTAATGCCCATTTTCCCTCCTTCCTAGCTTCTTTTACCTTTTGGGCCTCCTTTCTTAATTCGGCCTGATCCTCTGGAATGAGGTCTTCATTTATAAATATCCCCAAGCCTTTTAAACCTGAAGTCTTACTGAGTATGTCATATTTTTGTTTGGTAGAGCTAACCTTAACCCATATTAGTCTTTATTTATTCTCAATTTATTTCCCCAGCCTCGTTGCTTCTGTGAGACCAATATTTTCAATTGCAACCTATTATGAAGTTTTGCCTTGACAATGGCTAACATATCCTCTTTTGCCTCCTCTTTTAAATCGAAAATTATGAGGTTTAAAGCTCTTTTGTTGCGCTCATGGTCTAAATCTATCAGCGTATTCATTTCATCTTTAATGGGCTTGATATCTAATTTAGGAACTTATGAACTTGCTTTAGAGACCAAAAATGAATGATGAAGATGCCCTAACAGTAGAAGTGGAGTGCCCATAAATTTTAGGGAAGGTTTTCACCTTAAGGAATGTTTCACCAAGGGTCCTTTCACATAATAAATTTTTATTTTATTTTATCTAATCTCCCTAACTTGGAGGAGTGAGCTAGCAAGAATTCACAATTAAAATAATTTTTTAATTATGTTTAATAAATCATTAAGATAAATGCATATTTAGATCAATTTAATGATTATCAAACTATTTAATTGTAATTTATTAAATTTATTTTTTAAAATATTTATAATAAAATACATATTTCCCCATATTTTATGGATGGTAGACAGGGTAAACCACCAATTGACTAAGTGGGGACATCAAGTGAGGCCCACCGACTAATAAAATTTGTTAACTTATAAAAATAAATAAATAAAATAAACAATATAATTAATTTTAATTTAAATATTGACCACTATCTTATTAACTTAATTTTTTATTACTAAAATGCAAATTTATAATCACAAAAAATAAAATTATAATTTATCAAAATAAGAACAACCACATAAATAAATTTTAATATTTGTAACCTCTTTAAACATTTGAAATTGATTTAGCTTTATCTATGAGGATTGATTTCTTAACCAATTTTTTATCATGTTCATTCATAAAGAGAGGTTTTAAATTGTGAAAAATAAGATCAATATATTTTAGGTAGATGAAATATAGGGTATGGGGTTCATAGATATCAAGGGATATAAAAAGTGGTATCTAGTAAAAATAGGAGTTATCTAATAAAAATAGGATTTTATAAAATAGAAACATGTATTGGGAGGGAGCCTCAACAAACTAACATTGAAAACATTTGTTATAATATTGACTTTCATAATTTATCAATCCATTACAACTTTCATAAAAAAAATTAAGATTAAAATTTAAAAAAACCCAAATAATTTTGATAAATCAAAATTAGCCTTAATAAACTTAATCATCATAATCAATCATTATATATATTTGAAAGATAATTAAATTGATTCATCTTTTTTAAAACATAATTTCATTATTTAAATTACAAGATAAATTTTCCTCAATATTAATAATTTTTTACAAATTATTAAAATACAATATCCATTCTTAACTTAAAACTTCAAATATAAAATCATATTAAAAAAATAATCATAAATATCTTCAGTAAATATTTAAATAATTGTTTACATATATAACTCTATTGTATACCCACCAAATATTATTTCCATTTATTTATATCAAAACATTTCGATTCTTAAATTCATTACGTTCTAAAGAGCGAATAACCAAAGTCAATCATTTCAATTAAATATACATTTTCAATAAAATTAAAAAATATATAAAATAATTTCTAATATAAATCTAAAAAACACCTCATTTAAATATAACATATTAAATCTCTCTTCTAAAATGAATATATAAGGATAAAAAACCAAACCAAAAAATTACTAAAAAGTTCCATTTTCTTACTAACCCTTCCATCCCCACAAACATACATATATAACTAACTATTAACAGGTGTAAATTCATATCCCATAATTTATTTTATATAGAAATAATACATCTAAACTGTTGATACGCTCCTACCATTTATGAATATGAATTTGGAAACCCAACACACTAAACAAGATAGTTTATATTGAAAATAAGGAAAATAATTATATATATGTAAACTCACATATTGTTGCATGAAATTGTGACATTTCAAAAGTCAAAGTTGTTGCAGACTGGGAACAATAAAATGTGAATTTAATCAAGTCGCTAGAAAACATGAACTAAAATTAGAGTACAATACAGCTCTAAATGTCATAATTATATGTACGTTATGTACAAAGACATTTTAACATTTATTCTCTGCCTGTCATTAGAAATTGGTGGTACATTATACCATCCAGCCTTGCATGTAATTGTTTTGTGCTTGTTCATGCCTGGGCATGCTTGTTTCAGGAGGGGCATATTGATATCTGCTCCATAAACATGCCAACATTAGTTCTTCATTTCAAATATATCATGTGAATTAGTGTCCATATAATCTCTATCAATTTGAACAGACTTTAAACTATTAAAATATAAGATAAAAGTCATGGAGATTTTGATGAATACCCAATCTGCAATGTAGGTTCACAATCCACAGCATTTGATTGATGTTGCATAGCATATGCATTATTTGCTACTGCATGAGATTCCCATGCATGTTGGGGAGCTTGCATGGCATTGAATGCCTGTCCCTCGGCCTCTTGCAGCTGAAATAAACATATAGATTTTGCACATTTAGGTCATCCCATATCATTCCCAGCTTTCATGAAATCGTTACCTGGTAATAAAATAATTGTAATGATGATTATGTAAAAGTTTTGATTATAATGTACCTTCTTGCGCAGAGACTTGTTAACTTCTTGTAAAATACGTTCCTGTGGAAAGAAGTGAAGAACTCAATATTATTATCAGAGATAATTCATATAACTTATATTGAGAATTTGGAATACCAATTGCTAAGTGGTGTTCAGCTTGTAATGTCTACATACAAATGATTTTGGGCAATTTCTTCCCCTCTAACAGAAAGATAGTCAGGATATTAAGAAAGACATTTTCCAAAGTACTATGCTGATCTAAGATATAATTTTGTACATTTTATACCAAAGTGCTGGAAGATAGATATGTTTTAATGTCATTGCCAAAACTAAAGCAAATTATTAGAATTAAACATGCAAATTGTTGTATGATGATGATAGTTATTAATATCTTCTAACATTAACTTTATCTATCAAACCTTAAAAAATAAAAAAAATAAGAACATTGACTATTAACTCTATAACTTGATGTATATTTATATGACATTGAATTTTTATATTTTCTACCTTAAGAAGTTACACTAAGGAGGAAATGATAGAAGTTTGTTCCATTACGCAGAATTCTTTAAACAAAGGCAATTGCACCTGTGATCCATACTTGTAATAGACTTTCCCTATTGCTAGTAGAGAAGAAAACTTTCTTTCTAATGTCACACAAGAAGTAGACAAAGTTTCAAACATTTGTGAAGATCTTTGGTTATCCTGCATGTGCCAGTGCCAAGTGTATGGACTAAAAGAGAAAGAGGCTGGACAGTGAGAGTGTGAAGCCCCATAATGGATGGTTATGGCTACGAGGGATGTTGGTTTTATGTCTGGTAGACAATCAAGCATGTTTTTAACTTACATACTGAATTTGTTTCAAATTTAGTGAAAAAGTTCTGGTATCTATTTATGATGAGTGCAAAGTGATGTGAGAGAAGGAGCCTTACAATCTGTGGCATAATGTTCCAAGGTAAGATGAGGACATTGGCATAATGTTCCAATGTAATATGAGGACATTGCAAATCTGAAAAGTCACATATCCATATCTGAAAAGTCGATGGATGTAGAGGAAGCATGTTTATGGAACCTCTAGATTAAAGAAGATGAAAAAGAAAAAAAGCATAAAACTTAACATAAGGAACTTGAATCATATGTGCTTTGCTCAAACGATTTTGAGTCAATGATCGTAGAAATGGAAATTAAAGAAATAGATGCAATAACTTAGAAACAAGTAATGGAGGTTGAATATTCTTTATTAATGAAAAATGAGACTTTGAATGCATATGAAGCTTCAACCTATAAGAAGGTACTTGAAATACAAATATAATGATATGTTGACTACTATACAAATATAATGATATGTTGACTGCTACAAGGTCCCAATTCCACTTGGTGGCACAAGGATATAGGAAAAGTTCACAACATCATCTCAATCATATTATATATTATTGTTGATCATTGTAGTTGCATTTCCTTATAAATCCACCAACTTGATGTGAAGGCATCTTTCCAAATGGTTTGTTGGTAGTGGAAATCTATATGAAGCAACTAAAAGCATAAGTTAGGTAAGGAGGTTATAATATGCTAATGGTAGAAGGCAATGTATAAACCATAAGGTAAAGTAGTTTTCTACATCATTGAATCAAACACATCATTAAGTGTATGATAAGGAAGGATTCAAGTGTTGTAATGTTGAATCATTAAATGTAATTTGAATCATCAAGCAAAATTTGTAAGTACTTATAACTTTGTAATTTTGTCTAGATGATGTAAATATCATGAGTAATGATATGAAATTGTTGGAAGGTTTAAAGTTACAATTAACACGAGAATTTGAGATAAAATATCATGGTAAGATTTACATAGAAATTCATTTGAACTTGGAGAATGTATATTGAAAATATTATTCCCATATTTAGGATGGAAGAATATAAGCTATGGAAACACCAGTGAAAGTTGGACACAAGTTATCAAAAGACATAGTCTACATGAACACAATCACAAGGAGGTCATGGTAAAGTTTCCTTATCAAAATAAGATTGTAAACCTTATGCATTCAGGTTACAAGAAGTCACTAGGCAAAGGTTACAAGAATTCAGGTATTTGAGAGGAATAATGAATATCTCGATCACATCCACATCCACATCTAGTGGTAGTTAGCATGATGAAAGGAGTTAGTGTACGAGATGTAGACGAGTGTAGATCAAAAAGGGCAAATTGTTGCAAGTTGGATAATGGAATATATTCCCAAACCAACAAGAAACAACCCATTATGTATATTTCTTCAACAATAATAGATTGTGTGGCAACCTAAGGAATTGATATAGCTAACTAATGGTTTCATATTAGAAGCCAACAAGAAACAACTCATATTTTTTTTAGCAATGAAGGTGTCCATATAGCTAAAGAGATTTATGAATAATAATAATACCTATGAGAAAATTCTAAGATATAGATTTTACGCAAAGATGAATTGTATTAAATAACAATATCACTTGAAAGAAAATATTCAATTTCATTTCCCTTCTCCAAAATTGATTTTATAACCATCAAATAGATATATTGGTAATATAACAATATTATTGGAAAGAAAAATATAAAGTTCCATGAGCCAAGATCAATATTAACATATTGTTTCAACATAGGCAATGGTATCACCTCAACGGTTTAAAAGAAATAACTTATTATATATACTTCAAAACAAAATAAAGTGTGTGGCGACATGTTATACAAAACCAAGGAGTATGTATCACTGGCTTATGGAATCATCTTTGGATAATAAAGTTGCCATCTTTTGAGTAAATACAATTTAACTATTTCTATTTAAAAAAACCACTATATTATTGAAAAGAAAAACGTGCAATTTCATTTACTTACTATCATGTGCAGCACAAGTATGCATGTTTTGTGTCATGGCTCATGCAAAAATGAATTATAATGATAAGCAATATCACTATGTTTTTGAAATGAAAAATCTGCAATTTTATTTATAATGGCATTGAAGGTGTTTCTGTCCAAAGCATATCAAAACGTGCCACGTGCCATGTAATAACATTTTTTTCTTACTCTGCTCCTCCCGCTTCAAAGCAATAAGCGCTATTTTAGGGTTGGACTCTCAAATTTTTCATAAGTTGTCCACTTCAAGTTGAAGACCACCATCTACCAAGACAACTCTCACTATGATTGACCCTCACTCTTTCTTCTAATGTATTAGTTAGAGCTCGACTCTTATATAGTTCATCCTTCACAGACTATGGCAGTAACAATAGGGGGTTCAGTTTCACTTCTCATCTTTTCTGCTTGGTTTCTTCCAACTGTTTCTGCGTCATTCTTTCAGTCTGATCTTGATGCAAATATCTATGTTGTCAATTAGTTTTAGTTATAGAAGAACTTAGGAAGAGCCAATATTTTATGTTATTGATTTTCACCTTGTTGTACATGCCTATTCATGCTCTTTCTGTCTTTCTAGCTTAAACCAGTTACACGTCGACCTCATACCTACATGTTGACGCCCCTTTTTGTCTTTTTATTTCAGACGAGCTTATAAAGAGTAACATGGTATCGGGGGTAGCATGCCTATTCCTCGTCTTAACTTTTAAGTGTAGCTTGAAAGAATTAAAAATTACTTCATACTGCAAAATGTCACAACCATAACCAACTAAATTCATGGAACTAATGGAGCCAATTGACGACACTTTACAATTAAAATACACGATGAAATCCCATAACCTCCATATCTCTCTTATTCATATATTCATCCGATAACCTCCATATCTCTCTTATTCATATATTCTCCTCACTACCAATTAACAATAAATGATCTAATAGACAAGGGGTTCTAGCAAATGATTAAGAACTCCTTTCAAATTCTAAAATAATGTTAATGAATCTCAAGGTAACTAGCCCTATCTTGTGTTGTTGAAATTGAAATTCCAATTCTTTTTGTTTGGACACCTACTTCTCCATGTGTATATTTAAATACTCAATTGTTCGACATACCTTCCAACTCAATGGATATGTATCATAATGGTTCTAATTTCATTCACTCCATCCCCATAATTACTTACTAAACTAGGGTGACAAGAGAAACTGAGTAAACATGAAGACAAAGGTTGGAGCTTTTGACCTCTTAATTCTTGTTGCAGAAGCTAGTTTCTTCACATAGCTACATTGCTAAGAAAATATTAGCTACATTCCTAAGAAAATCTTCTAAATCAATTCGAGATAACAATATCCCCACCTTCACCCATAGACTCCACAGAGGTTAGTTTAATTCCCTTGTTGTGCCAATTTTGATTTGAATGTGGAAGAGCACATGGAGCACAAATCTTACTGGCTTTAAAAACAAAATAAAATGGTTAACTATCTTTTTGACAGCCAAAATTTCCTTGTGGCTGGATGGATAATTGAGTTCGGCTGCTTTAAAGGATCTAAAACCATAACCACAAACATTCTCCTTGCCATTGATAATTTCAATCAGAACTCCACCCCAAGTATGAGAAGAAGCATCGGTTTCAATAACCAGTTGACATGTACCCTAAGGTAGTGACAAGGCTGGAAGATTTAACACTTTGGCTTTAATGGACTGGATAGCCAAAGTCATTTGAGAAGACCACTTCGGAGGATTTTTCTTCAACCTCTGTTGCAGGATATGAATATCAGTAGCCTGCCCTTTGTAGAATGGCCTTATATAGTTTAAGCTACCAAGGAATCTTTGTAACTGAACTTTCTCAAGGATTTGATCTAGGAAATGACTGAAGACACTCAGGACATGCTTTTGCAGAACAACTTGTCCTTTCTGGATCTTAAAACCAAGAAAATCCATCTCAGTTTTTCCTATCTCCATCTTGCTTTGAGACAGAACCAATCCATGTTTGAATACCAGATCATAGAAAGCTTGCATATGTTTCAGATGCTCTTGCAGGTTTCTAGAGCATATCAGGATATCATCTATAAAGACCAGTGCCCATTTTTTGATCTCGGAAGATATCTCCCATTCTCTTATGAAACTCTGATGGTGCATTGTTGATTCCAAATGGTAAAACTTTCCACTGGTACTGACCATGTGGAACGATGAATGCTATCTTATACCTGTCTTTGGCATCAATGCCAATCTGATAGAAACCAAACTTCAAATCAAACTTACTGAAAATGGTGCAACCAACAATTCTTTGCAATAAGCTGGCTTTGTCTGGTAGAGGATATCTGACTTTCTGCAACACAGCATTTAGTGGTTTATAGTTCACCACCAACCTTGGTTTTCCCCACTTTATTTCTGAGTGCTTATTGACAACAAAAGCTCGACATGCCCAAGAACTCTTTGAGGGTTCAATGAGACCTTTGGCTAACAGTTCTTTAATTTCAGACGCACAAAAGTCTTGTTCAGAGGGTGACATTAGTCTTGCAGAAGCTTTCATGGGTTTTGGCTTCTGAAGTGGATCAAACGGGAGTGACACAAAATATTTTTCCCTTGTCCAGAAGGCATTGGGGCTTTCTGAACAACAATCCTTAATTAGCTTTGCGGAGATATCAACAAGAGTCTTGTCTTTATGGATTTCAGCAAAAGCTATACAACGTTCCATTTTACACAACTCAGCAGTCTTGGGTTTAGACACAGGACTTTGTACAGGGATACTACATTTGTTTTTGGACTCAAAAGATAGGGGACAAGAAATAGGAGTACCATTTACAGAGCAGGTAAATAACATCTTTTGAGTATCAATAAAAATGGGGCTTATTCTAGTGAGAAACTCAGACCCTAGAATACAATCTTCTTTGATATTATCCAATCTATACAGAGATAAGACATCACCCTTACTCTCAATCTTTATAGAGAAGAGCGGTCAATTGTCATCTGTGGAGATCCAGGAAATCTGAGAAATAAAAGTTAGTCCGACTGGACTGATATCCTTCTTGACAGATTCTGTCCCAGAAAAGATTGGGTTAATCGTCGTGCAAACTTTATTTTGCACTTACAAGCTGATATGGAAGTGGCAGACTAGAACCATCAATGGTTCAAATTCATGCTTCATCATCATGGTGGTAGATATACTCGGCTTGAGCATACCATCTACACTCCCCAAAAGTTCATAAAGAGAGATCACCAAGGAAACCGAATAGATGCAAAAGTACATACACGAAGAATCCCACTAGACTTCAGAGTGGAATCATTGTACCAAGGAGAATTCCTGTGCAAACCGAATCCACTTTTTTATGGGTCCGACGTTGAGCAGTGTTTCAACTTAGATCTATATCCTCCGATCCAGCTTGAAGCAGAAGATCCGCCTGAAGAAGATTTCGAAAACTACGAATCTTATTTTGAAAGATTCGATTGCGAATGTGGCGGTGTGGACCTCGACAATGGAAAAGAAAGATGCATCTGCCGTGTTGGGTGGGATCCACATGATTAGATTGGAAATTCGTGGTGGGTTGGATAATGCTCCACGATGTAATATGTCTTTTACTTTGTCTGCCATGATAAGTGTCAATCATGATAAAGATTCGGGTCCCCATATGTCTTCGGACTCCAAGGGATGAGATAATGACGGTGGATGTCCCCATGTGTCACCCTGTATCATTCTTTATGACTTCTAGCTGCCAGTCTTGAGTCACCGGTTTACCGGTTGTAATTGTATAAATAAAGGCCTGGGGCCTCATTGTAATTGATTCGAGTCTATTTGGTTTTAGTGTGCACTCATGTGTTGAGCTCTGCAACTTTGTTTAAAGTTTTGGTTTTGAGTGTTTTGGGAACGAGCTAACAATTGCTTCGGCGCTGTTGAGTCCCATGTAGTTTCAAGAGTCTGTATAGGTGCTAGTCTGCATATATTGGAAATCCTAGGAAGCCTTGGATTAGGATTCAACATTGGTGTCTCTAAAACATAAAATGATCCAATACTTTGTGCAGAGGCATTAGTGTGTATCTGTGTGTTTGCAATGATGAGCTTCACAATCCGAAGCCGATCTGCCTGATGTAAAGAGTTGATGTAATGTAATGTTGATTAATATATTGTGAAAATCGAAAATCGATCTTGGGAGCAAAAGTAATTTTTATAAGTTCCATGAATACATATGTTTGAATATTTTAACTAGCCTCTTGCTATGGTGTTACTCCAGCCTTTAAATAGGTTTCATTACATACTAATACCATGGGAAAATACCATGGGTTATCCAATACCATGAACCCGATGGACACTCTTTAATCATGAAACCATAAAATTGAGGATACTCATGCCTAAATAGGTCTTATATCTTTAGGCCCACTTACCGTGTAATTACAATGCAATCATTGATTACTTCTTCCTTTATCTTCCATGTACTTCTATCTAGACGATGCCTTTCATATTCTTTCCAATCCACATATGTTTCAATGCAAAGAAATCTGGGAGGCACCTCACTTGTTCAATTTCAACCCCAAATTTCAGTTTCCCAACCAATATGTCCCACAACCTAGAGCTTCAAAAATCTGGGAGCACAATGTCTAATCGCTTGCCATGTCACCAAGATTAAAGGTGGGCACTCTTCCATGCCATCACCATGCCAATGATGACAGCCCTCAGACTGCGTTCTCTGCAAATCAAGTGATCCCCTCCTTTGACCGACTTATGAACCCGCTATGGCTTGGGTGGCATTTCTTTGATTGCCACGATCCCCACGACTGCTGGCTTCGATGGCCACCATTCACCACAGTCCAATGTGAACTTGTTTACCACCAACGCATCCAAGCATCTGCCAAAGGTGCTCATCGTATTCACAATTGTACATTGTTTAGTTAGTTCTGTTGCTCCGGTCTTGTCCACTGTGCCCTTTCCAATACGTCGATAGACTAGCTACCCCACAAGCCACTCAGATCTCCAACAATCTGTCGATACACCAAATTGCCAAACGTGCCTTCACATAGATCAAAAATAGATCCACACAGGTCAGAGTGTTGCTCTTATTCATGGAGAATGAACGCCATTTCAAGAACTTGTGGCACCCTATCTTGCTTGTAGTAAATCATAGTCTTGGTCATTTCTCCTAATTCATAGCCAAATAGGAAATATGGCATCATAGACATATACATGGTCTCAACGAAGCCACATTTTTTTAATAATATTCTAGGTGCTTTTCATGAGAAATAGCAGCTTAAATCGATACGCCTCCATGGTTCTCAGCTAAATGGGTCCACGCACTAATATTGCAGGCCAAATGGACCCAACATAACCCATCTACAATACTAATATTGCAGGTCAAATGGTCCCAATATCATCTACAATACTAATATTGCATGCGAAATGATCCCAACACAACCCATCTACAATACCCAGAAAATGTTGCAAGCTAAATGGTCCCAACACAACCCATCTACAATACCCAGTAAATGTTGCGAGAATGCGATGAAGCAAAGTGTTGCAATACCCAGAAAATGTTGCAAGCTAAAGAAGACTATAAGGGACAATACCCAGAAAATTGAGAGGTATCTCCTTTATAAGGGACTATTGTAGTTTGGAGAGTATCAGGGCAATACCCAGAAAGGAGACTATACCCTGAGCGGTTGGTTGAGACTATAAAGGAGACTATACCTTGAGACTATAACCAACCACTCACCCTGAGAGATACCAAGGTAACTCTACAATAAAGTATTGTAAAATGTTACAATAAAGGAGACTATACCCTGAAAATGTTGAAAATGTTGCATGCCCTGATACTCTCCTTTTCATAATTGCATATAAATTTCCTTTTCATAATTGCATAGAAATCATTTGTTCCTTTTACCAAACTTACAAATTATTTGATTATAACTAACAAATGTGTTTCATATCTATCCTTTAATTGTATTTTCTTTCCATCATTCATGATAGTGTATGTATTGTTCATGCCATCATGTATTCCACACTTTGTCAAACTACCATGGTCTTCCCAATAACAAGTGATAAGTATCCTTGAAAATGAAATCACACAATATTCCATCCATTTATTCACCAGTATCAAAAGAGATCGTGCATTGATCTATCGTCATCGCCTCATAGCTAATTTGGAACCAAAACAACTAGTATGTTTGGAGATGCCTGTCTTACTAATCCCAACTTCTCTCCATATTCTCCAAACTGCAAGACTATGTTATGACTTATAACACTAAGTTATAGACTTGCTTCTTTATCAATGATTTCTCTTCTTTTGGTATATGTTGTTCCTCTGTAATCTTGCCTCTAAACATCATCAGGTTCTCTCCTCTGTAATCATGCCTCTAAACATCATCGGGTTCTCTTCCTCAACGCTTAATGCTAACTGATATTCATCTTCTTCTTATGGTTCTCTAATGCATGCCAAAATTTTATAAAACATTATATACAATTTTGCACATTCTACTCTTTTAATTGTAGACTCTGCATATATTGAAACAATGGTTGATTATAATCTCCTAGCAAAAAAATCATGCAATCTCTAGACCATTTTATTGCAAGTGTGGATCTTCTCCTTGTTTATGTACTCTGTCTCTCATAGGACAAACTCTCACCATGGTGTTTCAATCTTGTGACGTGTTGTTTTACATTGACTTGTGGTTTACATCCTTTCAAATGAAGTATCTTTTTATCTCTTTACTAGTAATTCAACTTTCAAGTTGTCATCATAATAAGTAACAATAAATCTCACATTACCTATTTTATTTAAAATTTTGATTAATTGTAACTTGGGATCATCTGCTTATATGTTATGTTCTTCATTTTCTTCTAGTTCTAGTTAAAAATCAATTCCATTTTCATCATTGTGTAGTTTACAATTCTTCTATACTCCTTTGTATTTCTTGCAATTCTTCTCTTACAAACATTCTTCCACCTTTATGTGCCATTATTTAGTCATGATCCACCTAACTCAATAAATTGAGTTTAGCCACCTTCATATTTTTATCAGTTGGATACTAATCCTTGGTGTTAGGATTGGTGTGCACATTCACGTGTAAAGGATATCAATAGTTGTGAGGGTAGACCAAGAGTCACCCGAGAGTCCAAGAGTCACCTTGGGAATATGAAACCCAAGGGACATTTCTCATTGTATATATATGTACATTTGGTTAATGAGAAATATAGTGTGTGTTCACGCCTATTCAATTGTCTTTGTGTTTGTCATTCATTCTGTATTTGTCTTTGTGTGTAATCCAATCTACCTATTTGCCCAGTGGGCAACCTAACATTATCAAAGTATTTATGTCATTCTCCTATTCTTGTACGAGTCAATCCTAATCTCCTACAAACCTAATTCTAACCATGTTATAGGGGAATGCACTATATGTCCTTTCTCCTATTCTTGTACGAGTCAATCCTAAGCTCCTACAAACCTAATTCTAACCATGTAACAAAAACAAATTAAGATTCCAAAAAATATATATATATGAAGGAGAAAAACAATTCAAATATGCAAGAACACTCAAGAAGAGTGAATTGACCTACTCATTGTCATTATTTTGTAACATGTATATAAATTACAATATTGTCCCTTATCACTTCTCTCAACTTTAGCCTTCTCTATTCAACCCACTCTCTCTTCAACTTAGCCCTTTACCCACCTCATCGCGCCATTCTTATTTTATCATTTTCATCCTCTTAATCCCCTCAAAGTCTTCTTCATATTCTCACCTTTATATTCTCACCTTTAATGTCAATGGGAGTCCTTTGATTATGATTAACCAATTTGATCTCATTCTCCGACATCATATAAACTTTGTTGGTACTAATTTTTTTTTCACCTTTTAAAACCATTAGAAGAGCTTAATCTTCTTTGTGCATCGCTTCAACTGCTTTGCACCTCACTTTCACTACAATGCACTCTCTACATTCCTTCACATGCCAATTATGTCTTTCTATTTACAAAATTTCATATTCTCTACTATGTTGAACATCTCATGTTTTCTTTTGTTCTACACCACTTCTTTCGCTCCCAACCGTTCACTTTGTACATCTCTTCTAGCTACATTCTAATCTTCACTCCACAAGTTGTTAGATTATTCTAGTCTTTTGTTTGACCTTTCTTAGTTGTGTGCTTGATGCTCTTGCATCATGTATTTAAAATAATATATACATAACAAGTTTATAAAATTAAAATAATGAATTGTAATAGTTAGGAGAGGCCATTTATGGACAAATGTTTTTGTTCTTATGAACTATTTGTCTTAGTTATTTTTCCATATCAATATCATTTGGTTATGTGCATGCTTTAATTATATTTTATCTTAGTTTTTATTACATATTTACATTAACTATGTTATATTTCTTTTCTATCTTTTTGTTTTACAACAAATAAAACTCTCCCTTCAAACATTTTTATCACATGCTTTTTAAAATATAGAAATCTTTAGTCAGTGGGGGACACTCAAGTGGTAAAGATGAGATGTTGTAAATGGAAGGTCACATGTTCGAATCGCCCCAATCTTACCCGTGCGCCATGGTTTTGGCTCTGTGGATGCACCTAGGAATATAGTGGTAGCGAGATTGGATGTTGATTCCCCTAGTAATATATATATATATCTTTTGTAAACAACACAAATTTTATAACTTAGTGGAACCTCTTCATCTCTTTTGTACACAATAGCTTAATGGAACCTCTATATATCTTTTGTGCGCAATAACTTAATGGAACCTCTATATATCTTTTGTGCACAATGCAATGCAATGCAAAGCTTATAACTTAGACATGATCCCTAATCAACTAGTTAGAACCGCAATGCAAGCAGCTTATGACTTAGACATAATCCCTAATCAACTAATTTGAACCTTGTTTAGGTGAGATCATTTTCCTTTTCAAATTATCTTAGAACCCTATGCATCGTCCCTCTTTCCCAAATGGAAGCACATTTGCCTTTCCTAATTTTCACAAGAAAATTTGATCCGTGGGCTGAATTATTGTCGCCACTTTTGAAGTTAAGCAAATATCATTTTTCCCCTTTTTGCCCGAGCCTTAGATAATGTTAGTGTTGGTTATTTCTAAGGATATTATTTCCGAAGAAGCTCTGTTGTCCTTGTTGTTCCAAGGAAGCCAAATTGTAGCTTATTCATTGTGAGTTGTAAGCTCACGTAGGTTGTCATTATCCGGGTCTTCTCTCTTGCTATAAATGGAAACCACCTTCATGTATTTATCATCATCTCAGATCAATAGATTAATATCATTGTTTTCTCTCATTGTGGAAGGTGTGTTGGCCTTGCAATATGATCCTAGATGTTCTTTTGAACATTTACAGATAAGAATAAAATTCTAAAGCTTGATCCATGGGTTGAATTATTATCGCCACTTTTGAAGTTAAACAAATATCATTTTTCCAATTTTTGCCAGAATCTTAAATAAGAATCAAATTCTAAAGTTTCACTAATCACATATTTTAAATAATGAGTTTTTTTTGGCGAAAAAATATCACACTCCATAATTTTATTAGATAAAATAGTGAACCATATTCTTCATAATTTTATTAGATAAAATAGTGAACCATATTCTTCAATAAGAAGAATACTAAGTTGGAATTCATAAAGTTACAACCAAAAAAAGAAGACACAGATGAGAGTTCAAAGTTTGGCATTTATCACGTACCGAAGATATTATAAATGGTTGTAGCGAAGCACATTTAAAAGTAATTGTAATGTTTGTATATAATCAGATTCATACCTTTCTTCGTAGCTCATCCATCATTTCCAGCATAACTTGAGTCTGCAATGTAGAAAGTGAAATGCACGTTTATTAGAATAAAGCAAGAAACTATAAATTCTAAATTTTCTCAAAGCATTTAAAGGCCCATTAACCCAGGTCTATTTCAAATACACAAGTGTTCGCATGATTTTTTTTTTGGAAATTGTCACTAGCTGAAGAGAAGAATGGGCTGTTATTCTTAATACCATAAAAAAAATGTCATATGGACTTAGTTTTTTCATATTAAAACTAATTTTCAAATATTTTCCTAATATAATTTGAAAAATAATTTTTATTAAACATTTTGATTTGGAATGGTTTAACTATTAGATTGTTTTAGGCCTATCTTTATAATATATTTGTAATTTTAATATTTTTTACTAAACATTTTGAATGGTTTAAGTATTAGATTGTTTTAGATCTATTTTCATAATATATTTGTAATTTTCAAATATTTTCTTAATATAATTTGAAAAGTATATTTTTAATAAACATTTTGATTTAGAATGGTTTAATTATTAGATTGTTTTGGACTTATTTTAGTAAAATATTTGTAGATTTAGTTGTAGTGTGATAAATTTTGTTAGTATATGAGTTTAATAAGTCAAATATAATGAATAAATAAATTAATAAAAACATTTACTTAATAAAAACCTTAAAGTCAAATTACCTCTAGTAAAAGAGACTCATTGTGCAACTAATGCTTCATGGATTTGAAGTTGGAACCTTTTTACTAGTTCAGAAGAATGTAATGAATTTTAGGACTTGAAACAAGTGTATATAAACAAGGTAACTCTACTTGGTCTCACCTACATTTGTATAGAGTAATAAAATAATTGTTAAGTAAGCAACAATCCTTTTTTTAACCTTTTAAGTTGGTTTCCAAACTTGGTTGTTTAAACAACATGCAATTGCTATTTTGCAAAAACACAACTAAATTCCAAACCACAAGGGCATATTTATTAGCTCCGAGAGTGGGCAGAGTTGGTGAACAATAGCATGGCACTGATGTCACTTGAGGTGGTTGTAGAAGTACAATGTATTGCATATTTGGGGTCATATTTTTAACCATTTAAAGAGGACTAACTACCACTGGCACACCCACGATGACCAACATTATTGTGGTTTACACTTTTCATTAATGAAACATTTTAGATATTATAAGATTGGGATTTATAGATGATCAAAATTATTAATATACGACTGAAGGATCAATATATGATCAAAATCAATCTAAATTGGATAATGTTTAGAGAATTCCTTTCATTCATCCATTAGACAAATGAACCATGCAATTACATATGTTACACAATGATATATAAACAAAATAAATAGTGCAGAATTGAGACTTATTAACTCCAAAACTTATGTCTTACATAATTAAAGCCCTCTTTTATAGTCAAATTCAAAATGGGGGTAGTCAACTTGACCATGCCATTCCATTTCCTTTAATAATAAACTAACTACCTCATAAATGCACTATTATCTTGTGTCATTACTATCCTCCAACATCTCTCTTGAATTGCGTATCATTTCCTCCCTGTTTGAAGATGCAAGAGTCCCCACTTGCAAAACAAGATGAAGGAAAGGAGTAGAAATATCATCTTGCAAAAACCATTTAGCTTGGGTAGGCAAATTACCTTTGTTTCCCATGAGGTATGTAGGGATAATACCACGATGAGTGGATTTGTGGCACACCTCCAACAAGGTATCATTCTTCAATGGTGGCTGGAAATTTGGAGCATTGTCCATTGGGTGAGAGATGAGAATGTTTTTGTATAGCTAGAAAGGCTCATATAGCTTAAGCTACGACACATTAACTACCAAATGTATGCCAAATGTATGCCCAGTTGTTGCAATGAAAGCTCTAGTTTGAAGGCATTTTCACTGACTTGCTACTAAATCTTATATGGGCCATAATGGAGTGGATGAAGCTTATGATGTTCAACCCTTGAAAGCATTATTTTTAAAGATATAACCATAGCTTATTGCCGACCTAGAAGGATGTAGGGATACAGTGGGGATCATGTAGCATCTTGATGTGTGCTTGGGCACTTTGAATGGCGTTGTGTACTTAGAGATGCATATGGGCTAGATATTTCATGAATGCAACGACCTCCTTCAAGGAATTGAGTTGTTGTTGTGAAGTAAGATTTGGTAAGGTGGTTGAGAACTCAAAAGGGATGGTTGCTTGGTACCCATAACACACTGCAAAAGGAGAATAACTCGTGATAAAGTGCACTACTTTGTTATAACATGTTGCTTTATGTGTAACGCCTTATCCCAGTGTCTATCTTTGAATAGGCTGTCTGATAGTAGTTGGACCAATGAGCAGTTGACCACCTTGGTTTGGCCATCAGTTTGGGGGTGGAAAGCAATAGAGTATTGTAGCTTGCATTCCAACATTTTCCAAAGTTCCTTCCAAAAATGACTAAGAAAATGATCATCCCTATCTGAAGTGATAGTGCAAGGAAGGCCAAAATATGTCCAAACATGGAAAAAAAAACAAGTTGGTTGTCTTCTATGCAACAATTTGCTTGTTACAGGGCATGAATAAGGCCATCTTTGAAAAATGACATAAGACAAAAAATACACGATCATGTTTATGGAGGGTTAGTAGAAAGCTTGAAATACAATCCATAGAAACAGAAACATGCTCCCAAGGGCGCATAGCAAAAGGAAGTGGTTGGTATAATCCAAGCTTGCATTTGGCAAGATTATTTAGGCCACACAAGGTACAATGTTGCACAAAATGATTAACCATAAGGCCAATAATTTAGTTTTATAGATGTAGGTAGTCTTCTAAATGTTGAAGTGTTCCCCATAGATCGAAGAATGTGCTTCTGTGATTAGTAGCAAATGGATCTTGATAGCAAGAATACACATATCTTGCAAGTGGTACAACCAATCCCCTTAGAGTGTGTAATATGGAAACGATGCTTGGTTCATTGTAGTAGGGTGTCGTAGGGTATATACAATTGAACCAAACACTGAAATGACAACATATTGTTGTTTCCAATCATCAAAAGTGGTCACTCTTACCTCTAAAAATTTCAACATTGGGATAGGTAAATTACTCAATAGATCAATTACTTAATTGTGGAATCACTTCTTATATTTCAACACTATATGAAATTACTACATATAGGCGGCCTATTTGAGGTGATGAGCTAATGTTCTTGAGGCTTATATTGTGAATCCAAAAAGATCAATCCATATGATTTCTATATGGAGCACAATTTATTTAACCAACAAATAATGACACCAATGTTTTAAACTCAAAACCAATGCATAAAATTACTTATCATATATGGCATGCTTTAGTTTGGTTGTTGATAAAGCTTGTGAAGGATATGCTACATGATGGCCTCCCTGTTTGAGCCTAATGGCCCCAATAACGTAATTTGAAGTGTCACACTCTATCTCAAAGGGTTGTTGGAAGTCAGACAATCTAAGAATGGGGGCATAACACAATAAATGCTCGAGGTACTAAAAGGTGGCTTCATTATTGGGTGTACAATCAAATCGATGTTGATTATACAACACATGGAGAGGATGTGATAGCTTGGAAAAGTAGAAAATGAATATTTGATCAAAATTGACACCACTCAGAAGATGTTTAAGGTCACTTGCAGTGTGGGATATGGTCTAGTGTAGGAGGGTCTTGACATTAAAAGGGTATGGTTGAATACCTTATGCATAAATTAAAAATCCCAAATAATAAATAGATCACTAGCCAAACATAGATTTTTTGAGTTTTATTTCTAGTTGCTTGGCACATAGAATACTAGCACTAAATGAATATGGAGGACATGTTCATCTTAAGTCTTGTTGAATATCAAGACATCATCTAGGTAAATAATGGCAAAACGTTCAAGGTGGGCACAAAATAAGTCATTGATGAGTCTCATAAAAGTGGTAGTGGTATTGGTGAGACCAAAGGGCGTAACCAACCATTCATAAAGCTTGAATTTGGTCTTGAATGTTGTCTTCCATGCATTAGTTTTCTTCCTTCCGACTTGATGGAATCATAAAGTTAGATCCATCCTTGAAACGTAACAAGCCCCTTGTAAATGTTCCATCAAATCCTCAATACAAGGCGATGGGTATTTGTTCTTGATAGTCATCTTATTGAGAGCTCTATAGTTAGTGATTAGATGCCATTTATGGATTTCCATCTCAGGGATAATAAATGCATATGAAGCACAAGGTGAGGAGTTGGGGAAAATATTTCCTTCTTGCAATAATACCTGAATACGTTTGTCAACCTCAGTTGTTTCAGTAAGGATTAGACGATAGGGGTAGGAAAAGGGGGCACCAAACATAAGGTCAATGGTATGCACTTGATATGTCATAGGGGTGGAAAAGTGGTAGTTTTAGTAAAAAGTTCCTGATAGTCAAAGAGAGGGGTTCCATCAATGCTATGGGAAGAGGGTTGATCAAGCTTAGATTCCTTGATAATTCATATATGTACACATTTATGAAGGTCGACTTAATGTACAACATCATTAGTATATCAAGTTTCTAGAGAGAATTAATAGATTAGTGGAATAAAAAGTGTTGGCCATTCTTAATGAGAGTATATATGTTTACGTGAGAAGCATATGTGGTGGAGTGATCACGTTGGTAAGGAATTCCTAATAGTAACTCGACACAATATAGTGCAGTAACATCACATGACACCGTTTCTAAAAAATGAGGGCCAATGGAAAAGGTGATATTACATTGTCTGTTCACAACAAGGGATGAGTGCCCTCATTCACCCACCCAAGAAATTATGGTTGAGGTAGGGGGATTCACTAAGTTGGAAATATTATAGCACATACATTCATATTGGGGGATTTAATACTTTAAAAAATGGAAGCAATAAATTACCTAGTATATAAGGGTCAAGGGATATTTTTTTAGATATTAAAAACATAAATATATTAGTGGGTTTATAATTATGTATATGGGGAGTTCAATAGAGTATTGGGGGATTTGAATAGGTACTCTATGTTTGAAGTTGATGTGTATATGATTGTTTGTGAAGTCATATTAGTGTTTGAATAAGTATGATTTGTGTGTGAAGGTGGTGTCAATCCAATTATGTTTAAAGTTAGAGTGGTGTTTGAATAAGTATGATTCATGAGTGACTGTGGTGTGAAGTTGATCGAAATGAAGTACAACTATGTTTAGGGGGTTGTTCCATATCTTGAAATATTTGTTGAATAAGATTTCATATTTCACCTTGCAAAGTCTCTAATGGTTATAAGAGTTGTTCCATGCCACCATACTAATGGTAAAAATAAAAAAATGATATTAAAAATGTCATATAAAAATGTATAACTAGGATATCTAGTGAAAATAGGGGTTTGCTTCATTGGAAAGGTGTGTTGGGAGGGGGGTTTAACAAAACGATTTTTGGATGCATTCTTTAATATCTAGTGAAATTAGGGGTATTCTTTATTATCACACAAACACATGTGTTATGTCATAGGTTCATAGAGTGAACCTCTTGAGGGATGAGGGTGGGGAGCATGGTGGGGTGTTAGCATGAAAGCTAGTGATTTGACAAGGGTCACAAAGATCAATTTTTTGTCTACCATTGTCCATGATTAGCTTAGTGAGAGACACTGGATGTATCATTAGAACAATGTTTAGATAAGGTGTAGTAAGGTTTTCCACTTCAACGACAAGATTTGGAGGCCTAGGTGGTGTGTTAGGGTCAGAAAATAAGGGATTGGACGAGTGGGAGTGTGAAGAACAAAAGGGAACTAGGCATTTCCCTAGCTTCTTTTAAGTATCTAGAGCATGCTTGAAAAGACAATGAAAGAGAAGAGCTATGCACCAAAGCAACTTCATGACGGAGAACAAGAAGTAGACCATAAATGAATGTAGTTATCAATACTTATTTTGGATATGAAATGGAGAGATGCATTTGGATTTTGAAAAATATTTTAAAGTATTGTTGAATTGTCTCAGTAAGAAAATGATGGAGATGAAGCCAACACTCCCATATGCTTTCGAGGTAGCCTATTGGCCCATAGAAATGTTCTCAACGTGTAGAGTAGAATTGGTCCCAGGTACTGATGCCACTAAAGGGATGACTAACCATCTCCTCATTGATTTATTTGCAAAGGGAGTCTACAATGCCCCCCATTTGTTTGGTTTGATCCCACCATGGGGTAGCTAATCCTTGTAGATGGCAGGATGTCAATGTGACTTTATCTTCTTTTGGCAACCTGGTTCAATGCTAGAAATATGAAGGGAAGGCTTGTATCCAAGTCTCAACTTGATCGGCATCAAAGACACTAGAAAACCGCACAAGTTCAAGTTAGGGCCTCAACACAGTGCATAGCTTGGCTAAGATGTAATCTGGTTGAGCTTTAGATTTTGTAGTTTTGTATCCAGATCACGTATCACATGGGTGTGCTCCTAGAGAAGTTTATTTTGATGCTAAATAATTTATTATTTCTGCTAAAAAAATTACATTTGTGCTTCTACAAAGCAACCATCCTCTTGATTGGAGTTCTTAGGGGGAAGCATGAAATTCTTGTTGAGGTGATGGAATAATATGGGAAATGTTCCTTTGAAGAAGAAAAAAATGTTAAAGCTTGTAAGGAACATATCCCTCTCAAAGCATGAAAGCCTTATGCAAAAGGGACTTTGATACCAAATCGATAAAAAAAAACCTTTGCTAACTCCAATAAATTATTTAAAACTTTTGCTAATCCAAAATTCAAAATGAAACAATTACCTTAACCATGTCATTCCCTTTATTTTCATAAACAATCTAACTATCTTTTAAATGCACTATCCACCAATTAACCATGTCATTCTCTTTGTTTTAATAATAAAATCTAACTACCTCTAAATTGCACTATCCACCAACTCTCTAGACTCAATATCACTCAAGGTTATAAATAATCTCATTTTGAACGATGATAGGCGAAGAAAATAACACATTATTATTACCTTCAATGGAAATGCAAAAGCTTGTCACCCTAAGAAGAGGGTACTCGTTTATAGCCTCTTACAATCCTAAAGGATTGCATTTGGGTTGACTCATCAATGTAGTAATATGGCTGATTAAAATTTGCCACCCTAAGAAGAGGGTACTCGTTTATAGCCTCTTACAATCCTAAAGGATTGCATTTGGGTTGACTCATCAATGTAGTAATATGGCTGATTAAAATTTTATTGGGAAAAAGCTATGAATGAGTTTATTATGGCAGTTTAAAGTTTTAGTGGGAAAAAGTTATGAATGAGTTTATTATTCATGAACTAGTTATAGGTTTTATAATATTCATGATGTAAGGTCTCTCAAACCAAGAGAAAAAAAGGTTAAAGCCACTAAAAGCATGAGAGGAAAGAAGTTTGGCAAGAATCACTTGAATATAATTATAAGAAGCATAATCATATGAAAGCGAGAGCTTCGTGTACAACGGAAAGACGAGGAATTTACTGAAACGAGAGCTTCTACTGCAACAGAAAGATGAGGAATTATTTCCTTTGTGATTGTTAAAAAGATGAAGAATTATTTCTTTTGTGATTGTTAAAATTGTGATAATTAATTAATAAAGATGGTTTTTTAATTATAATTGTTGGTTGGAAGTTACTCTGACTGGTAATAGTTCTCTTATTTATGTAACTTTTTGAACAAATGTATTTATATGTAATTTGAGAGGAGTATCTATGAGAGAAATGTATGAATGAGAAAATGACTGATTGCAATTTCCATTATTGAAAAGAATAAAACGTCAATACTTTGACTGGTGGATGTTTCCTCAACTTAAGGTTTACTAGGTTAAACTCTTGTATAATTTTTGTGTTCTATTTGTCCATTTTTTTATCCATTAATTTTAATTCATCAATACTTTAACTGGTGAATGTTTCCCCAAATTAAGGTTTTACCAAGTTAAACTCTTGTATAATTTCTGTGTTCTATTTGTCCATTTTTCTATCTATTAGTTTTAATTCGGACTCAGAATACCAACAGCGATCTCTTGAACCTTGTAAATCGTTAATCAGTGTGATAGAAACAAAATGCTTCTGTTGTCATTACAATCATGCTTGATACATCAAGTTCTGATTGAGTTTAATGTTTGGATTTAAAAAAAAAAAAATCATCCACTCAGGGACCTATTATGATCTCAAATCATACTTATGGCCCGATTCATACCACTTTGGGCCTAATTTACACTGCTATGGGCCCACTTCACATTTCTTGCGGCTTGATTTAGACTGATGCTAGGCCATGTTTCTCTATTAATGAACCAGCCCTGTAATGGACCTGTTTCACTTGTATGCTAGGCCATGTTTCTCTATTAATGAACCAGCCCAGTAATGGATCTGTTTCACTGGTATGTTGAAATAGTGACAACCAATTTTCACGGATTTGAATAAGGGTATCTTTCTAGATTCTTATTATTCTGCTTTCCGTTGAAACAAAACAGTCCAAGATAAAATATGGATAGGGACACATTTAATTAGAACTTGTTTTAAATGTAATTATGGGAGAGAGGTGTTATATATATTATATACATGCTTATACATGTAAGAGCAAATATGACAAAATGAGTGTGAGAAATGGTTGTAACTTTGTTTGGGCTGTTATAATTCTCCATTTTTTAACAATAAAAATACTGATGTTTTTTTGCCCAATGAATGTTTCTGTCTTAAGAATTTTAGAACATAAAATCTTTTGTATGATTTGCTTCCTCTACCAATATTGTAAATTTGCCCAACTTTGTTTTGTTAGCGTCCTAATGCCTCCAGCATGTCCGGAAATACGATCACAATGCAATCATATTGCAGTTCAAACATTTGGTACACTATAGCGATGTCCCAGGGGATTTCAACAGGCTGGTATACTAGTAATATCTTTCCTACATCGTCTATACCTTTGTCCGCAGTTGATTCACTACTTGGGAAAATAGATTCAAATGGGCCAAATCTGGCGATAACTGAGGGTGTCTCATTAATCACAGGGGCAAAGGAGTGCTTAGCGATGACATGCTTCCAAATCAGAGTATCGTAGTTTCAGGTATTTTGTTATTCATTATCAAAGATAGAAAGTGCTAAAGGTAGGGTGCGAATCTGAGTGACGATATGAAAAATACTGTGAGCACCATAACAATATTCAACTACCAGTTTCTTATGGCATCTCCAAAACTCACCGAAATGCCGTTGATTCGTTGTTACTCAAAAAAAAATTAGCAATGCTCTAATTTTACTTGGTCTAATTGCTATCTAAAACAACCTGTACAGATTGCTAGAATAATCTGCCTAATGTTGCCAGCAATGGCTAGAACTAGAACAAGTACTGTAAAGTATATGTAATGGGTAGTTTCATGCACGACAGGGTTGATTTGTAACAGCTGCAGATTAATGCATGAGATGCGTATGGGAGGAAAAAGAATGAACTACCACGCTGGAATTCAAACGCATGTGCCATGGAGATAGGCTTCTAATTTTCACTCCATCTCAGTCTTTTCACTCAATCTCAGTGGTAGGAGATGGAACCCTAAGCATTGATTTTCAAGTCTCTATTTCAATGGCATGAGCTGGAATGCCAAGCATTGAAGAGTTGTGACCTCTATTTACAACGTACTTTATTTACAACGTTTCCTTCAATCTCAATGATAGGAGATGGAACACTAAACATTGACTATTTTAATGACATGGGCTGGAATAACAAGCATTGAAGACTTTTGATTTCTATTTATAACATTTCCTTCCTATCAAACAAATATATAATGATTATGGTTATCCTTACCTCCTTCTCATTCCTATAATTAAGTAATGAGAGGATATCAATAACGGACCTATCATCGTCTGCATATTCATACCAATACTAAGATTTCGGCTTGTTGGTTGTGTCATAACTCCATTTTAACATTTTTTGGGATCATTTTAGAAGCACACAGAAACGATATAAATATTTGTACTATAAATATCCTGGCCAGGCTAGTCTATTTTCAGTACATTTCAAAATTGTCTCTTACTGTGACTGTATTTATACCTAGTCTACTACATGTGTTATGTTAGCATATTTCTGATCTATCTTGCTAAAATTTGGTTTACGAGCCAATGATTTTGATCATGGGGTATGCAGAGATGAAGAGATTTGTTGTTGATGTTGTAAGTAGCGGAGGAAGATGGGAATAAGAGGGATAATTTTTAAAAATAATTGAAGAAGAGTCTCTTGTTTGGCACGAAAGTGCTCAACTTGAAGAAGAAAGTGAATTTCGTTTTTTATGAGGAAGGGCATTAGCCATAATTATGATCAAAATTTTTAATTAATTTTTTTTAAATAAAAATTCATTAAATATGTTAGAATGTGGAAATGAAGGTACAAACTTTCTTGTAATGAAGTGACCTAGGCTTGAGGTATTATAACATGACATTTTTAAACTTTCTTGTAATGCAGCTAAATAGGTGACATGAGGCTTGAGGTATTATAACATATCTTAGATTAGACAATGTATAAGGAAGTAAATGCATTGTATATTATATGTTATATGTATATTATATTAAAAAAGGTGTATATTACATTCCGGTTTATTGGCATTTTGTAAGTACCATAAAGTACTATATTAGAAAGTTACATCAATATTATTTAATATAATTAATAATTACATTATCAATATTAATATAAGTAATAATTACATTATCAATATTATTATGTCTTTGATATATATGATTCGTGAAGTTTAATTATTTTAATATTGTACACTTCAAATTTTTAAATTTATAGTGTTTACTTTAAAGTGAAACAATTTTTATTTAATTGAATTTTAAAAATAAGTAATTATTTGAATGATTATTGGTTTGTTCTAATAATGTAAGCCTCGTGATTTGGCACCCGGGCCTTGGAGGCGCTGCTTACGCAAGACCTGCTACGGATCTGGTAAACCCCATAACCGACAATTTATTGGTGACAACCAGCATTGAACCTGTCTACCTACCTATATGCCCTTAGTAGACCTGACAGAAGCTCGTGGCAGGAAGATCAATTGGTTTCGGGTCAAACCGGTTTTAACACAGTGCGCTTAATGAAAAAAGAGCCCGAGGCTATAATGAAAAAACTTTTGCAGAGAATACAAAAAGGTGAAACCCCAACGTAGTTTCAGATACTTCCTATTGAAACAGAGAAATCCGCTTTCTGTTCCGAAAACAAAGATAAAGAAATTGGACCAAATGGTGGAAATGCGTTTGAATAACAGTATAATTCTTAACGTGGGTGATTTAAAGTGGCTTGTAGAGCATCTCAACGCAGCAGGAGCATTTCTAGTCTCTGGAAATGGACACTTTCCCTCCTAGGAAGAAAAGTATTACCTGGAAATATGATATAATTTCCAACCTTGCTGCAGTTGGGATTTCGTCATTGAATCAGAAGAAGTTGAGACGGCTTCCCCATGTCTTTTCCAGGGTTCTGGAACTCCTTTTCAGGTCAGAGGTCCCTGTGGCAGTAGAGGAGAACGGGGAGTGTTTCAGGTTTATTGTGAACAGTGACGAGGCACTGGCGTTTTAGGAGGCGTGGGCTAAAATTATAGAAATAGCTCCCAGGGTGATTAAGGTTGTGATTCGAGAGGCTAACAAAAAACCCAGGATTTCCATGGATGAACAAGAATTGGATATGTGGCATTTTAGGCTGCCTTCGTCCACTATGCCAGAGTTGTCAACTGTAGTGTACAGTGATGGGAAATTTGTTGTGAAGTTGTTATGAAATTTGAGCCAATTTTTAGCTCAATATAGAAGAGCTGGTCGTCTATGGTTGATTGCGATTGCGACGTGTGAAACATACCTGCGTTGTCAAGTATATCATCCCTTATATGGAGAATGATTGGGACCTGCAGCCTCTACCTATTATTGCCAAACCAACTCCAGGATTTTTTCCTAGGTTCCCCCTTGTTTCTTCTGCTTTCCAGGTTCTCCAGTTATTTTAGTGTTTAAAAGATACGTCTTGAAATGCTTCAAATATGTCATTATTTTATATTTGGTGGATCATAATCTTTAATTTTGGTGAAAAGTTATTGGAGCTAACATCCAAATACTCCAAATCCCTAAGCTCAAACAGTGTTGCAGGACGAAATACAACACTCAATCCCTGGTCATGCAAATCCACCGCAACGACACACCCGGCAAGTCTGTCGCATGAGACACCTTCCCAGTGACAACAGCTAAAAGAAACATTCCAAGAAGGAAAACGCCCGGCAGGAGCATGCAAACCATTCTTAAAAGCAAAAAGAGATTGCATTTCTTGATTCGAACAACCGGCTTCGCAAGAAACATATGTTAAAATGCATGAAACAACTATGTAACTGCAAAACATTCGAATGGAAAAACTGAGTAATCCTTTTTGCAGAATACCTGCCATCCCTGGTACTTGGGGTAAGGATCTAAATTGCATGTTTGAATTGGCCATCATAATGATATTGTATTTGTGGGAGGTCTCAAAGATCTGGTATGTGTGAATCTGATCTACATAATAGATTATAAAATAAAAACTGTGTCCAAACTGAAGCAAAAGCCGTGCTTAGTATGAATGGTCAAAAGTAAAAGCAAGAGCTGTCCATTTTATGAATTGATCAGACTCCAAAGACACATAAATATCCAACCAATATGAATTGAGTCAATGTGTTGTGCTAAACACAACTTGATAAGATGTGTCACCTTCAAATCTCCTATCACAATGTGTTGTGATTGCATGGAAGCATCCCATTCCAAACAAAAAAATGACCTAAACATTGCCCATCCACCAAGTGCAGAATGAATGACCAATAGCCAGACCCTGAATTGACATTTGAACCAAAGCGGCCTGAACTAATAATATTTAAACGCCTAGATACCAGTAGGCAAGGTGACAAATCCCTAATTATATGGGATCTTACAGCTTTTAAAACAATGCCTAAGGTTATGTGAAAATGCTTCAGGATAGAAGGATGAGTGATCGAAGGATGAGGAACGTATTCCCATTATTTTAAGGGCTCTGGCATTTAATTTAGTTGCATATTTGCGAGTATTTGTATTTGCTGGTAATTAAAAAATATTTATATGTTTCCTTTCAAAACAAATCTTTTTCCTAGAAAATTACAATAATTGTATTATGATATAATATCTTAGTCACCTTCTTGGTTTGCATAGAGGCTTCTATCTACACTAATAGTGGTAGATTGTTATGGCTATCGTAGGATTTAATGCTTAGCAATAAAGGAAAACAATGGAAAAGGAAGAGGCATAGATGGTAGTTAAGAGGTACTTTAATTCAAATTGTTTGTCATTCTTTCATGTTCAATCTTTGTTCCATTCTTTCATGTTCAATCTTCGTTCTTTTGGGGAATGGTGAGTACTATTGAGAATTGTGGAGGTGGTGACAAACCTCCATTTCATAAAAAATTGAGTACTAATGATTTGAGCAAGTTTATAGATACATTATTTTTATTCATCTTAATTTCTATCAATCGTTCACAACTCCAAGCAAATATATCCTTCCTATAGCTTTCTACAAATAGAGCAGGTAGCAATGTCAAAGACATTGCCACCACATGGCTCTTGTTTATTATAATTAACAACTATATTTACAAATTTACAAATTTTGTATAGGGAAAAAGATTTTAGATTAGGATTTTAACCTAGGTCATTGTCACAACAATTGTTCCAAGTTATGTAGATACACACATACTTAAATTATATTTTATTAGTTCATCTTAAAAGTATTAAATTTGTTTGTCAAAATTACTTTAATTAATTTTATATTACTATTCATGACTTACTAAATTCAAATGAAGACATAAAAAGTGAAAGAGAATAGCTTTAAAGTAACTTCAAAAGGAAGTAAGTACATCAAAGCTTAGCTAAAAAAGGAGCTAGAAAAAGATGAAATTCAACTCAAATAAGGCTTTATGAGAATATAGATAAGATAGAAACACGATCAAATAATTAATTTATCAATGTCCAACAAATGATTATAAAAGTAGGTTAATGAGACTAAAAGAGTACAAGAATCAAATTACAATGTGGGAGTGTGAAAACAATTTCTATAAAAACACCAAAAACTATATCAAAATAAATATTTAATTATAAAAAAGATAAAACCTAAAATAATTAGCTAAACTAAGGTAAGATAAGAAAGTACATGACATGGAGTAAAATACAAATACAAGAAAAAAATGAGATGCATGACACCTAGGCCTAAACGAGCTTAAGGAAAAACTACAAGAGAAGATGTCATGTTATGCTTGAGCTAATGACGAAGGACATGTGAAAAATCTCTCCTAACACCCAAGGTCATGGAAAAAGGTTATGTATGGAATCCCGGTTGGGTTGAACATGGAGCACCTAGATCCAAGCATATCAAGATCCATTATGTCTATTGCACAATCCATGAGTAAGATGGTGTGCAACCTATGCCCTGGAATGGAAATCCCATAAGGGCCTCAATCCCATAAGGGCCTCATGGAGGTTAATTGACAAGAATAGGAAGGTTGACTAGAGAGTTGAGGCCTCACTATGTGGGAATCTGAAGGTCGATGGATATTATCATATCTCTTGTTAACCTGATTAAATGAAACAAATTGGAAGTAAGATGTGATCTTCTTAGAGGTTCTAATATAGAAAGGGTATGAAAAGACATGGATTTGTGCTTAATCAATTTGAAGAGAATAGGGCATCTCCAGTGAGGATAGCAAAAGATAGTGGTTAGGGATCTACCGATACATAAAAAATGGGACAGTTGAAGATGATTAACTTTCCTTCATCTTCAAATCCTATAAGTCATATTAAAGACAACAAATCATATATAACCTTGAATGTGATGATCAATCTCAATCTGAAGCTTGTGCAAGCAAACACAAACTTAACCAAGAGGGATCTAGGGGGTATGTATCAAGGATTTTCATGATTACCAATGTTATATGATTGGGTCATCTCTCAACTCTAGAAAGTGTTTAGAGTAGAAAGTGTATAATTAAGTATTTTATTTTTTATTTTTCCAAGCAAAACCTTGCAAGGAAACTCAATGGATGCTTCTTCACATTTGTGAATGATATCCCTAGTTAAACTATTGAGATAGACTAATGTGCCTAACTCAAGGGTATTTCAATCAGGGACTTGTTCATCACAAAAGTATCCAAATGCCCAACAACATGCTGACAACTAGTTAAGTTAAACCCTTGAGCTTTTAGTTGTGTGTGTGTATGTACACACATATATTATATTCTATTAGTTCATTTAAAGTATTTTCTTTTTTTTAAATATAATTTAACATTAATGTTTATGAATGACCAAACTCACTTTATGAGACCAACAAAACAAGAAAGAAATGCCTACAATAACTCCAAAACAAGGAAGTACATCAAAGCTTAGCTTAACTAAGAAAATATGAGAGGAAATATACAAAAATACAATACTAAACTTTACCAAGTGTTTATGAGGAAAAATACGTTTAAAGTCAAGGAAAAATGAATTAATGCAATTCAATGAGCATGTAGTTTGAGAGAAACCTAAGATTTAGATTGTAGAAGAGATCCAACATTAAGTGCTCCTATGAAGGGAAGAATGATGCATGTGTCTTTTTGTATCTACATGAATAATGGGGCATTAACATAAGAATTCCAAGTGCTTATGAGGAAATCTGGGAAGAGTGGTCTCTCTTAACATTTGAGGTTGAGTAAAAAGTGATTAATAGACTGCAACGAATTTGTACTTTCAACAAAACCTAAGCTCTAGATTGTAGAAGAGATTAGATATTCAATGTTGGTTTTTGTTTTTTTAAGTCTTTTAAATTGTATTCACATTAAATATGCAACTCTTGACCCAGTCTCTTTCGTCTTTTTCAATGTGTGTTTTCTTATTGTTTGGGGCTCACTTTTTATCCCAATTGTCTCTAGATAACCTTGTACATCTCTAGGTCTTCCACAAATGATTTTAAACATGTAGGTATTGCATGAAGCTTGCAAGTTTTGGATGTTACTTAAAATCATTGCGTCCAAAATATGATTTTTGCATCTCTACTTGCAAGCATAGCACGTAGCTTGAAAGTCTTGCAAGTTAAGCTACATGTGGATTAAAAACATTATATGTGGAAATCTTGTACCTTCGTGTTTTTTTAAGGTTTCCATGATTTTGTATTAAAAACAAAATAAATATTGTTATTTCCATTCTAAAGTTATGATGGCATCATTTGTTTTGCAAAGTTACGACCTAGTCTATCAATAAATATGTTTAAATTCCTTAGGACTCGATGTTTTACTATGATCTAAAATCTTTCAAAAGATCCATAATTATACTAAAATCTAAATCTAGTCTAGATTTTGATTCAACAACTTAAAGATAAGCAAAAACCAAAAAAGACATTTTCACACAAAAATGATGCAAGTTATGCTATCCAAAAATGATTTTGATGAAAAAAATTGATGAGCCATATTCCAACACTTAATGGAACAATGGCAACAACCCCTTGGACATCAATATAACATGGTTGGAAAACAACCACAAGTGTTTGTGACCATCTTATAGCTAAATAATGTTTCTTCAAAATCGACACAAAGATCACCATACTTCACTTCGATGCTTCACTTCATAGAAAAAAATAGGCATGTCATTCAAGAGGCTTGAAGCATAGTTTTATATATAATATAATAACATGTATTCTCAAAATATTATAATTTTGTATTTAGGCACACGTGGAATACCAAACACTCACATATGTAAGCCACTACTAACTAAGACCATGAGAAAACGTATTCATCTATACATAGCTTGGTATTCCTTTTGATTCATGAGAAAACGTATTCATCTATACGTATCATAAGAACATGAGAAAACGTATTCATCTATACATAGCTTGGTATTCCTTTTGATTCCTTTATTTATAGATAAGTCAAAGGGATGAGGCGAGTAACCAAAAGATGACCTCGCGAGTAATCAAAGTTGACCTCATCAAATACCTAACATAGTCATTCGTGATGTCATCTTATATAATTTACTAGATGCAAAATATTAATATATTAATAGAGAGGTTAGCACATCAACTCTTCTCGAGGAAGTTAAAAGTGCCTCGCTCCATTAAATTGGGGAATTTTGTGATTAGGTATTCTTTTAACATCTATTTCAACAAAATGGGAAAACATCCTTCATAGCGTATTAAATAGGTTGTGATAGTGCCCACACAAGTGGAGTGAGAGTGTTGATCCATCAAGATATTTGATAACTAATTGAATTTATTGAGATATCAATAAGTTGAATGGTTGTATTGTCAAATCTCACTAGTACAATTGGTTTTGATGGGCCTCGTTCTGCATGGCGACCCACGTTCGAACCCTACAAGGTAGTTGGGAGGAGACACTTAAAATCCAACCATGCTAAGGTACTCCTGGGTGATTTTAACGGCTTAGATGCCCTTGGGTTGCAGTTTCTTAGACCTCAGGCTAGTCCCACAAGTCACGAACAAACTAGCAAACAAAAAGAAAAGTTGAAGGGTTGTCCGCTTTTAAGGTGTGGAGGATCATACAACTTGACATTGTTAACATTAAGAATGTTGTGGATCGCCAACTATGGAAACAATTATAATTTTAAATCATTATTGCTAATTTGCTACAAGATAGTATATGGCCCATAACATATTTGTTTCAACTCATAGTGATGTTTTCCATTGAAACATTGTTTAGGAAAATGTCACTAAACTTTGTCCCCAACATTGAATGAGGTGGGCACTCTATGTTTATCTTGTAGAACCTTGAACCAGTCTTGAGAACATTGAAGCACCATTGCAACTAGGGTATGAAGCTTGGATAAGATATGAACAAAATGTATGGCTTTGATTTGAGCATTTTCTTATAGACATTATGTTTCTAGAGACCTCACATGGAGCTATAGTTTGATAGCCATGACATGTCAAATGAAGAATATTTTGTGGTGACATGAATGATGTGGTTATAGTTGTGTTGGACCAAATGTCAACAAGTATCCCACTATTTGTTCTTGGAATAGTGAAGGCAGAGAGTATACATGAGTGTGCAACTGATCACTTCAGTTTGTCGGTCTGTCTATGGATGGATTTTTATAGAGAACTAAAGTTGGTGGTTGAGGGATTGCTAAAGAATTTTCCAAAAGTGACTCAAGAACCCTGAGTCATGATCATAAATAATGTAGAGGGACAATCCAAAATATGTCTAGACATGTGACAAGGAAAGGGTTGCAACTTGATACATGGAGTGCAAACCACCATTTTGGAAAATCAATAGACAATCATGAAAATAAAGCCATGTTTCTAGAACATCATTGGGAGCCTCTTGAGGAAGACCATCGAGATGGATTCCTAGGGTCATGAAGGAATGGTTAAGAGTTGACATAAATTGAGCTTGTGAATTGAGGGTTTAGCTTGGATACAAAGAGTGTAGCAACAGATAAACATACCCCCATACTTACACATTATAGGCCAATAAAAGTATCTTTGGAGATATTGTAGATTTTTGTATGTTAAAAAATGTCTTCCATATGAAGAAGTTTGTGTAGCTACCAATTTCCAACATAATTGTGGTTGATTTTCCACTTAATTAAGAGGGGTTGGGAAGACCATGAAAATCCTCTAATGAACTTGTGATACAAATTAAGACCACCCAAAAAGGCCTTAAAATCAGTGGTTGAAATGGTGTCACTCAATGAAGAAGGACCTGCACACATTGTGGATATGCTCGGATTCCTTGTTGATCAATATGGACTCCTAAATAAGGCACGATGTTGTTGTCAAAAGGTATATTTTTTGTGCTTGAACATAATCTTGTGTTATTGGAGGAGACAAAATACTCAATGAACATACTACATATGGTCATCCTAAATCCCACTGAAAATGAGAATATCATCTAGGTAGATGATCACAAAGGAGCACACATATTGTCAAAATATTTCATGGATTAGACACATAAAGGTTGCAAGGGAATTAGTCAATCCAAATGACATGACCAACCATTCATACGGGTCAAAAACGGTCTTAAAAATAGTTTTCCATTTGTCATTTGGATCCATCTAATCCCCGTCGTTCTCAAACATGAGATCAAGTTTAATGGAATATTTGTCATCATGTAAATGATCTACTATATCTTTAATGCAAGGATACTAATAATGGTTATTTACTACAATTCTATAGGTATTTAATGACATGGAAGCATTCATGCTTCTCTTTCTTTGGAATGACAAAGGTGGTGGAGCCTCATGGAGATGAATTGAGTTGGATACAACCAATATCCAACAAGTATTGGATTTTTTGTTTGGTCTCAACACTCTCAAGATGGGATAAATGGTATACAAGAGTATTGGGTAGTGAGTCACCAAAGACAAGTTTGATCAAATGGTTGATGGCACAAGGAGGGGGAAGGCCAATTTGATTGGAAAAGACATCAACATAGTTATCTAATAGAGTTTGTATATCAATGGGTGTGGAAGGGGTATGTACATACTCTTCACAAGGCAAACAATACAAAGAGACAAACATTTGTTGAGAGATAGATATTTGATAGTGGATTTGTGGGAGAGGCTAGTGAGCGCTAAAGTGTTAGCAGCACATAGCTTGTAGGTTTTATCCCCAATGCATCATGTGTAGGTACTAATATGCTAATCATAGACCACATATTGATCATGTTGATAGGGGTGGATTGAAATGTATGGATCATCTCCTACATAGTCACTTCATATTTCTCTTGCTGTTGTAACGACAGTTCTAACAACTATTTCTAGTCGAGAGAGGACTCCACAATGTATTAAGAGAGGTGATCCATTTGAAGCCCCCTATTATTTATAAACTATAATCGTGGGGATACGTGTCATACCACTAGCAAAGAGATATCGAAAAAAATTACTATTGATGGCATGGAGTAAACCTCGAGGAGGGCTAGTGTTGTGGCTAGTAAGAATCATGATCTACCAAAGGCAGATGATTGGTCTTTGAAGGAGTGTAGACCGTTAACTTGAATAACAATAGATGTAATCCATTACTAACTAAGATGGATCATAAGAACACGAGAAAAAAAACAAAACATATTGATAAAATCCATAGGAAAGTCGAATGAATAAATGTTGTTAGTATCCCTTTGATTCCTTTATTTATAGATAAGTCAAAAGGTGTGAGGCAAGTAATCAAAATTGACCTCTTCTCATAACTAACATAGTTTTTCATTAATAAACGGGTAAAAAACATAATATGTCAAGATGTTGAATTCTTGATATAATATACTAGATGCAACATATTCATATATTCATAGAGAAATTAGCACATCAATTAGTAATCGATTAGGTATTTAAAAATGGAGCATTTGCAACAATCATCCTCTTGGTTATAAAGAAGATATGTTGGCACATTCCTTACAACTTTGGTAGTCCTTGTGACTAATTAAACAAGTTTTCAATCCAAATTGAGGTAATGTTATTAGGTTGTAACAAATTCAAGTATAGCTCAAATCAGTAAGTTGTAAATTCTTTCTTGTAACCTAACAAGTTAGTGTTTTAGCACAAAGTTACTTGATTTTTACTTCATCACAAAGTAAAAAAAAAAGTTGACCTTTTATGTAATTATATTGACTTGAATTATTGTGCATTTGTATAGAATGTGAGTGTACAACAATGAGGAGGAGATCAACAAACCATTGATCTATGATATAAATTGAATTATTTCTCTGAAGAGTGTCAATAGAATTTAGTACCTTATATAATTCAAGTGTTTTCAAATGATTGTGTTCCTTGATTAATTTGAGTGTGAGTTGATTTATTTTCTCTAATTAATCATATCATGTAACAAGCACCACTTAGCAATCAACAAACTGGGCATTAAACAAGAACAACTTAGTGATTGACAAACTAGGCATTACTTTAATACATGTAGGATGCCAAAGAATACTCAATGTTGTTGAATAATCTCCAACCTATGTCCTCATCTCCAAAAGGAACTAGATATTTTTAACTTCATATACTTAAAACAAATATTTCAATTAAAGTAGAAGTGAAAACAGTCTCTGGGGTGTAGATCAATGGGTAATAGGGTGTATTGTTAAGGCAATCCTTGCAACATCGTTGGTTCAAACCCTGACTAGTCCTATGTGCCACGTGTGGGATGGCATGAGTATTCCTAGAGATTATAATGGTAGTGGATAGGAATCAACTCTATGTCATGCAAGTACAAACCCAACCTAGTTACTGATTCTTCCAAATAAAAATAAATTTTAAAATAAATGAAAACAAATTAGGACCTTATAAATCAAATCAATAGTTTCAATAGAAAGAACAATGAAACTATCAGTGTAACAATGACAATACAGAACAATGTCCCTTGTATAAAGAATTTAGCCGCCCAATTTTTTTTTTTTAAAGGGCACATGTTACAAGAAAAGAAGTCCAACGCTTTACTTTTAAAATGGTACGTGATGATAATGAAGTGCTTTCAAATCACAAATACTTAAATCCTCACCTAGTTTTAAAATTGGTTATAATTTGACATGAAAAATAATGAATCCAACCCTGAAAATTAAAATTTTGGGTCTTATGATAGGAGCCAGTGGTGAGGCCTTACGACTAACCTTATGGTGACCCAAGCTCGATTCCCTATGGGGGGTTGTGGTACTTCATGTAGGGACTGTTGCATCCCTTCAAGGCATCGTGTTGACACGGTGGTTGTATCCCAATCTACATGGAAGAATGTTCTTCTATCCAAAACTAAGGCTGGGCTCGACCCAGGTTTACTATGTTGTTGTGCAGCCAACGGTCCTTGATGTGCAGTGGGGTGGGTTGTGGGTGGGTTCTCAGTTAAGAAAAATAAATGAATCCAACCCCGAACGATATTAAAACCACAAATAGTTATGAGGTTCCAAAATAGAAATGAAAATAAAGTGTTAGTTTAATCGATTAGGTCAACTACAACACTTTATTTCACATAACGATAAGGCCAAAAATAATAGGAAACTCTATGACTATTATACTTTGTATATGGAGAAGAATAAAAATCTCATGAAAGCTTTGTGGAAAAAATTCAAACATTACACTTAGGAATTTCACAAGCAACTAGAACGAGCAGAGACAATGAAGATAATAGTAGTGAAATATGACTACTATTGAACATGTCTACATAATGGTACCAATGTTAAGAGATTATTTAGACATGTATTATTTGAAGAACAAATGGAAATAAGTGACACAATGGTTATTAACGGTACCAATGTTAAGAGATTATTTAGACATGTATTATTTATACATATACGTGGTCATCACAAGTAATATGCAGTCAACAAAGAATTAAAAAAAACAATACATTGCCTTCGACGGGTATAATAAGAAACACAATGGTTTTTATGCAATATTGTATCAATAGAGACATGTTGGATATTCATGTAGGTCGATCTCCTAGATTGTTTGATAGATAGGATTTGTCCTCCTTGCATGCCACAAATATTCACGTCGGGTATGTTACTACTCAAACTAGCATTTATTTCAAAGCAGACTAAGTATGCCCTATGCTAGTGATGGTAAGCATATGGGAGGAGCTAAACTCAATGTCACTACAACCTGACTCCTCAACTTCTTTAGGTAACTCCTAAACCATGGGGAGAGTCCCTAATCAAGGAAAGATACTTGCAGACATCAACACACCGAAAAATACCTTTCTATGAGCCATATGGCTGAGATCAATGCCTTATATGGAATCAACAATGGATAATAAAGATGCATGAATCATATAAAGGAGTCAATTCAATGTACTAATCAATATCACAACTTTCAATGCAACCACACAACTCCCAACGAAGGGTTTCACACTTTCCAAGGAACAACTTCAGAAAAGTGTGCTTTGAAGGGAAGATGATAAAGCATCCTAGGGTGCAATTTTTGGTCTAATCAAAATTGTAAAAACCCTGCAGAAAACCTAATTTTGGCAATTTCATGTTTTCCATTGCATCAAGGCAAATGGGAATGTTGGTTGTAGATCTTAATTATAATCTTCTTGATTTAGAGGTCGTGTTTCAGCCTTGTTTGGATCCCAATACCTGACGAGGGGGGTGTGGTGAGGCTTCCCCCCCCTACTATAGTTGTTAGGGGGGTCTGGGGGGGGGGGAGGCAATGCACCACCCCCATAGCAATTTTTTTGGAAACTTGCCATGTAATAATTATATTGCCAAATTTGTTTAATTATCTTTGGAAATAATCCAATACAAAACCACATCAAGGATGAGTTGATTACATACCATTATATTCGTCGAAATGGAACCGAAATGATGGACAAACATGTGAACCTGGAAGCCCTCAAATTTCTTCCATGGAGGATGGTTACTTTTGCAAGCTTTATCTATCCATGCCTACATCAAGCTCAAGTATACATGTTTCCCTTCGTATATATATTTCATTAAATGTGTCTATATGGAATTGGCTACCTTATTATGAACTTGGGAGAGCACTTGCAAAGATGAGCCCTGGAAATTTTCTGGAGAATATTTAAGGGCCAACTGTAATATATCCCTACGCCTATTCAAGCATTCTTTTGGACATGCAAACAGTTTCTTGAAATTTATAATATTCATGTCAGTATCAATGATCTTTAAAAATTTGAAATTATCAACCATAAAATTCATACATTCAAGTTTTAAGCACAAATATAAATAACATATAATATCATGGTAAGGAGAAGTAAATACTATACCTTCCCACACACGTGCCTCATTTACGTTGAAACACATCATTGAAAACTTCCTAGTATTGGATAGAATGGTTGCTTATCATCTTGAATAGCAACGAAAATCAAATCCTAAGGTGCTTCGTCATCAAAATCAACCAAGAAAGGGTTGATCCAATCAGCAGGAATGGCTGACAAGGATGGTTGAACCAGACTGTGAGAGATATGAAAGGTATGTCTTCCGAGGTCTTTAAGATTTTCACTACTCTCAATTTTATCTTCAATAAACCTACTTTCATCGATTATGTCTTCAATACCCTTCTTAAAGGGAATTAAGACTTCTTCATATTGTTTCAAATCTGTATACAAATCCAGATCAATATGATCCATACAAACTTCTTCTTCTTCTATGAATGGAAAGAAAGGCTCATAGACTTCTTCTTTGAAATATGTGTAACTAGAGGGCTTGGAAACAATACTGCTAGGTCTTGAAGAATCATAGATCGGTGGACCCATGAACTTCCAATAATCATCCTCTTCAAGGATCTTGTTATTTTCCTCCAGGAGACCCAATATATCATAAGAAACTTTTCCATGGGTAAGGAGAACTCACAATTTCCTCATGTTCTTCAATTTCTTCAACTAGAGCTTCTTGGTCTTCCTTTCTCGGATTGTTATAATCTTTGTCTTCAAAAATACCTTCAGACATAAGGCCTAGGACAAGATATTGATCAATGGTTTCTTCAGGCAGGCCTTATGAAGCTTGATCTTCCTCTTGAAATTCTTCGACAAATACTACTCCATGCTCTTATGGGACCACCTCAACAACATCCACATGTTCTTCCTTATTGAATATGCCCTCTGTGTATTCGGCATGAGACATCCATCTCCTACATTTTTCAGGACACCGGTAGCCACAAAATGTGTCTATCGATTTTGCAAAAGAGGATATTTGCCCTTTGTCTAGGCTTGCAAACCAAGCATGGGCCTTTCCTTCTAGGTGAAGGACGAATAACCTCACGTATACATCTTCTTCCTTGATACCATATTCTGGATTCAATAGCATAAACTTGTTGACATGGTCCTTGGCATCATCATCATAATCACGAAAAAACTATCCAGAATGTCTCTGGTAGTTCATTTGAATATCGTGGAAAGTTTGATAAATCAAGAGGATCGAAACACACTTCCATTTTTGTAGCAATCGGCAGATTAGAGTCTTCAAGTTCCAAACCTAGAGTGTCATCTTTGATTTCTTTATTAAGATATTCATCACATATTTCTTCGTGGATCTTTCCTTGTACATGGTCAATCAAGCCCTTCCTCACATCCTCATCCATATTAGGTTCCCACTCTTTGTTGAATGACTCGATCAAATGCCCAATTGAGGGAAACCATTTAGGAGGGATCTCTTGCTACCAATCTCTGGCATCCTAATTATTCCTCAAATCAAGAGAAATCACAAATAATTTCATTCTAACATCCTCATGTATTATATTGGATTTCACGAGAAATCCCCTAAACATCAACAGATGCATTGATGTTGCATACTCATATTCAAGTAACTTTGGAAAGAGCACTTTCCCATCATTATCAACATCCAACCAATGTGGATATCTCAGAATGCGTGAAATATCCAATGTATCAAACCAATGATGGTACATCCATGCTTCATCAAAGGATGCCATATCATCTTCTGAGGTTTCCTTGAATTGCACTTTTTGTTGATTTTTTATGAGTGGAGTCACCAAATAGGACCTGCAAGGTTATCCTTTAACAAAAATCATATCAAAGTACAACACAAAACTTACCTCTTGGACCAACCTAGTCCTTGTAGGGTACTTCTTTTAATTTTCTTCAGTTGGAGTCACCAAGAGAGACCTGTTGAGTTAAATCAACAAATCTCCCTAAAGTACAAAACAAGAACATACCTAAACCACACTATAGATATTGTATATATCTGAATGATTCAACTCGGGAATCCCTATTCAATAGAATGTCATCACTTTTCTTTGAGGTCCCCAACAATGGTGCCAAAACTTTTAAGCTCAAACTAGTAGTCCTTTTAGAGCAGACTAAGTATGCCCTGTGCTAGTGATGGTAAGCATATGGGAGGAGCTAGACCCAATTTCACCACAACCTAATTCCTCAACTTCTTTGGGTAGCTACTAAACCGAGGGGAGAGTCCCTAATCAAGGAAGACACCCACAGACACCAACACACCTATAAATACCTTTCTACGAGCCTTATGGTTGAGATCAGTTTCTTATATGGAGTCAACAATGGATAATAAGGACACATAAATCATATAAAGGAGTTAATTCAATGTACTAATCAATATCAATCAATATCACAACTTTCAATGCAACTACACAACTCCCAATGGAGGGTTTCACACTCCCCAATGCACAACCTCATAAAAGTGCGCTCTAAAGGGGAGATGATCAAGTGGCCTAGGGCACACTTTTTGGTCCAATCAAAACTGTAAAAACCCTATAGAAACCCGAATTTTGGCAATTTCATATTTCCCAATGCACCAAGGCAAATGGGAACGCCCTCAGAAATTTGTGGATAAATCCAGTAGGTTGAATTTGGTGGGTGGACTAGAATTACAATCCTATGGTTGTTTTTGGAGTTGTGACTTTATTTAGACTTTTAAGGTTTTTCCAACAATATTATATTTAAGGTTTTTCAATATATAAGGATGCATGTGAAATAAAAAGCATGCAAATTGATAAAATAGAGATAGATTTGTTGAAAATATAGGGCATATGATTCTTGTATCGATACCTAGGGCATTGAGAGATCGATACCAACATCCCTATCTTAAGATGGCTTTCAAATCTTGCAACTAGGGCATCAACTAGCAACTTCAAGAGTTTGGTAGAAGAGCCTAATTAGGGAAAGAGAAGAAGTTCAAAGGCCAGGAACAATGGAGAGCTCTTATGAAAGGAAGGTCTCCTCATGCAAGGTTAACAAAATACAAGCAAGAAACCCTAAGGCTTTAGAATAATGCACCATAAAAGCACCATTAAACTATGTTAGAAATATTACTTACCAACATTTGACAAAGATGAGCAAGATAGCGCATTAGGTCACCTTTGTGCTTGAGTTATTGCAACCATTATTTAGCATCAACTAATAACATGTGTAAAATAAACCCTAGAACTTCATCAAATTGACCTTCAAGAATGAAAGATCATCCAAAGAGAGGTGCACAAAGAATCAAGAGATCCAATAAACCAAGAGAAATATTAAAGATGTCATAATGAACCCATATCTTGTTGTGTTTTTACAATGAGAGGGAGGCATTATTTATATAAGACTACCTAGGCTCACCTAATTTTAAGTTATGAGACTGCAATATAATGTGAAAAATGTAACATTTGGATTGCTCACCCAAATCTTTGGGGGCTAACCCACTCGTAATAACAATAAAATATCTCTAAATGACATAAAAGTAGTAAATAAAGTGCAATTAGGCTACACCAAGTGTTAGGTGTTCCAAAAGGAGGACGTCATGCCCCAACTAACCCCAACAAATGTGTTCCCTCAACATCCTCCTTCATTATCCTTGTAGGATTCTTTAATAAGGAAGTACAGTTTGTAGGTAACATGGCCCAGAGGAGGGGTAAGATAGGTCCAAGTGAGCAAATAAGGTGTGCTAGATGGGTTACAAATCCATTTACAAAGTGCTATCACCTTTTACATGGAAAATAAATGAGTTTGGTCATGCTTCCAAGTGATATTAGCCCCCCAAGGATACCAAACCCTAGTACAAGGAAAGCACCTCCTGGAGGTGGAAATCAAGCAGACCATCCATGACATGGTTAGGGGTATTCGGCCCCAAATCAACACTCTACGCTTCAACTTGGCCTTTACATCAAAATTTGTAACCCCTCGCTCTGCTAGAACTAACTGGGAACGGTGTAGATACTCCGAGGCGTGATAGGGTACATGGATTCATTGTAGATACACCATGTTAAGTGTTCAACGTGGATGCTATACATGGCTTATGCTAGATGTATGTTTGACATGTGTCAAGCAGTTAGGACCTCCATGTCTCAATGTGTTCGACATATGGGGAATGAAAAATCACATTATATAATAAAATAACACATTAACGTGTCAAACAGTCAGGCCCTCCATGTTGAAATGGATTCAACATATGTGGCATGAAAAAGCACATGCTATAATAAAATAACACATAATAAAGGGGTTCATTTTATAGATCCTCATTTCAAAAATCTTGAGAGTTTGTGTAAATAATGAGAAACTAAATGTTTAATTATTTATTATGTTATGTCATAATTTTTTGGAGTCTATCATTTATTCCACAAAAATATAGGCCAATCATGGAGAGTTGCCTCAAACGTAGGGAAAAAATGTAGGTGTTGGTGTTCCTCCTCCTCCACATCAAATTGTTACTATTGCTACTTGTTGGTATTGCTACATATATTGGAAGTGGAGCCTCCACTATTGGAGCTCCAACAACAAGAAAGAAGAGTGAAGAAAAGAATACCCATTGTGGAAATATATAACAAAATACAAGTGCCCATGGGTAATGGTATTGGTGGTCGAAACTACTTTTAGACATGAAACTTCTTCAATGTTGAATTTCAGAGCTCCCGCTTCTTATTCAAAGGCTATTTTTTGGGCCTCTTGAATAAAGGAATTTGACCATGTACAAATGTTTCTCCCAATCAACGAAAAAGTATGTTTGAAGAGGATTATGTTGGCATGGTGAACATGGTAGCAACATGTAGGGTAGATAAGGATGATGATCCCATTTAATTTTTGAATAAGTCATCCAATAGAAGTGGTAGTGGGGTTGAATTTGACCAGCAATAGTAACAAGGAAGATCCATGCTCCCAGTAGTCCAATAATAAGATATTTCAAGCAAGGATGAAATAGGAGAGGATTTGGTCCATTTAGTTTTTTTATTATGTAAATTTCCTTTCACTTAACATTGAAATGTTTTCTTTATTTATTGAGATGTGTTTAGATCTAGTTGAATGGGGGCTCTTATTGGCTATGTACCTTCTATTTTTTGGAAAATATTAGTACCACATAATACATTATTGATTAGAAGACACCTACTACATACCAAGCAACTAAGAATAAATGTGAAAAACAAGAGTTGTTAAAACTAGCATGTGAGAAGATCAATCGGTTGAAATAATCTATGGAGACGTTGATTACCACATTATTAATTAAGGCGTAGAATGTGGTGAATAAACTTCTCACACCTATTAATCAACATGACCCTCATCAACTATTAGTATTTTTTCTTAAGGATGGACAAATCCAACATGCCATCCCCTTGTCAATTTCATGTTGTTACCAAAGAATGGACCATTGTTCTTGAAAGTGATGAATGTTCTTGGAAAATACAAGAATGCATAAAATACATGGTTGAGCTTTCCATTAAAATCATTGAAGATGTGTTGATACATGTGTGGAAATTGTCATAGATAATGCACATGTTTCTAAGTTTGTCAACATGATTGTGTAAACTAAATATCTGTAATTGTTTTGGACACCTTGCATTGTGCATTCTTTGAATTTAGAAATTAAATATGTCACTTCAATTGTAATCTTGATGGTTAATTTCAACTTATAATGCACACCATAAATGTAATTTCATACAAAACCATATCCATGCCCTCACAATCTAGAATGTCTTCTATGAAATTCTAAGTCACAATAGATCTAAGAGCTGAGGATACCTCACAGAGAGAATGAGCAGAAAAGTTGAATAAGAGTGAAAACTGCAGTAAAAAAGAGTAGAAGAATAATTATGCAGCAGAACTCAGATAGGAGCAAAATAATGTCACATGCTCCAATAATCAGTATAATGAACAATGATGTTACAATGGAGAGAATTTGAATCACATAGGAGAATTCGAACCTCAGTTGGTCTAGCATAGGGATTATCACCACTGGAGTGCTTCGAAAGACTCAAACTCAATTGAACTGAACCTAAAATCAGCTAACTGAAGTCACAATTAGTTAACTGATGAAGGAGGGCGCAATAGTGAGTTTGTCATGCATGTCAATCAGAAATGGGCGCACGAGGCCACAATTAGTGGCATCTGGAGCTCCAACTCCCCACAAGAGTCAGGTAACTCAGGTGGACTGCACTGGAACACTTAGTTGGTTCCTATAAAATAGGTAACTAACTAAAGTGGTCCTAAAATGATGCATGCAAGGCTCATAATGTGGTAGATGGATCTTGGATTACATCTTCATACCACTAGGGGGGAAATGACATTTTCAACAACTAGGAAAAAATAAATAATGCTAGGTAGGACAAGGATGGAGTATTGAAATATCCGAACACCCCCCCTTAATCCATACTTTGCATCTTGGACCCTGGTTACTAAGACCAAAGGTCACCCATACAATCAAATAAATGATAAAAAAAGAAGTGTCCATGAACCAAGGAAATGGAAAAAAATCTCATGGGAAAAATACCCACACTCAAAAAGAACAACATTAGGGAACTCAAAGAACCTTCATACTAAGCAGAGAAGGAAAAAAATTTCCTCGGTGAAATATTTTGCAAATATTGGCAAGTTGCTCCTCTGTAGGATAGCAATGCAAGTGCTAGATATGGATCTGGATCTGGATCTGCTCCTATGATGTACCTCCCATTGTGTAGAAGTTGTATTTTCCGAAACAAGTCTTTTAGGAACCCTTCTTTCTACTGGAGCGAATGGTTCATTGTGGTACAAATCATGAACCTTTGAGTACCTTTTGTCAGACAATCAAGATTTTTACTTGGTTGTAGATCCCCCATGGAAAGTCTCTCCAATATATTGTGGATCAAACCCAACCATCATGTAGCACCTCTCTGAGAGAAGTGGATCTGCATGACATAGTGCAAGTTTTGCATGATACTGATATCTGGTGGTTCTATGGTCAGATGGATCCCCAATTGTGTTCACAGCAGCTACAAGGAATTTGTGAGCCCATATTGGCCTTGGACATGGATTGGGAGCATGTGTTGGATCTGGATCTGAATCTGAATCTCCTTAAGCTTTATTCTCAACATCAAGATCTTGATCCTCATCTTCATTAGAAGAGATATCACTCCGATATTCAACAGATTCCGATGGGGTAGGTAGAGAGTATGGCAAAAAATGTGAGAATTCATATGCCTTGGAGGAATGGTTTGCAAACCCTTTCGCTATAATATTCCCAGTAGGGATCTCTATAATCTCAACTATGTCAAGACCAAACACCACTTTCTTCGGTGAACCTGTGTGAGTCATCTGATATACAAACAACAAATTTGTTGACAAAGAAGGCACAAATAGAACATTTTTGAACTTCCCATGCTCCATATGTAATGTTCCCTTCCCTTCAGCAGAGATCTGAGAGTTGTCTCCCATGTGAATAATCATACCATCTTTGAGATCTAGAAAAGAAAATGATTCTCTGGAGGAAACCATGTGGTTGGAGGCTCCTGAATCTATGAGGAGGTCTTGTGATTTTGAAAATCCATCCTTCAGTGCATGGCATCTCTCATGACCATCAAACCCACTTCCAGAATTAGTCTCTCTTGCACCTTTTGGGAGGGAAATGTTGTGTTTTTCAAGAAGCTTGGTCATATGATCTATCTTCTTCTGCATGCAAGATCTCTCTGGGTGGTTTCCTTTCTTGCAATAGGAACACTTGGATATCTCAAATACCTTATGTTTGTCCTTCTTAGATATGGAGGCTCCTTCTGATGGACATGACTTGGAATTCAGCTTGGGTTCAGATGGCCTCTTATCCTTATCGTTGTGCTTCCCCTTCCCATTCGCACTTTTTGCTTCTCCAGCCATCAGAGCTTGATCTTTGGAGGCCTTCAAGGCTCCCATCTGGATCAACTTATCTTGTTCTTGGATGAGAGATTCAATGAAAACATCTAAGGAGGGAATCTTCCAACCAGGGATTGACATTCGCCCAGAAAGGAAGGTAGAGACAAAGATGGAGAACTCAGGACCTAACTTGCTCAGAATGGATAGCACCAGCTGCTCATCCTTCTTCTCAATGCCACACTGCTTTCATTGCATAACCAGAGATTTGAATTTTGAAAAGAACTGTTGAATGGTCTCGAAACTGCTTGGTTGTAGAGTAATCAACTCATTTTTCCAGAATATGGCCTCTTAGCTCATCTTGTTTGTCAAAGAGGGTCTCTAACTTCAACCATAATTCTCTTGGAGTCTTTAATCCATCGAGGTGGAAGAGTAGATCTCTGGAAACATGAATACACATGAAACTAAATGCTTCATCCAATCTATTCAGATACTTGGTTTTCTCCACAGTTGATTATGGTTCTGGATCCTTCCCCATTGTCACCATGTACAATGATTTTTTGCGCAATACCATCTGCATATCAGCCCCTCCAATCAAGGTAATTGAAGGGTGTCAGGATCTTGGGAGAGAGAGGAGAGTTCGAATTGTCCATTACAACTGCTGGAGCGAATACAAGGTGAAAATTGTTGTTTCTGCAGCAAAACTGCTATAACTGCAGAAAATTGTTGCAACTGCTGCAACACTCAAAAAAATTGAATAACCTGCAAAAAAATCTCAATAATGGATGTAGATTACTATTGAGCACTGCTTTAGCACAATAGTCACTTTTATCCGGATCCTTCACACCTAGCTAGACCTCATTGGATTTCTCATATGAATTCAATGCAATGGCACCAGGATTTGCTGTGGAAATCTAGAGGCTTCTGGTGCATTACTGAAAGTAGTTGCTCAACCTATTCGCTCAATGGCTCTGATACCATGTCAAATTCTAAGTCACAATAGATCTAAGAGTTGAGGATACCTCACACAGAAAGAATGAGCATAAAAGTTGAATAAGAGTGAAAACTGCAGTAAAAAAGAGCAGAAGAATAATTATGCAACAAAACTCAGATAAGAGCAGAATAATGTCACATGTTCCAATAATCGGTATAATGAGCAATGCTTTTACAATGGAGAGAATTATCACCACTGGAGTGCTCCGAAAGACTCAAATCAACTGAGTTGAACCTAAACTCAGCTAATTGAAGTCACAATCAGTTAACTGACTAAGGAGGGCGCAATAGTGAGTTTGTCATGCATGTCAATCAGAAATGGGTGCATGAGGCCACAACCTGTGGCATCCGGATCTCCAACCCCCCACAAGAGTCAGCTAACTCAAGTGGACTGCATTGGAACGCTTAGTTGGTTCCTATAAAATAGGGAACTAACTAAAGTGGTCATAAAATGATGCATGCAAGGCTCAAAAGGTGGTAGATGGATCCTGGAGGACATCTGCTTACCACTAGGGGGCAAATGATAGCATCAACAAATAGGAAAAAATAAATAATACTAGGTAGGACAAGGATGGAGTATTGAAATATCCTAACATCTTTCCCATCCATCATTGTTGAAGATTGCAAATACTAGGTTTGCCTCCTCATCCATCATGCTTTAAAGGATAAGGGATGTCAAAACCACTCTTAAATCCATGTATTTTTTATAGTAATGGATTACTTGAAGAAAGAAAGATGTAAATGCTTCAAATAAGGTCAAGGATTAAGCCTAGGATGATCACTAATGGGAGAGGCTAAATCTTACCATTAAGATTGTGGGCCCTATCATTCTTTTGTTCTAGTTTGCAAATACAAACTAGGCCATCTTGGAATATGCTTATATGGGGTGAGATTCTATGATTGAGTCTATGAGGATGATTATTTTTTAGAATCACTATCATGAATATGGGACATCAAAAACTTTCTTGACCAACACCATAAATGATACTCTTATTAGGGCTTCTGCATTGCCTAAGTCATTATTTAAATCCCAAGTACTACAAGGGGGAGTGGTTCAATATTGGCCCTACATGTAGATTCCCTCCTTACATGGATACATATATTTTAGAGTGGGGGAATATAACATTGAGTGGGACATATTAGGATAGATGCACTCTTCACAATGTGGAGGAGGGCTTCATAGTGTTTTCCACTTCCACTAGGAGATACATGTGTTGTAATAGAATCAGAGACAAGGGGCTTAACAATCCCTATGCTTGGAAAAAAATACATGGAATGGAATGCACTATTATATAGTAGTTATCCATGAAGCTTCTGTCTCAAATCTTATTGCTAAAGGAATTAGAGAACATGTGAGGATTTCTATACTTTAAAGAAGTAAAGGGATAAGAAGTTCATATTGGATACAATGGAATGCATATGCACATCAAACTTTGTTTTATATATAATGAGAGGGAAGAGACATGTTTGAAGGGAAATACGAAGATATGGTATGCATTTCTTGATGATATGGGTATGGTCAACGCTTTTGAGTTGGCATTGACCAACTTGGATTTTGATGAACTAGTGCTAAAGCCAGTCACCTTTTATGATGGTGATCCTCTTGAGGGGTAATCCACTATGCCAACAAATGTGAATTTTGGGTTGGATATAAAGGAAGAGAAAGGAAAACAAAGTATGGTTTTGATTAGAGATGTAGGAGGACAACCTATATCCTATGGCACATTAGTACTCCTAATATTCTTCTATAAGTCTATCGTATTTTGTATTTCCTTTTAAATTTGTCATATTTTATAGTTTCCATCGCTATTCCCATTATAGTTTATTCTTATTTATGCAATACATGTTGATGACATTGAATGAAAAAGCTACACTAGTGACTCCTCAATTTATGGTTCTTTATGTGAGACCTATGGTGTAGTTTAGTGTGTTTATTTAGCACTATTTTCAGAATGTTCAAAAATGCTTAATATGTGTGTGTGTGTGTGTGTGTGTGACCTATGGTGTAGTTTAGTGTGTTTATTTAGCACTATTTTCAGAATGTTCAAAAATGCTTAATGTGTGTGTGTGTGTGTGTGTGTGTGTGTGTGTCACTATTTTCAGAATGTTCAAAAATGCTTAATGTGTGTGTGTGTGTGTTCAAAAATGCTTATTGGGCATTTGGATAGCCATCGCTATTCCCATTATAGTTTATTCTTATTTATGCAATACATGTTGATGACATTGAATGAAAAAGCTACACTAGTGACTCCTCAATTTATGGTTCTTTATGTGAGACCTATGGTGTAGTTTAGTGTGTTTATTTAGCACTATTTTCAGAATGTTCAAAAATGCTTAATGTGTGTGTGTGTGTGTGTGTGTGTGTGTGTGGTGTAGTTTAGTGTGTTTATTTAACACTATTTTCAGAATGTTCAAAAATGCTTAATGTGTGTGTGTGTGTGTTCAAAAATGCTTATTGGGCATTTGGATAGCTTTGTGTTCGTAGGTGTCTAATTGAATCTCTGTAGATTAAGTGCACTAATTTACAATGACAAATTCACTAAAGAAGTGATCCACAAATCTGGAGAAATACTATAACTTTAACTTTATGCCAGGATTTTTAAAAAAAATGACATTTTATAAATACCATTATATATATATATATATATAATACATTATTTATAACTAAATTCAATAATATTTTAAGAGTAATAAATTAATTGAATATTATATAAATTTAATGTACAAAATAATAATACATATTATATCATTAAACTTCAAATTATAAAAATGATGAGTGAACATATTATATCATTTGTTATATAAATTTGCATATTCTTTAAAATACACTTTCACTGTAACAACAAAGTGCCTAGTATAATTATAATACATAATTAATAAATTTAAATTATTTTCCAACATACCTTCCTTGACCTAACATGTGTGAGTGCAACTTCAAGTTGACGTTCAAGTTGTTGTAACTCCTTAATACTCAAGGGACCAAGGTCTTCACCTAATAAGTGCCTGCCATTCGATTTCAAATTATACATTTTGCTTGCACTTAAAAAAAATTATGATTTGCTAAATGCTTGATAAATAATTGTACCTCTGTGACCGTTGTAAAAGCTCAACTCTAGCTTTTAATTTCCCAACCTCTTGATGCCAATTCTGTTCCAAATCACAAAACAACGATACAATTATATAACACTAAAATACCGAAGAACAAAAACTAATAATAGTGAAAGAACAAATATCTCTTTAGTCAAAAACCTTATAGTTTTACAATATACTCAAAAATAATTATAAATAGTTTGATTAAAATAAATAATAAAATAGATGCATAAAATTTGAAGGTTAAAATTTAAATGCACACAGCTAGAGGATTAAAAGTATACAGTTTAGATATACTATTTGGTGGGTGTGCCCTTGTGTTTGTGTTCTACGTCAAACATGACAATATCTTTGACAAGGATAACCAATAAAAAATAACAATATCTTTTATATTGATGATCAATTAAAATTCTCTTTGTGTTTTACATCATTAATAATATCCTTAACATAAATAATCAACAAATAAAAATTAATGATTAATAAAAATTAAAATTATTAAGATTGATATATTTATAAAATTAGTTATTTATATTATTTAAAATTAGAAAAAAATTGTAAATATGATTATTTTACTATTTGATAGATTGTAAAATTTTAATTTATAATTTTTTCTATAATAAATTTAAATATTTTTAATATATATGTAGTTTAATTTATAATTTTTTCTATAATAAATTTAAATATTTTTAATATATATGTAGTTTAATTTATATTTTTTTTAATGAAAATTGGATATATTGTAGAGTTTAAAGTTTGGTTAAAAATATAAAATATAAACATAAATTTTTTAAGATATAAATATTAAGATTGAATTTAAATATTGGAATATAAAGAAAACAATCAAATTAATAATATCAATAATATTAAATCTTGTGTTCTTATGAAATTTAAAAGTAAGAATAAAATTATTATTTTCAAAATCAATATCAACAATATTAAATCTTGTATTCTTATGAAGTTTAAAAGTAAGAACAAATGATTATTGTCAAAATCAATATCAATTTACATGACCTCTATATTGAAATTGAGTATGTGATTAACCCAAAAGTAAAATTGTAAAATGTGTGATACTAAAGAGGTTATGGACAAACATTATGTACATTTAAAAAAGAAATACTTCTTATATTTACAAAGTCATATTTGCAACGATACCCACTCAGGGATTTGAACTCGGGTCTCCATGTTAATACAAGCCCGACCACTCGTTGCTTGTCCATAGACCACATTCTTGTAGACAAACATCATGCACTTTTAACATGTCCTACCCCACTCGTTGCTTGTCCATAGACCACATTCTTGTAGACAAACATCATGCACTTTTAACATGTCCTACCTTTAATTTTTGTGAATGATCTACCATTGATAAACCTTATTTCCTCTAGTGTGATGATTTTCAAAAGGAGATGTTTTGGCTACAAGGAAACCTCTTTGGTTAAAGTTTTGGCACCAAGAGAATCAAGTTGTATTCAACATCCCAATATGAGGGAGATGTGTAGCATTTGCTCTCTCTCTCTCTCTCTCTCTCTATACACACACACACACACACACACACACACACACACGTGCACAAGTGCACCCACACATACACAAAAGAATACAAAGTATCAATACACACACATACTAGCGTAGATTCATATTAACTTGCAATCTTTTAAGCACCAAGAGAATTACATCTAAATTTAGCTAGATGACTTATCGTCAACCATCTCTTTAAGGGTCATGTTGTCAACTTCATGTCACCCCTTTGTCACATGCACACTGTTGTTTTTGTGTCAAAATTTGAGAAACAAAATCAATATAAGTATGCATGAACACCTTTCTCTCCTCCATCATATATTTATATTGAAAAAACATTTTATAATGATTGACAAACTCTTCTTTATATTTTAGTTATCCAACCTTCTACTATTTTTAGAACCTTAATATGTACCATCACTTCAAAGAGGGAAAGGGGTTTCAAGAAAGCTTAAGGCTTGGGCTAGCTTGTTTCTTGACAAGGGTTTCAAGAAGGCTTATGGCTTCGATTAGCTTGTCTCTTGATTTGCACTTGAACCAGTGTTGTCAAGCTCTTATTTCGGCTACCAACCTTACTTTGTATGCCTTTTTTAACTTCAATGTTGTCTCAATTTGGCCTCCCTCACTTGAACATGCTTACTTAAAAAGGATAAGTTGTAACATCCTTTAAACTAGTTCCACCTTGCTTTTTCTTGGTGAAGAAGATAATCAAAACCTCTACACATCAAAGTCGCACAACAATAGCTATTTTTGCGCCGAGAGGCGCTCTACAACCCAGTATGAGGGAGATATTGTAACATGTGTGTGTTTGTCGAGTTTGTCGAGTAACAAAATAATGCAAAGTAAACAAAAAAGAATAATACAAAGTAAAAAGTAATAAATATTATGGCGGCCATAAACAGAAAAGAATAATACAAAGTAAAAAGTAAATATGAGACTTAAACTAGAGACTTTAGAGCTTAGGATTAGGTGGTAAATATTATGTCGGCCATAAACAAAAAAGAATAATACAAAGTAAAAAGTAAATATGAGACTTAAACTAGAGACTTTAGCTTTTACTTTTAATACAAAGTAAAAAGTAAATATGAGACTTTAGAGTGTTTGTCGAGTAACAAAATAATACAAAGTAAACAAAAAAGAATAATAAAGAGTAAAAAGTAATAAATATTATGTCGGCCATAAACAAAAAAGAATAATACAAAGTAAAAAGTAAATATGAGACTTAAACTAGAGACTTTAGAGCTTAGGATTAGGTGGCTCAGGTATTGCACTCAGGAGCTATTCAAGGAGAGGTTTGCATTTCTAGAGATTTGATCCCTCTCGGCGCTTGATAGAGCCTACGATTTGGATCTAGGCTGGTGTATGCCTCTTTCAACTTCAATTTTTGTTTCAATTTGGCCTCCCTCACTTGCACATGATTACTAGGAGGGATAAGTTGTAACATCCTTGACACTAGTTACATCTCTTCCAAGACCACCTTGTGTTTTCTTAATGCATAAGATCATCGAGAGTCAAGACCCCACATCAAAAGTACAAACAAAATATCTCGGACAGAGAACCAATGCTCTGCTCAACACAGAATTCTCAACAACATTGATTTCACCCACATTGACATAGCATTCACTGTTGCAGAGATTGGATGTCACTTGGTGCAGAAGAATAAACACCATCATTTACAGTTCAAGGTGGACTGAAATCTGCATACACTACTGGGAAACACATGCTCTGAAAACATATGCATGAACACCTTTCTCTCCTCCATCATATATTTATATTGAAAAAACATTTTATAATGATTGACAAACTCTTCTTTATATTTTAGTTATCCAACCTTCTACTATTTTTAGAACCTTAATATGTTCCATCACTTCACAGAGGGAAAGGGGTTTCAAAAAAGCTTAAGGCTTGGGTTAGCTTGTTTCTTGACAAGGGTTTCAAGAAGGATTAAGGCTTGGATTAGCTTGTCTCTTGATTTGCACTTGAATCAGTGTTGTCAAGCTCTTATTTCAGCTACCAACCTTACTTTGTATGCCTTTTTCAACTTCAATGCTGTCTCAATTTGGCCTCCCTCACTTGAACATGCTTACTTAAAAAGGATAAGCCATAACATCCTTTACACTAGTTCCACCTTGCTTTTTCTTGGTGAAGATGATCATCAAAACCTCTACACATCAAAGTCGCACAACAATAGCCTTATTTTGTATGCCTCTTTCAACTTCAATTTTTGTTTCAATTTGACCTCCCTCACTTGCACATGATTACTAGGAGGGATAAGTTGTAACATCCTTGACACTAGTTACATCTCTTCCAAGACCACCTTGTGTTTTCTTAGTGCATAAGATCATCGAGAGTCGAGACCCCACATCAAAAATACACAACAGAATATCTCGGACAGAGAACCAATGCTCTGCTCAACACAGAATTCTTAACAACATTGATTTCACTCACATTGACATAGCATTCACTCTTGCAGAGATCGGATGTCACTTGGCGCAGGAGGATAAACACCATCATTTGCAGTTCAAGTTGGACTGAAATCTGTATACACTACTGGGAAACACATGCTCTGAAAACATATGCAACAATGAATGAATCTGTCAAACATTACAACTACAAAAGCTAATCCACCATAGTCTACTCTTATGTAGCCCAAATAATTGGATGCTATAGAACAAAATGTTTACATTAACCCATCCATCTTTCACAAGAGTTGTCTTCCTTTATTGCAAATCAACCTTCAAACAAATCATTCCCACAACCAGTACTAAAGCATACCTCCACCTAATGATAAACAATCTACTGGTAATAGATTCGCTGGAAATGTGTGGGATATGAACCCACAATGTTCCTCCGCAATCTGATCCTACACTCGAAGGTGGAGTAATTTTGCACCATTCGCAGTGGAAAACCCAATTGAATACACGAGACCTTAAACAGAGTATTAGATCATCTAAGCTAAAACTACACACAGAGATTTATAATTCCGATGCAAGGTCTTGACATAGACCCTAGAATCTCTCTGCACAATTCTCAGCTTCAAGAACATCTTCATACATGGATAACATTCATATAGATATAGATATGATAGAAACACACAACATTTAACCATTCTCCTTTACAACAGTAATTCACAAATCAACAACCATAAAATCTTCAACAATGCATAATACTACAACATCCATCGCACTCAATCACACACTACACCAGGAATTAATGTGGAAACTTGATGGTAAAAACCACCATTCAATTCCCGACCCCTCTCTCTATTTTATTCATTTCTACGGAAAAATTATTACAATGGCTCAATGTAACTTACAGAGCTTTTGGTGTGGCTAGACCAAAGTCCATGGAAACCTCAACCATAAGCTCACTATCTCCCTCTTCTACGAGATCTCCTCTTCTTTGAGACTTATTGAGTACTTTTTCAATACTTCTTTCATCCCATGCATGTTGTATTTAGTCTTCTTTATCAAATTGTTCATCTTCATCTGTTCATGTTCCTGTTTCAACTATCATCCTTCATGCCTTTTCGTTCCAGCTTTTGCCTTTTCATTTCTAACTTGAGATCAATCTCTTTTCCCAATGATTTCTCTTCTACAGCATGCCCTTTCAGATTTCACTCAATAATATGCCCATTGGATTCCCCTCTACACGAGTGGACAAAGTTCCTCTTGACCATTTCTATCTTCTCTCACTCCTAACATTGACTTGGGGAATTTCGTAGCTAACAGTGATTCCACAAATCATGTTACAAAGTTTCAAGGCCCACAACTCTCTTCTGTAGCAAGTATCACGTTCTGCAACAACTTGGGCAAATGCACAGCACATACTTTGCAAGTTTGCCATGACATAGTCTACTTCATACAATCTTTGTGCTAACTATCTGCATATTATAGTTCACGCGGGATTCTCCTTGTATGCCTTCACTTGCCCACTAAACCGTGAACTCCATCTCTACTCCAGACAAGTCCATCACGACTTTATTGACCATCAATGGTGTCTTCAATTTGACATATTAAAAAATGCTACTGCATTAGAATCCCTAGGTGTTATTAAGAAACAATGCCCTCATGCTGCCCCATACAACTTTTTTCACAGCTGCATTCATCCACCATGCATTCTTCGTTGTTGTATATGTCAACTATGCAAGCAATACATGCATCATCTTTCTACTAAATATTTTTTCTTCCACTCACTTCTGCTATCTTCATGTTCGTTACTGCATATCTACTTGCAACAGCACGACAATATTCTAATCATGGAAAATTGGAAATTCGGAATTTCCATCTCTTTTCTATTGCAACTCATATTCTACTACTTCCATCTCTCTTTATCTTTCTTCATCACCACAACCATTGATGAGGTGCACCTCATTCATGCATCACCTGCACAACTCAATTAAGTCATGTCTTATATCAGACATTCCAATACCCTTTTTCATGCAGCATACAAGTGCCTTCGGTATAGTTAGCCATTCATGCTCGAAACATGGAGTCATATGCTCACATGTTACACTTCTCTTAACAATCCACAACCATGCAAAAATTACCATAGTCTATGATTATGGAAGCACATTCACATTCTTCACAAATCATCACAGAGATACCTTCAATAGTCTTCCTCTTTTTCATGTAGTACCTCTACACTCAAATCTGTACATTGGGCCTTTCAGTAGCCTTTAATCCCTGCAACATATTTGCAATCTTCTCTCTTTCTTTGTCAACAACATCTTTAATTCAATAACTTCACTTGTGCTTCAATTCAACAACTTCACTCATGCTTCCTCTAAGGTCACTTGTCTCTTCATGGCATCTCCTTTTACTCATCTCCTTTTACTCAAGCTTTCTCTCCAGGCATCTGCATCTTATAATTCTGAAACCTATGTAATCTACAATTGTTGTAATCTATGCATATTCCCTTTCTCTACTTAAACATCGTCAAATTATTTCACATCATCTTCTTTAACATTGTTATCTCTTTCTCAAACAAATACATTCTATTTTATCTATAGTTACAAATTTCTTCTTCCTGCAAACAAAGAAACATCACATTAAGGAAAAACATCAAATATGTGTGTGCTTCACATATTTGACACCTCTTTTTTCTATTGCTACTAGCTTATATGTCTCTGTTCATTATCATTTCTATTGGATTCAGTGTCGCTCTGGATCCAGCCACCATCTGGCAATAACACATTACCACCATCACACTACTGCCAACATGTTCGTTGAAACATATGATCCCAATCTTCGATCTTGGAAACCTTATGACTGTATATATCTTGCAGCCTACTTCTGTGGTTAAGGATCCTACTCTCCCACAACATTGATTCATATCTTCCTTTCCCATGTCACATCTTCAACAATGCGTCTCTCATGTAGCTAGCAGCTAGCATTCATGCTACATCTTCAAACCACATAATTTAGGTTCATTTCAAGTGACTATATTTTCCTCTCGAGATAACAATTATGGATAACCACCACCACAACTGCCATCTTAGTCGATCATGAATTTCTCTTGTGGGAGCCTCTAGCCTCTATTTCTAGCACCACATTATCTCAAGGACTATCTTCTTTCACAACAACATTCTAGACTGTCTTTTCTTCATGTAGCTTTATTTCTCTCTGTTCTGGAAGAACTTGGATATGCGGTCTTCTTCTTCTAGGTTCAATATTCATTCATTTTCTCTAACATATGGTTCTTTATCTTGTGGATATTCTCTGCTTTATCTTCTACATCCTTTCAGTTGTCATCTTCTCCTTCCAAAGCTATCATGATCCCTGATACTCTGCAATCTTTCTCATCGCTGAGTTGTAGCTACTATGATATATCCTTGCAGATTCTTTCATCCCAAAGCTATAGTTAGTCTGGATACCTTCACAAATTATTTCATCCCAAAGATGTAGCTAGCTCTGATACCACTTGGTGTAGAAGACAGTTGAGAGCCCCTGCACATCAGAGTCACACAACAAAATATCTTAGCCATAGAACCAATGCTCTGTTCAGGGGAGAATTCTCAACAACATTGATATCACCCACTATCACATATCCTTCACACTCTTGTAGAGCTCAAATGTCATTTAGCGTAGGAGGATAAACACCACCACCTACAGTTTGAGGTGATTCATAGTGGACACAAATCTGCATACACTACTAGAAAACACAGACTCTGAAAACATATGCAACAATGAATGAATCGGTCAAATAGTACAACTATAAAAGCTATGCATCCAGGAGTAGAGTATGCTCTTCTGTAGCCCAAAAAATTGAATGCTATAGAACACATGTCTGCACTAACCCATCCTTCTTGCACAATGGTTGTCTTCCTTTAGTGCAAATCAACCTTCACATGGATCATTCCTATAACAGGGACTCATGCATACCTCAACCTAATGATAAACAATCTACTAGTAATAGATTCGTTGGCAACTTGTGGGTTATGAACCCACCATACATTCCTCTGCAAGATGATTCTACACACGAAGGTGAAGTAATTTTGCACCATTCATAATGAAATCCCATTGAAATACACTTAAGTAGAGTATTAAATCATCCAAGCTGCAACTAAACATAAGGAATTATGATTCCAATGCATGGTCTTCATAAAGACCCTCTGTGCACAATCTCAGGTTCAGGAACATCTTCTTACATGGATAACATTCATATAGATATAGATATGACAAGAATACACAACAATCGTCCATTCTCCTCTACAACAGTAATCCACAAATCAATATCCATAAAATCTATAACAATACATGATACAATAACAACATCTCACTTATTCACACTTTACACGAGGGATATAATGTGAAAACTCAAAGGTAAAAATGACCATTCAACTCTCATCGCTTCTCTCTTTTGTTCATTTCTGCTAAAATTATTACAATGACTCGATGGCCACATATCAGCTTACAGAGCTTGGATTGCGAGGCCAAAGACCATGGTAACCTCAATCATTAGCCCTCTATCCCCTTCCTTTACGATCTCCCCCCCTTCTTCGAGCCTTCTTGAGTACTCTTCCCATACTCCTTTCTTCCTAGTACTCTTCCAATACTCCTTTCTCCCCATACATGTTGCATTTATTATTCTTCTTCTGTTCACGTGCTTGCTTCAACTACCAGTGCTCATGCCCTTTCATTTCCAGCTTTGGCCTTTTCGTTACCATCTTGAAATCAATCTCTTTTCCCAACAATTTCTCTTCTGCCCTTTTAAAATCCACTCACCAACATGCCCTTTGGATTTCGTGTGGGCAAAGTTCCTTTTGACTGTTTCTCTCTCTTTCATAGTCTTTCATACTCTGATCAACTTAATAATTCTTAGGTTTTTAACATGAGGCAACAAAAGGCCTCAATCTTAGTTTCAATCACAAACTTCTCAACCACAAAACACCTAAGTGGATTGATGGATGTGTAATGTGAGAGAAAGATTTCAAAGTGAGTTGAGGATACATTTGTATCTGTGTGTGGATTGAGAGTGGGTATTTTTAATGTTTATCGAACATAGCTTTAAGTAAAATAAATAAATAGCAAAAATAAACTTATTCCATTTTATTTTATCGAAAAATTGTTTTTAAAATAAATAAGGAATTAAATATATATTAATAAATAAAATTAAATATTTAAAAAATATTATTCCAAACTATATAAAAGTATTATTTATTTTAAAAAAAAATATGATGAATTAATTGAGTCTAATTTAAGTGGTTTAGATAGAATATTAAATGTTAAATTGGTAATGATTATATTGTTATTATCCCCATAATAAATATAAAATGAGAGAAAAAGTTTAAAAACATGTATAATCTGGATCTTAGAATAGTTTAATATGTTTAAAGTGGATTGAAGCATATTGACATTGGAGTAATGCTTCAACTTATCAAAATTTAAAATCAGAGTTATGATAATACTAATCAATTGAAAGTTAAATCTGACTAATTTATTTGATTTAGGTGTGGATCTTGTGAACAGGGCAACCAAAACTAATGCTATAATCGGGTGATTTAAGGAAATTTTAACAAACAAACAAAAACAATCAAATGAAGTTTGAAGTTTCTAAATTCTTAAGGAAACTTTAAAATTAAAGTTATTTGTCATGATCATAATGAGGAAAATACAGATTCTCAACACATTGTTCGATACAATGTTGTCAGGAACATAAACAGCTATATCATGGTCATAAACATAAACAGCTATATACAATGTTATGAAAATCTTCACATATCTATATCTTATATCCAAAATGCGGAGCCATTTGATACATTGCGTAGCAGACGTCCTAATGAGACCTTCCCTTTTTCTGAGATTGTGCTTCTTCATTAAAATAGAAAAAAACAGCTGGCAAAATAGTATATATGTAACAGACTTTTATTACCTGTGCCTCCCTGTCTGATACAGTAGCGTCTTGCAATACGTATGAGCATTTTTGATATCGCTCCAGAGTCTTGAGCATACTAGTGAAACATAATAAAATGAGTAAGAATGAGGAAAATTTTACACATAAAGGTTAATAAAAAATAAAAACAATTAAATACAAACTCTGTGATACAAAGGACTTGAAAATAAAGAGTGTGAGACCTTCTAAACCAGAGAAGCAAAACTTCATAAGGATCAGTGCCCTCTAATAAATATACAAGAAGGGGTGCCCAAGGAGAATTTCAATAGTTTTTGGAGTTAAGCTTAAATCTCTGTAGTGTAGTTACACTATTTAAGCTGCACAACTACATTGAAAGTGCTCTGTGTGTCTAGAGGCATTACCAACTATGAAATCGTTTTTAATTAGGGAATTATAGAAGCACATCTCTAAAATATTAAATTAATTCTTTCTAATCATTTATTATTATTATTATTATATTAATATAATATCAAATTTTTAATAATTTTTTATTATTATTATATTAATATAATATCAAATTTATTAAGATGTAAATATTTTTATAATATAAAAATTAATAAAGCTTTGCATATGAAAGGATTTGATTAATTTCTATATTTAATAAATTTATATTAATTTTATTATAATATTTTTTTAATATTTAATGAGGTTTTTTTTAAATTATTAAAAGTTGTTTTGTAAAATATTAGATTTGATTAAGGATATTATAAGATTTTTAGTATGAAGTTATGAAATTTAATACGAATTTATTTGGTAATTGTATATATGTTTGTACAATTTAACATATATATTTTTTTTAATTTTAATTGTGAACTTATACTGTATTTTTTTTGTTAAGTTTATGTGTGTTTTGACTCAATTTTAGAGTTTGAAAGTTTCGTTTTGTTTTGTTTTACCAACTAAATATTTGGAAGTTTTTTTTATCTCTTTTCCTAAATAAAGAAGTATGTATCCATCTTAAACCTAGATCTATTAAGCATTAAGATTGTTCAAATTTATTAAAGTGTAAAAAATTTTAACTTTAAAATTTAAATCTCTCTAAATATTTAATAAATCTAAATTTAATATAAACCTACACCCATTTTATTTTCTTTTAAATTATATATAAAATTTAAAATAATTTTATTTTTCTTTAAAAGAAGCTTCAATTTGAACATTGCCCATCCCTAATCAGCAGTAATGGTGGCCATGAAATATGCATAGCCCTAACCCCCAACCCAGACGAGCTTTAGAGATACTAATACTCATTTTAAACTGAGACGTAATTCGCTAAATGTTATACTTGAATTGGAAAGGTTCATGCTTTAGAGATACTAATACTCATTTTAAACTGAGACGTAATTCACTAAATGTTATACTTGAATTGGAAAGGTTCCTATGAACCTCTGACACAGGTGGATGAAGATCACCCAAGCCAGACGAGCTTTAGAGATACTAAGGCTTAGGATAAAAGACAATTAAAACGTCTGAAATTTTTATAGAAACTAGTTAAATTTGTTTTTGGAAATTGTTATTTTCACAATTTTGCAATTTCAGTAATCGTAATTGTCTCTCTTAAGATGTCTTATTTTAAAACTAACCAGATCGCCTAAATTGGGATTTGAGCACTCCAAATTCCCATTTCAGCTATTCTTGCTCTACCTGCCAATCAGGGGTGTTTAATACTCACTTGATGTAATTCACTAACTGTTATATTTGATTTGGAAAAGAGTTGTCTAAAAATTCTAGACGATTTGGATTAAACAACCATATCGAAATTTAGCTATAATGATAGAAATGGATTCAGCACCCTCAAAAACCAACACACTTAAAAGTCTAAAATTTAATAACTATAATTTGTATTTTAAAAAATTATTACGATATTTTTCCAAAATTTTGCCCCTACAAATTACAAATTATTAATTCTTAGAATTTTTAAACTAAGCCATTTTGAAAGGTTAGAATTTTTAAACTAAGACATTTTGAAAGGTGCCATCAACCTCTGACACACAGGTGGATGAAGATCAGGTCATTGCAGTTATTATTCATTTTATTTCAGTTTTCCATTGGCTGCAAGCTGTGAGATATATTAAAAAATGGATTACTGGAACTGAATAAGATAGCGGTTTAAATCCATGAGTGCAGAACTTTCATGGAAATGCTCATTGCTGAGAAATACCCACCCAATCTTAATTACGATGGCTGGGCAGTAATGATAGCTGCCCGCCTGACAAATTTGCATTACAACATAGAGTTTATTCATGCAAATCTACTTTTGTCATTTTCGACTGTTTGTGACGTCAAGGATATGATTATGCTTATATTTTATTTACATTTATTAATTAGATGGTAGCTTATAGATGTAGATCAATTGATTTACATTTATTAATTAGAGGGTAGCTCATTCATGTAGATCAATTGATGATTGAATGATAGAATGCACTAGTCTTAAGTTAAGACAGGTAAGACACGAGCAGATTCAAACCTCAGAATAAACAGATTCCTAACTACAAGACCTGATCACCCTTATCTCTAGACTTTTACGTGAAATTCTTCCTAACTACGGCCTGATCTCTAGACTTTTACGTGAAATTCCGCTCCAAACGAACTCACACTCACAGCTCGTCGATCTCTGATGAATTATATATATGTTGGGCATTAAGCTTACATAGATCATAAAAAATGTAATTACAGAAAACAAGAATGTTTATAATATATTTATACAGAACAGCAATCACATTAGAGACAAAATTTACTGGATAACTATAGAATGTGGGCTACATCTACTGAACAAAGAGCAGGCAGACTTTATTTCATCATCAATAATAGTTTACAAACTATCCAGGAGAGGGTTTAAAGCCCCAACTCAATATCTGCTTCAATGGGCCACATATTTAAGCAATCCTCCTATCAACAATAGTTTACAAACTATCCAGGAGAGGGCTTAAAACCCCTAACTCAATATCTGCCTCAATGGGCCACATATTTAAGCAATCCTCCTTCTTTAGTTACACATAACAGATAACTATTATACCACCCTGAACCAACTTGACCTCAATTATCTATTGATTGTCACAACCCAACAACATAACGATGACACCCAAACCAACTTGACCTCAACTGTCCATTGGTTATCACAACCCAACAATATATTTCCACTTGTGAATGACGCACTCTCCCGAAATCCACTGGCAGGCTTCTACAGAGAAAAAGCGAAATTTCAACAATGGGATCTTGCGAGCCTTGAACATCTACTCTGCTCTTGTAAGAACTTGTTAGTTCTTTGAAAGACTCTGCGCTAATATTTTTGGAACGACAAGTGGTCAGATTCGGTGAACTTTTCTCACTTAAACGTTGGCCCGCGACAGGAGTTTGAAACCATGGTGTCGGAATTATTGTCTGGAGATGTTTCAGCTAAAGCATTACTATATGCGAGGACGGTTGTTCTGCTTGTTCACTCGAATAATCGAAGACAGGAGGACGACTGTGCAGGTGAGTAAAACCTAAAATCTGAAACTTGCTTGATCCTGTTAGAACTTTCTCTTACAACATCAAGAGAAATTTATTTTAAGAATTGTATAACCTGCATCAACACCTCCCCGGCTATGCCTCATCCGTTTATGTGCAGTGTTGTCGTTGTCATACCAACTAAACAAATTTTTCCCAAGATTGTAAAATAATAATAATGATAATGATATGCACTGTTTACAGAAAGGCAATGAGACTTTTCTATATTGTGTAATGTTATCTAATATAATAAGATTTTTTATAATGTGTAATATTTATTTTGCATTTTATAATGCAATGTGCACTATTTGCACTGAGGTGAGGCTTTTCTATACCGTGTGCTACTTTGAACTTAGCAAAACCCCACCTTTATTGTATTATGCTTCCACCTAACCAATATTTTTATAATATGTAATATTTATTCTGCATTTTATAATGTAATGTGCACTATTTACACGAGGTGAGGCTTTTCTATACTGTGTGCTAGTTTGAACTTAGCAAAACCCCACCTTTATTGTATTATGCTTCTACCTAACCAATATGAGAGAGGTGAGGCTTTTCTATACTGTGTGCTACTTTGAACTTAACAAAACCCCACCTTTATTGTATTATGTTGAGGTGAGGCTTTTCTCTACTGTTTGCTACTCCACCTTTATTGTACTATGCTTCCACCTAACCAATATGAGAGATATTTGTGATATAATGCTTTGTACAGTACCATCCGTATTAAAAAATATTCATGTTTATTAGATTGATAAAGACCCATTTCTCTTTCAACATGCTTTTACCCAAGCAATAGGGATTATATATTTAATATATTTGTACAGTACCATCCGTATTAAAAAATATTCATGTTTATTAGATTGATAAAGACCCATTTCTCTTTCAACATGCTTTTACCCAAGCAATAGGGATTATATATTTAATATATTTGTGACATGAAGCTTTGATAAAGACTCATTTCTATTTCAATATGCTTTTACCCAACCAATAGGGATTATATTTAATATACTGTGCTATGAAGCTTTGGACAGCACTATTCGTACTCATAAATATCTATATTTATTACACTACATACGATAAGAGATATTTTTGCACTATGTGATGTTATGATGCATTTTGTACTGAATATTGTTTCAAAATAAGATGAATAAAGGCCAAGTATATTGTATTTATAATATATATAAAAAAAGGTGGAGTATAAAAATGTTTTAATATTTTATATTTCATGTTTTTATATAGCTTAAAAGATAGTTGTGGGTATTTTAGTCTAGTGATTTATTCAAATAGTGTTTGTCAATGTTATTAAGCATTTTGATAGTTCTATGTTAATAGGTTTTGTTTCGAATCCCTTAATGTAGGAAAAATGATAATGGCCTTGCTTGATCAGTACACATTTTAGAATTCAAAATCACGATAAAGGATGACATCCCTTTCACTCGTGTTTTTTCATAAAAAAAATTCTCATTTTCAGGTAGATTATATTCTAGATCTTAATTTTATATTTGTAAAATCATCAAAGTTAATAAATGTTGTTAGATGTAACAAAAGTTTTTGCAATTGTGTTATTGAAGTTTTACAGGTGTTACTGAAGTCATCTCCAATAGTATTCCACATTGTCTTGTAGAACTCACAAGGTAGTCCATCCGTACCTAGAGATGGAGGCCCATAACTCTATTAAATGTTGCTTACACTAGCATAGATCCATCTTAAACCCGTATCTATCAAGCACAAAGAGGGATCCAATTTCTTGAGGTGTATTTCCTTTTTTTAATTTAAACTCAAGAAATTTGATCTCTCTTGATTTATAGATTCGGGTTTAAGTTTTAAGTTTAAATATTTTATAAATGAACATCTATTTTTTAATTAATTTTCATAATATTTTGTTTTATGAACCAACATGGATTTTTTTTTAAATACTTTCCACAATTTTTTATTTTATGAGCCGACATGAATTTTTTTAATTAAAAAAATTACTTTTTACATTCTATTAGATGTAACGCTAAATACACGTTAGAACATCTCCCCCATACTGGGCTGTAGAGCACCTCGTTTCACTCGGTGCAAAAAAGCATGGCTAAGGTAATGGCACTGCGAGTGAGAGAAGTTGCCAAGAAGATTGTGTGAAAGGAACAAACAGGTTTTGTTCAACGAAGGTTTATTCCAAACATGGTGATTTCAACTTGGGAGGCCATGGAGTGGGATAGGGAATCTTGGCAACGAGCTCTCTTTCTTAAAATTGATTTTGATAAAGCCTATGACTGAATTGATTGGTCCTTCATTATAGATATGTTGTCATGTCTCGGCTTTGGTTCAAAGTTTGTGGGGATGGTCAACACCTTATTCTCTTGTGCCTTAGATTTTGTTGATGTCAATAATACACTTTCTCCATGTGTTATTTTGCAGTGGACAATTAAAAGGAATGCCCCATTGCACCTTATCTCTATGTTCTAACTGCTAATGCTCTTGGTTATTTGTTGGATGCTACCCAAGTACAAAAGAAGATTTGGGGAATTTCACTTCCAAATGATTATGAGATGGTTAATAATCACTTTGCCAATGATTCCTTGCTTTCTATTCAGGTTGACCAAAAATCAGTGTCTAGTGCTAGGAACTGCTTGTCTATTTTTTGCAAGGCATATAGGGCTAAGATTAGTCATAATACGACTAATTGTTAGTTGATTGGTATTTATGATCCTCCTAATTGGACTTTCACTCATCCAAGTGTAACTGAAAGGATCTTGGCATCCCCTTTGGTGTGGAGCTTTCTCCAACAACAATGTGGGATTAATGTTTGGAGCGTTTATAGCATAAACTTCTCCTTTGGTAGAAAAACTACCTTCCATTTGCTACAAAACTAACTATTGTAAGTAGGATTCTACAGGCCTCTCACATTTATTATGTTTCTTGTTGGCTTCATAATAGGGCTCAGTTTCATAGATTAGAACAACTCTTGCGTTGGTACTTGTGGTCCAAGTATGGTGGGGCTAGGGGCCTCCGTATTTTACCCTGGTATGTTTGCATTATGCCCAAGGACGAAGGGGGCCTAGGTTTGATTGATATTTCCACCCAAGGTAATATTTTGATGCCAAATGAGTGATTTGGTCTCTAGAAGGAAGCTCTCCTTGGAAATTTTTATTGAGGCATCGTCTTCTCATAGAAAAACGCATTGGTAGGATCAGGGGATCATTTACATTATGTGATATAATTGCATCCCAGCATAGCTTCCAGGTCTCAAGTTCTTTAATTATCAAAAGTATTTTGGCAGCATGGATGAAAGTGGCTAGCCTCGTGGGGTGGTAGATGTCAAGTAGTTGAGCACAATGGGATTTGGAAATAAGACCAATATGGAGCACATATGGAGTTCAAAGGTGCAAAGCACATGTATTTCAGACATCCCTCGGTTTCAAGGATGATGATTGAGTAAGGAAAGGATTTTCTATTGAAGGTATTTGTGGAATGTTAGTACCCAAATCTCGAAGAACTGGCAATCCATTGCTTGAATTTTCCTTATCCTCTATGCAACATGTTATTATGGCTCGATTGTCAACCTTATTCCACATGAAGACCTTTTCAAAATGAATATAGATATGCCTAGCCCCTTTTGGCATGATTGGGAATGGGGTTTTGGCTGTCCCTTTTTTCAATATGATTCTTAGAGGTTATACCTTCTTCCCTTTAAGCGATGTGAACTTATCCTTGTTCTTAATTCGTGATGGGTGTCTAATGAAGGTGGATAAAGAGATTACATAATGTGTGGTTAATTTGGGCAAGCTACAAGCTTTAGGTGTTTGCATGGATAGTGATTTACCAAGGCACAACTTGAAAAAAATGGTCTCTCGCATGGAACTTTCCCTTCCTACCTCAAGTTGGAAATAGTCAATCATCTCTTCTAGGAATGTTATTTTGCTAGGTCATGTTGGGGGTATGTTTAGTCTGAGCATGCAACCTTTTTTCAAGGTTGAGTTTACATTGGAGAGTAGTTCTACTTGGTGATGTTGGAGCTCTAGTAGAATCTTCAGTCTCTGGTGTTTGGAACTACCTAAGGGTTTCAACATTGTTTTTTCTTTGGAATGTTTGATGCAAATATGTTTTTGAAAATGAGATTAGTTCTTTGTCTACATTTTTACAAGGGAGGCAAGTGCGGATGGGATCATTTTGTATCCTGGAGGAAAAATAGTTAACTCCTTTGCTTGGGGATTGGGGGAAAATCCAACAATGAAGTAGAATGGTTAAACCTTCTTCACGGCATGGAAACCGCGTCAAATTTAAACATTGTCAATCTAATGGTTTTTGGAGACCCCATACAAGTCATCCAAGAGATGAGAAATGGATATGAGAAAGGGGCCCCCCGATGTAAAAGAATATACAAAATAATTGTCCTCCTAAACAATCCACCTAAGGTATCCTTCTTCCATATCCTAAGAAAAAACAACAAACATGCTGATCTAGGCTAGCAAATCAAGGTGTCAACCTTGCCCTTGGAGTGGTGAAATATGGAGATGGCAATCAAAGGATCAAGTTCATTCCCTAAGCTCTTTGGTTACGTTGGTCCCATCAAAATTGAAATGTTTCGTTGGTGTCATATGAATAAGGATTTGGCTTCAGTTCCACTTCATGGGGGGCGTGTGGGCGTTCACATGACCTGCCCCTCGCATGTGCTTTTGCTAGCAGAAGATTTGAAGACACATTTAAAGCGATCTTTGTGGATATGTATGCTCCCTCTAGAGGTTAAGTTCATCCAAGATGTCAAGCACTTCTCCCCTTCTCACGAGCGTATAAGACAAGGTTTATGAGGAAGGCTCGTCGCAGCGGTTCTGGGAGATTTTAGAAGGCCTTTCTGTCATCATTCTAGCTAGTGAGGAAGGCAGAGCTATAGAGGATAGTCCAAAGCAGAAGTTTCGTGAGCATTTGGAATCCCCTTCTCCATCGTCCTGCTTTCTGGCGATTATGTTCGTACCCAGCATTCTTTCCTTGGTGTAATGGCAGGTTTAGTAGAAGGAATGGCCTTCCTAAAGGCCAGCATAGAGGACTTCAAACACCATCTCCAAAAGGATTATGAAGCAGTCTGTGTTGGCATAAAGGCTAATAGGGAGAGCGTCAAGGACATGAAATACATCTCATAACAGCTCACTTGCCAAGACTCTCGCATTGGTTCGACCTGATGCGTACTATGGATATCATTAAAGATGAAATTTTAAAGATGGCCAAGATGACCCAATGCAGCCATTGTCAAGAATCTCCAGTTGAAGATGTGCAACCAGTGGAAGAAGCTTATGTTTAGAAACCAATGTAAGGTCTGCAAGGCAATCAAGAATAGTAGGGTTGGTCCTTCTCTATCTGTCTGATTGTTTTTTGTATTTTGCTCAATTTCTAGTTTGTAACGGTTTATCCCTCCTCCGTTATGATGAAATCAAGGAAGCAGATCAGAAATTTTTGTAGATCCAAGCTAGTGCAATATTTGGTATCATCCTTTCAGACTTCATCTGAGCTCAGACTTATGCTCAATTTTGTAATGAAATGGTTGTGCACAACCTTTTTTATAATATAATCTCTTTTCCAGTTTCTATTAAAAGAAAAAAAGTTATTTGTCTATGTTTTGCCAACTATGAAAAGATGAGATGTGAATGCATTTGTTAGATAAGGGTTTTCTATTAATCAAAGAGGCTAAGGGACTGGAGCCAAATGCATACTCTAATTGTATTGTTGTTTTTTCCTCTCTTAGAGAGAGGATGTAAATATATTTGTATATTTTTTGTTTCTTTGAGGATGAAGATGTGATTTCCTTTCTGCATACCCTCTTATTGTATTATATTTTCTAATTTGTAAATATAAGAAGTATTTTTCAAAAAACAAATCATCAAAGTTACATAGTTTGTAATATTCTTTATTACTATTTAAATATGGTTTTTATTCAACTAGGATAGAGAAAAACCCTAACCTAAACCTAATCCAAAATGAATCATTGTATAATTTGACATCTATTTTGGTACTTTCTAGGTAGAAAAATTGGAGCTATTTCCTTGTAGGGCCCATTTTAGGGATAGGTCCCACTTTGATGATTTGGGGACCATAACCTTTTAGAGCATATTTGAGGCCTTAATCATATGTTTGTTTGGGAAAAACATTGCCAAATTAGCTCACAGCCTCAATCAAAGCTTTCTATTGGTGTGTAGACTCCCTCAATCGAAGTTCATATGTGAAATTTATGCCTCCCACAAGTTGACCTATCATGTTGACCACCATGGTAATAAGCGAATGCCATGTCAAATTTCATTACTCACACATGTCAATCTAGTCATGTGTGGACTTTGAAGAAGATCCTATAGGGTCTAAAACCTTAACATTAATTTGGATTTTATGCATGCAAAAAACCCAAACCCTACCCCTGAATGACTGTCATGTTATGTTAGATATTGGGTCGCTAGGATAAGAAGGGATTCCATTCTTATTGTATTGTTTATTTTTCCATAGTTGAGCAGAGCATCTGGTAGTGGGATATTGAATCATAACAAACAAAGTAGAAGATAATGTAGCATCCATTCAAGCCACGTAGTCCTTAGCAACTCCATAGTGAGTTCCCCCTTTCTTTGTATTTGCATTACATAACTCAGAAGAAAACATCAAAGTATAGGGCTCACCTTCGAGCTAGGTTTTACCCATATTGATTTGTTGTGTGGTACATCTTGTGTTCATTGTGTGGATGTTGTGTTATTTTCTTAACTTCTTTCTTTTACTTTTTATTTTTTACTAGGGGAATTGGCAACTGGGCCAGGGCTCGTATTCACATGACACAGGGTCAATTCTTGTCTACTACCACTATAATACCAGTAGGTGCACCCACACATCCCGCAAGCAAGGGGCACGGGCTAATCATGGTTGAACTTGTGACCTCTTTACAATGTGTCATATCATTTCACTCCTTTTCCTGTCGGTCTACACCCTTGCGGCCTATTTTCTTAGCTTCTTTCATTTCAATTTCAGTTTATTTAATATTTCATGCATTAAGCTAGTAACAATTAAATGTGAAGATCTATAGTAATACAATAATAATAAGGTATTTTCGTAATATTGTAAGATTTGTTGTGACAAATTGTTTTGGTGGAATATTCACAACAGATTTACAGATCATAAACCAAACCCTAATCCCATATCACCACTAGGAGACCCATACAACTATATTAATCAATGGTTAGATGAAATTATAAACCTAATTAGTGAGTTTAAGAATACTAGAGAGTCATCATGTATTTCCTTCGCCACTTCAATCAAGACCATTATTAATTCCATTGGTCATGCCCATGGCCAATGATCTAATATATTTTATAATGAGGATAGGATGAGAGAGTACTACTCAACTGACATGAATAAGGAAGAGGTGGAATATTTTCATATAACAAAGAGATGATTGTCAAACTATTTATTAACCCTAGAACCAGCCAAGCCTTTGATATGATAAAGAGGCATCTTTGCATGGATTGGTGCACATTCCAACCATGGAAAGACAACTAGATGGATAGGTGGTTTATGGTATTTGATAAACCTCCCTACAATAGTAAGGAGGCTCTATTGTTTTTATCATAAATTATGGACCAAGTTTATTATGGCTCACCATGTCAATTTTTTGACATTGTTGAATTCTAATGGGTTGGTCTTGGCTCTAGTCATGATTGAGAAAAGGCCAAGCATAACACATTATGAAGGATACACTTACCCAACACCACCTCCACCCCCCTTTCCTACCTCACATGGAGATAGGATTCGAGGCACTAGCATTGTGATAACTACCTTGACTCAAAATTTACCATGTAACATAGCATATTCATCACAACATTGTGTCAAGATCCATCTACAGAGGATGTTGTGACACTAGGGGTAAGGCGTTTAGTCCATGCCACTAAATTTGGATGGGCCACAACATCTTGCTAGGTTAGCCATTTTAGTTCTTTTTCAATAAATCAACGCTCTCATTGCAAACAAGTCCTTGAACCTACACACATGAATTTTGTGGGGGGCCTTGGTCTCCAAAAGGGATATAGGCACCAAGAATATGTTTTGTGGATAGGAAATGTGTGTTGAGGCATATACATATGGTTAGGGGAGAAACAACAACCTTGAACCCTAATTGGACCTTCTTGAGCTCAACCGCCGTGAACAACACCTAGAAACCATGGAATGAGCTCTCTATATGGGGTATTTGGCATTCAAGTTGAATATGGGTGCTATTACGAGGTATTGGGAATCATGGATGGGTCATGGGTCCTTGACCATAGTTGAGGGAAGGAAATGAGAACCTCTAGTCCTATTCCTTGCTTCTCAGCCTCAAGTGCCATGTATTAGTCCTCAAACCACCACATCTAACCTTTGTTGGTTATGATTTTGCTTCCAAGGGGAATAAGTTTGTAATGACTAGGTCAATTATGGACAAGGAATGGGTTTCAAGGTCTAACCTAGATTAAGGAAGGAAAATAAGGGCTTTATGCCCTAAATGAATTTTCTCAAACTCAAGTTTCATGAACAACATCTACAACCCATGAAGCTTCTCATCTCAAACCACTACATAGGACCCTTGTAGGGTATCTATGGCCTACAAGAGGTATCTCTACGGGGCATTTAACATCACATTTGGATATTGATTCCATTAGGAATTTTTCCACTGTAAGAATGGGTCACCATGGTCAAGGACAAAAAACAAGTCCCTTAGGATATTAGTGAATCTTCTTAGCTCAAAATCCTTGAACAATTCCTTGAACCAACACATCAGTCCCTTGTAGGGGTTCCTTGCAAGTCTTTGAGTGGGATACAAGTGCCATGAGTAAGCTTCGTGCAATGGAAATGGATCTTGATGCCCAAAAACGCTTAAGGGGGAAGACAAGGACCTTAATCCATAATTGAACCTTCTCATGCTCGAGTTCCATCAATCACACCTAACAATCATGAAATGAGACCTCACTAAGGGGTCTTTGATAGGGAAATTTTTAGGGGCAAAATTTTCCCATTTGGCTATTTTTCAAAAACTAAATTCGCTATTTGGTCATTTTAGTCTATAATATTGCCTATATTTACATAAAATATGTTTTTTTAATCATAATATTCGCCAAAATTTACAAGTTTCTGTAGCAAATTATATGTTTTGTAGTTAATATTCGCTTACCAATATATGTGTGTGTGTGTGTGTTTCAATCCAAAATAATCACCTAGAATACTATACTTAGTATACTATTATAATCGTTTATAAATACCATGGGACTCTTTAACCAAGGATTTGGATATGGGTACTATTATGATGTTTTATGCACCACGGAATGGTATCGAGCCATTGACCATGGTTGTGGTAGGGAAACAATAGCCTAGTGCCCTTCACCATGGTTTAGGAAGGGAAACAACAACCTCAGTCACTAAACATAGCCTCTCAGGCTTAAGCATCATGAACACATCCTCTAATCAACAAGCAAGACCATGGATGGTCATGGGGCCTTCACAACCATCAAAAAATAAAACAAATGCCTTAGAATTCTAAACTCAAGATACTTGAACAAGTCCTCAAACCAAAACGCATGAACATTATAGGGGATATTTGGCCTCTAAGTGGGATATAGGTGCCATCAATAGGATTTATGGATTATAAATGTGTGTTGAGGTGTATAAACATAGATAGAGGGGTAGCAATGGCCTTCAACCCTAATTTACCTTTCTCGACAACCGCCATGAACAAGACCTAGAAACCATCACCAAAGCCCTCTTTGGGGAGTCTTGGAATTCGAGTTGAATATGGGAACCATTAGAAAGTCTTGGGCATTATCAATGGGTCTTGATTCCTTGACCATAGTTACGATTGGAAAATAAGAGAATTTAGTCCTAAACCTTGCTTCTCAATGAAAACACCATGGACAAGTCCTCAGACCACCATATTTTAGCTATGTTGGTCGTCAATCGTTTCCAAGGGTGCTATGGGTTCCATGAATAGGTTGGTTGTGAACCAAGAATGGATCACAAGGTCTAACCAAGGTTAGGGGAGGACAAAAATCACCTTATGCTAAATGACACTTCTCAAGCTCAATTGCTATGAAAAACATCTACAATCTACAAAACATTCCCTCTCTTGGGGATATTTTTTACTGAGTGGTTTACTAGGGGACATTATGATTTTTTTAGTAAGATTAGTGCATATTTAGGTCCAAACATTAATGGTTAGGGAAGGATAACAAGGACCTTGGGCATTAGAAAATTTCCTTATGCTCAAGCATTAGGAAAGATGCATCCAAACACCACATAAGAATTTTATATGGGATTTATCGCCTCTAAGTGGAATATTGTGGCCATTAATTGGTTTGGGAAATAATGATGTGTGTAGAGGTCTAAAACATGGTAAAAGGGGAAAACAAGAGTTGTATGCTGGAAAATAAACCTTCTATCTCTTAAGCATTGTGAACAAGGTTTGCAACTATGACCCATGCCCTCTTTATGGGATATTTCACCTACAAATGATATTTTAGGTGTCATTAGGTGATTTTAGGCAAAATAATGGATGTAGGGTCCTTGAAGCTCAATAGAGGAAAATAGCTCCTATGCCCCTAATAGAAGTTGGTTTTAGTGCTAAATATTTCCTTTTGAAACATGTCAAGGTGATGGAGTTTTACATGGTTTTTTTATTTTATGTAACAATAATTCATGCATGTTATTAACGTGTACACATTCCTATGAATTCAAAAAAACTAACTGGACTATATCTTTCCTCTATGAGTTGGATCAATTGGCTACTTTGGTATTAACATCAAACTTACGAACTTGGTGGTTCGGACTGCATAACTTGAAACACACTCATTTTTCTATCTCACTATTATTGTCTATGTTTTCAAAGGGTTTTATAAATATGGTCCACATATTCATCATCCATGAAATTGCACAAACTTGTAGAGCTCTCTCTCTCTCTCTCTCTCTCTCTCTCTCTCTCTCTCTCTATATATATATATATATATATATATGCACACACACACAACATGAAAAAATATAAAAATAGTGGTGCGGAAGAACTCAGTGTTATCTGCAACTACGAACTTTGTTTTCAAGACATTTCAACATTTAAGTACTAAATTGATGCCTTAATGCAAACATATGCATTATATTTTAGAGGAACATGAACATACCCTTGTTATAAGAACATGATTTTTCATTTTCCTAAGTTATACTAATTTTCCATAAATAAAAGTTATATATTTCGAAAATTAGTTTTATTTCTTATGTTTCATTTTTTTACAATGTAGTTTATTAAGTTTTGCATGTACCTCAAATAATTCCTCCTAGTCAAGAGAATGTCGTTTATTTAGAATTCAATTGCAACAAATGTGTTATGAGAGGGAACCATTAATTTGAAAGAGCCTGAAAATGAAAAAATAAATTAATAATACTTATCAATCAATTTTCAAGAATGGCAATAGTTTTAAGAAAAGGAGAGCGCTTATGAAGCATTCTAGATAGACTTGTAGAGTTATGTAAAATAGAACCTTGAAAATATTTTTAGCTAACATCATCTCTTAAATGTTATGAAACGTGTAATATTAACATAAACTACTAGAACTCCTACCTTAACGAGTTTTATGTTTCCCCTCAATCCTTAGAAACACTTATGCCACTTACCACTACACCAAGGTTTTCTCAACTTAGAAAATTAAGTAGGAAGAGTTACGATAATCTAAGAAGAAAGAAAGAGGAAGACCAGAAGAGAAGATTGGAAAAATAGGAGCATGGGGGAGGAAAACCAAAAATTAAAATAAGGGGAGGCAAAAGGACTAGGAAAAAACAAAATATAACCTAAAAGGGAAAGAAAGGATAAAGAGACAAGGGGAGAACTAGCCATTGCCTATATCAATATTAGTATTACTAAAACTCGACCATGTCCTAATTCTATGAAGCAATGAAGAGATGAAGTTGTTTATTACCTCCCAACTCCTATCTCTATTTGGATTAAGCATATGCTTAAGAATTGGGATGGTTTCTCTAAACTTACATTTTGAGTAGATGTCCTCCTTATCTAGAACCTTTGTTTGATCAAGGCATAAAATATGTTTGGTAATATGGGAGTGCTAAGTAAGAGATGAAGTGTGGAACTGGTAAAGTTTTATGTTGGTTTCGTGTTCTTTTATTATTAATTGGAAAGAATGGTCAGCCGCAATATAAGATTTCCCACAAGAAAAAAGGATCATGTAGACACCCTTGAATAGACGGCGATCAATAGTGTCCTTAACTAACCTCATCACACCTCTAATAGTGTTAGGAGGATTGAAATAAGTAATAATGTTATATTTATAAATTAAAGAAGCTATTGGAACTCCATGTAACCAAAGGGATACAAAATATTCAAAATTCATACAAATTAAATGCTCTACAAATTATTTCCAAAACAGTATAATCTTCCTCTAAAAATAACTTGTGTATGCATATTCCATTTTATCCCTATTATATTTATAACTACACTACTTGAGATACTATCACAAAGGAAAAATGCAAGTAAACAACATAAGTGAAATTAAACATGACCAAATTTATGTCCATTATGGGCCTCCTCCATTGACACACCATCTATTTTGGGACCTTATTCTCCATATGTTGTTGTCTGTTGACAGCAATAGTTATTTGTTGCACACTTTCCTCCTTTGTAGCATGATCTTTCACTAAGCATGTAGAAACATTAGGATAGCCAACCATGGACTAGGAACTCCCAGAAAGACTCAATATAATGTTATAGCGCATTTTTGAATCATCTGCCAATTTGTCATATTTTATATTGTGTTAGGGTCCTACCCTAACCCCTTTAATAGATATGTTGTTATGTATTGAGGTGAATCTATATTAAATAAGGCTATTAAAGTAGATATATTGTGAAAGCAAAAGTTTGTAAAAAGACTTACAAAAGGGCTCCACCTAGTAGAAAGTTCCTTCACTAAGAAGACTTACTAGAAGGTTTTGCCTACTAGAAAGTTCGTTTACTAGAAACTATACATAGGAGTAGAAACATTGAAACAAGATGTCTTGTGAAGTATTTTATAATTGGAGCTTGGCTTCAACTAGATTTTCCCCATCGAAGAGGCAAGTAAACATTGCTTTCATCAATAAAGATATTGCTATTGTGATATTTTGTTATCTACAGTTTGCCTATTGTTGTGGTATTTTTTTCTTTTCATACTGAAATCTTTCTTTATTTTGTTATTTATGCTTTGAATTCCCAATTATGCTATTAAGGTACATAACATTTAGTATAAGAGCATTTTCCTGAGATGAAAATTTTAGATTTTTTTAAGGCTAGAGACGTGTTATGGCATCTATAAATAACACAGTGATATGTCGTTTAATAGGTAAACATGTGGTTGGGGAAGCATACATGCAGAGAATACAATTGCTACTTAGTCACATTTGTTGGACACCATTGTAACCTATGTTGGTACCCCTTCGAGTAGTATTGCATCAGATAGCACCTATATATGGAATTTCACTTCCATGTACCCTCGAGTATCTCAAAAGTCCCCTAGGTAACTTGAAATGACCATCTTTCTGCTATAGTGGCACCAAGCACAACACTCAAGAATATTACTCTCTAGTACTTGGGTAATCAGATAGTACAACTAAGGGAGAGGTCAAGCCTCCTTAGTTAGTGCCTTGAGAGATTGGGTCAAGTACTATTGTTGGACCCTACAAGTATATTAGAGAGATATGGTACCTAACACTCTCTTACCGTTTGGACCCTAGAGAGAGAGGAAATTTTAGGTTCTTCCTACACCCTTATTTCACCACAATCCTTGCACTGCGTTGATCATCTTGGTACCACTCTTCTGCACCCCTTTTTGTGGACCCATTTCCAATAATGGCCAATAGTCGAGGAGGTGAGTCCTCCCAAAACGTTTCATACTTGGAAACACTATATGATGAGCTCATTGAGCTGCAACACAAGTTAAACTACAAGTACTCCTTTACTCTATAAAATCTTGATGACATATGTGGCAAGCTTACCAAATTGGAGTTTCTTTTTGAATAGTTGGTCCAATTAATGACACTCTTTCCTTCATCATGTTTAAGATGCCTAGATAAAGAACAATCTTCCATAAGGAAGGGGTTGATTCATCCAATCCCCATGGGCATCACTCCACTCCACTTGTTTGTGATTCATTGACTCACATGTCGCACTGAATTCCTAAGAGTCAATCTCACCAAATTCGATAATTCAAACCCCATGGAATTGGTCACTTAGATGGAACATTGCTTTTCTTTCCATGGAGTCACATATGATATGATGAAACTTAGAATGGGTGTCTTATATTTAGATCTTGAATGCTAGCAATGTTGGCAATGGTACAAGAAATCATACAAGGGTTATATTACTTGGACCCGATCTATTTATCCAGTAATCTCTTTGAACATTTTGAAATAGGCACTCATTATTTGGGGCAATTGACCAAGCTCAAATAATCTGGCACAATCAAAGATTCCATCACATCTTTTGAGTAGCTAGCCATCCGCACTGAAGGCATGTCTGATGTTTTTTACAAGTAATTTTTCATTAGTGGTATGAAAGAAGACATCCATGCATAGATCTTAATGGCTCATCCTACTACTTAGTTGGATGCCACTCAAAGAGTTAGAGAAACCTAAAAGGAGATGAATTCTCAAATAAAAAAATCCCTCATTTATTCCACATCCTCGTCCACATACCTTCCCTTCCACTAATCCTTCCTCATCCTCTCCACCTCTCAAGATCCAAAATTTAATTTGAACTAAAATGAAAAAGTGCCAACTCAAAGGTATTTTCTACAACTACGATGACAAATATTCCACTATACATAAATGTAAGGAGAAAAATATCTTTATGGCCATTTCAAACGACATTTATGATGATGGCATTGATGTTAGCATCCATGAATTCCCTCATACATCTGTGGAAGACATTCCCTAGTCTAATCTACCAGAGGAGGAACCCTATGTATCTTTGCATGCCTTGACTAGTCTTTATGCCCCCCAAACCCTCAAATTGATTGGCTACATCAAACATAGCAAGGTCATTATTGTAATTGGAAGTGGCAGAACGCATAACTTTATTCATCGTCAGGTCACCCAATAAATACAATGTTATATTCATGTTGTGAACAACTTCCAAATGATGATTGCAAATGGAAGAGCTGTGAAACGTGGGGGATGTTGTGAAAATTTGTGTCTTCAAATCGGTGATTATCCCCTCAAAACCCACATGTTTTCTATTGATATTGGTTGTTATGATATTGTATTCAATGATGGTTACAAACATTAAATTCTATCACCGTGGATTTTAGTGCCTTATACATGGGTTCCCAACAAACAATGCATAACTACACTCACAAAGGAATTAAAATGGGATCTCTGGAGATTATCAATTCACACCGCAAGAAAAATATTCTTAAACAGGGGCATTTGGGCATTGTGGCACAATTCGCTGCCATTAAATCTTTTAAGACCTCTTCTCAACCATTCCTACTGACATGCATTTAGTCATAGACAAGAACCAATTGATCTTTGGCACTCCAAAAGGACTAACCCCTTCTTGTAGTGAGGATAATCAATCCATTCCACTCATACTTGGTAGCCTCCCACCCAATGTACGATCATTCCTCCATCAATTTGCCCAAAAAAATGACATTGAAAAGATCATTCAAGAGTTGCTAGCTACTAGTGCAATATGCTTCAGTACCAGTCCCTATTCTTCCCCAGTTGTTATGGTTGTCAAAGTTGATACCCAAGGATAAGTTTCCTATTCATGTCATTGATGACCTTCTGGATGAGCTCAATGATGGTCACTTCTTCACCAAACTTGATCTATGCCCAGGCTATCATCAAATTCGCATGAAGGAGGGAGATATTCCCAAAATTGTTTTTTGCATTCATGAAGACCATTATGAGTTCTTATTGATGCCCTTTTGCATTTCTAGTGCACCCTTCACCTTTCAAAGTCTCATGAGCACAATACTTAAACCCTTTCTACATAAGTTTGTCCTATTTTTCTGTTATGACATATTTATTTACAATAAACTTGGAAATTCCATCTAGCCCGTGTGGAGCAGGTCTTATAACTCCTTCAAGATAATCACCTCTTTTTTAAAACTTCCAAATGTGCCTTTTATGTCTCTAAAGTGGAATGTTTGGGCCATATTGTCAAATAGGAGTGTGTGCATGTGGATCCAAATAAAATTTCGAGAATGGAGGATTGGCCTCACCCTAAAACTCTCCAGAGCTTGAGTTTTTTTTGGGTCTCATGAGATATTACAAAAAGTTCATTTGGAACTATGGTAAGATTGTAACCCCACACAGCTTTGTCAAAAAAATGCTTTCAAATAGAATGATGCAGCATAAAAGGCCAATAGACCGTATTTATCTTAGGGAGAGTAAACATGCCATCATCATCAATAATTTTCGAACATGAAAACAATTTTAAAAAGGAGAAACCTTTAAAAAAAAATATAAAATCATATATTTTAAAATATACAAAACTAAAATATTTTATATTGAATTATATTTATTTTTCTAAATGAAGATAAAATATTCTTTGAAGAGCATTTCAATTTGCAAAAAAAGTCAATATCTAAAATAAAGAATTGGATATATAAATTAATGATTATTTCGAACATTTTTATTTTGTTTTTCAACTAGTTGTTGAGCTAACTCCTTAGCCTTTATTTGAATAATTAAAATCTAATGTGGATAGCATGGACACTCTCCGAAGGAGAATACACCCCAACAGTACCTGACTAATATCAAATAATCCAGAGGATCTCCAGCTAGATTAATTTGTATTAACCTAATGTGTGGGCATGTTAGTTTTTTAGTTGCACTTTTCAACATTAAGGCTATGTGCATGAGTTGTTTATTATTTACTCCTTATCCAATTGGTTGTGTGCATCACCCATTGTAATCCTTTATAAAGGCTATTGGCTATTGGTCAAGCATAATATATCAAGCCATATTTTCCCTTGAAGTTTTAATATTTGTCTTTTTCTCTTGTTATTATTTATTGTTCCTGAGTTCATTATTGTTTGAAGATGTGTTCTTCACACATAAAGTATGGTTTCTTGTTTGAAAGGTTTATATTTACATCATTTTATATCAGAGTAGTCAATCTAGGCTTGCTCCTTTCACTCCAAATCGAGGTTCTTTTGAGAGGAGCACAACCCTCCCACCCCATAACCCTCTTCAAGTCTTTTAATAACATATCTAAAGATCCACTAGTTAGGATTTTTCTTCTCTTTGCGTCCAACTCACACCAAACCCTCACCCTAAATATTAATAAATCATGATATATCTACAATCCTTGTGCTTATGCAATCCTCCCTTATCCCATGACACACTAAATATTTTTTTCCCTTCACATTTTCTATCTAAAAAACATCTACATGTAATTTAAGCATCCATATTTGCACTCCCTCTTGACTCAACTTCCATATAACTCTCTCTCGCACACACACACACACATAACTCCCCCACACATATATTGAAGCCTAACACTCCACTCTGTAATATCAAATGTATGCAATCTCCCATCCAACGTTTTCACTCACTTGAAACTCTCGTAGTTACAACCACACAACACTCTCACCATTCTATAGTAATTTTATGGATCACTATAACACATACTTTTTTGTTATCCACTATTCTTACCCTTCATCACTAACTTAACTCTATTTGATTCCTTTCTCTTTGAAAAGTTGTTTCCACATCCTTCCTATAGGTCCATGCAATTGCACACCCCATCCCACTCCTCAACAATCAACCACACTCTTCCACTATAGATCATAAATCCCTCATGCCCTACAACTCTCTCAACCCCACACTTTTTCATAATCCACCTCCACTCCTAACCAGCTTCCTCATACATAGTTGTGGGATGGACTTTTTCATAATCCACCTCCACTCCTAACCAGCTCCCTCATGCATAGTTGTAGTATCCTACCATCCCAAACCCTAGACACATGTTGCTTCTATGGTGATCAAATCTGCAACTATTCAACTTCTTCCAAAGCCCATTACTTGTATGCAGCTATCAAGTCATATATCGACATTGGTCCATACTATAAAGCTTGTACTTGATAGGACAAGAGAGGATGTTGGTGACACTATATGTCGAAACATTAGACAATCACTTCTTCCACATAATCGAAGCTCTTCAACAACATTTTTTAGGAATTTTCTAGGAACCCTAAATGTCAAGTTGAGATCACTTTTAGCGCCTCTTTCAAGTTCTAGTTATCGTAATGTCCTAGGTTGCCTTGAAGCATTCTCAAAATATTTAATTTCCAGAAGCACATGTTCTCTATGGGACCATGACTTGTGATCATCAACTTGAGTTTTCAATAACTAAATGATACATTTTCACGGCATCCAACAAGTCCAATTCCTCTTTTCTTTCTCCTGAATGAGTGCTTAACACGTCTTAAAAGAATGTTGAATGGATATTTATCATGATAATGGACAAGGATGTGTTACATAATTTTTTTAGCACCATTGTTTCTTCCCCTAGACAAACCTGAGATACCCACTACTAGCACTACAATTATTAGGATCTTTAAATTGGAAAATTAAGCTCCTTTATTCTATAGCTTGTGCTTTACTTGATAATCTTGCTACACGAATAATTTGGAATGAATTTTATCTATGATATTGATGGAAATTGCCATGCACTTCTGAAGGTAGAACATTTGTTGTTTCATTATATTATTTTTATGACAATGGTGCCATGGTAGTAGCTTCCACTGTAGGTTTTTCCTTTACATGACCGCATGCAACAATAGAACTCAAGAATTGGTCAACTTAGATTTGTGTGTGTATATATATTTCAACGAATCTTCTTCCGATGCAATTTTTCTAGATAGGAAATACATCAATCATGGTTACATGTCTATTATCATTATCGCATGCGTCTACCACACCAATAATCATCCATACCTTTGTTCCTAGCACACACAACATTTGTTCATGTAGCTTTATATAATTTTGGGTTCTTTGGTATTTTCCCTCCACCCAGACAGCTTTGGGAAACAATTGTAGATCTTGTTCTTTGGCTCAATTTCTTTGGATCAATACCCCACTTGTACTACTCGACTTCAAAGGTATTAGTTTAGATTTAGTTCCTTGGAGTGTTCCCTCCCACACAGATCTAATATTGGCACATATTTTCAACTATTTACTTTCTTCAATTCTGCACTTGAAGTGGAAGCCTTGCTCTGACAAGATGATATTTGTAGATCTAGTTCCATGGCTTGATGCCCCACCCAGATTCACATTCGACATTAGATTTCATATATATTTCTATCGATTGTTCCCTTCCACCCAAGTCTATTTCAATGCATGCTTTATGTCATTCCCCGCTCCAATTCGACACTTGAAGTAGGATCCTTGGTCCATGCAAGAAGCCTTACGAAGTTCAAAATGGATTTTCTCTATTTTGGTTATGCACTCGAAGTAGAATCCTTGTTGTATGCAAGAAGAGCACCATCTCTCCTACAACAATGTCATAGATCTAGCACCTTGATTATATTAATCAAGATGTACAACATACAACAACTACACTTCAGACGACCTGCTCGTTATTGCCATTTTCACATTGGCAATCATCAATTTCTTATCAGGATGCAACCACACACATGTTCCCCACATTCATCATGTCCCAAACATTCTCCATATCCTTGTGACAATTCATTGATAGCATCTCCTATCAAACCTAGCCAATCACCATTTTCTCTCTATAGCAATATCACAACTCTACTCAAACACATCTGCATCTTTAGTAGGATGCAAACATTAATTACTATGATCCCTAGCTCTCCCAATCGATCATCCTCTAGTGCACAACAACTCATTGCCCCTCTCATTTTCCATCTACATGTTATTCTCCTTCATCCCATAGTAACAACATTTTCACTCTCTACTCTCATAGGCTTTGTATTCCTCATCCATCACTCACCATTCCAGTAGGGTTTCACATCAATAGACACATGGTTTTGATTATCAACGAGAGCAGTTGTAATGGTCCAACACCATTTTCTAACACAAGCATCCTTCTTCCAGTATTTGTAGCTCCAAATCCAAACATACACTCATTAGGATGGACACTAATTATAGTCATCTTCACCCTCCCTAGCACCATTCCAAAACCATGAGTCATTGGTTGGATACAACACATCTTTTATTTTCTAACTCCTGATAATGGCGCTCTCATCAACAATCTTTTTTCTAGAAGCATCAACACGTTAGCTCTCAAATTTCCAACGGCACATTAGCACTACTCCTCTAATTCCATAGAGTTACACAACATTCATTATTTACAAACAAAGTGATCTTTATCTATTGCATACAACATAATCTTCTTCACTAATTTCATTCCTCAATCAAAACGAAAGCAGAGACAGTTATAGACTAAACTGAGAGGAACTAATGTAAATATCAAGGCCATCCTCCCCAAGGAGAACACACTGCCAACAACACCCAACTAGGATAAAATGTTTCACTTTATTTCCGTATAGATTAGTTTGCATTTACTCAATGTATGGGGATATTAGTTATTTAGTTTCTCCTTTCCAAAATGCTTGCAAACAATCTTTGGCATGCTCCCCCTGTGCTTCCTTTTCCTTTCTTGTATCATTAGAAGTATTTATTAAAGGCCTAGACCTATTTCCACCTTTACATCCACATGTGGTGTTGGATGTACCTTCAATTGTGGCAACCTTTGATCAACTTCCATTTGATTTCACATACCAAGCCTTAGCATATGCATCATCAAATGTGTTGATTGCAAACAAAGGCAATGCTATCTAAATGTGCATGTATGAAATCCTAACATACTTTAACAGTAGTACTTTGGCCTCATCCTTTGTAATTTGTAATTTGATAGATAGTTGATGGAACTTTGTGTGTATCTTCTACACTCTTCCTTTGTTTATATGAAAGGTGTTGCCACTTGATCTTCATATTCATACCCAATTAGATTAAAAAAAAAATTACAATATAGTTTTGAACTCAACCCATGTTCTTGTAGAAAGCCTTCCTTGGTGACATTGTCTACACAAAAAATTTCCCACCAAAGTAACTTATCTCCTACCATCTTCAATTAAGCACTTCAATATTCTACAAACCCTAAAATCTCTTTTGCTAATAAAGTACACTTCAAGTGAACACAACCAATCATCCAACTTCTTAGCATTAAGTTATCCATCAAATGTCTTAATATATATATTTGTCTCTATTGTAAAAGGATTTGTGTACCAAATGGTCACTGAGATGGGTTTACATGTTGGTAAGTGATGCTTATTCTCCATTGTAAAAATATTTTTGTACACAAGTGATGCTTATTGAGCTCACTAAACTTGGTCCAAAATATGACAATGCTAAACCAACAACACTTGTGGTGACTATATTGGAAGTTAATGCCACATTACTGGTAGGGAAAACATATTTTGGTTCAGTTTGGTGGAGAACCAAGAAACTCATTGTGTTTACCTCAACTTCTCTTGCATATCCTATCACAAGGACATGACTTCATTTTCTATATGCAAAAAACTTGCACCCAAATTCTTCCACTTCAATGATTATTACCTCTTCTATATATGCAATTGTTTATTCTAATTGAGTCAAAAAATACTAGTTTTATAGTCCATATTACTAAAATCTATAAAAATATACATACCCTACCCTTCCAAATTTAAACCTATAACCTTTTACAAAAAGCACATTTTTAAAGATAAATAGGTCCATACTTTTTTTTAATTACCCATGATTAAATATTTTTTTAAATATCCCTCGTAAGCCATGTACAACGTTATTAACCTCCACACCCATGCCTAATCAAAGGCCGACGTCTGCACCCCGTGCAGCGTGTTTTAGTGCAATATTTTTGGCCTGGTTCAGATTTTATATATTCGTCAATCTGCTACGATTGAGGTACGTGATAATCCATACAAGTTTTCACTCTTGCTCCACCTAGCGGCACAGTCTTTTGTACGTGGAAAGTGGCTATCGAACATATAATTTGAAGGTCACAAAAACACTACAAAACATCAAAGGAACTTTAATTTTAAATGGGAATATGCCAAAGTGAATAACTAAGGGTAGATCGATTCACGTGTTTAGTCATGCATTTCAAATGGATTTTGAGTGGTCTCATGCAGCAGGGAGAAGCAATAGACCAATGCATTTTTTGTATTGAAGTAGAAGATAAAGGGGGAATCAACTATGACATGAAGAAATTTGGCTACGGTAAATTTGAGTGAATCTTGCATAATCTTGGCTTTATGCAAGAAGCTCCTATTTTATTGCGATAATTAGAGTATAATTTAATTAATAAATAATGTTATGGTTCATCTTAGTAAGAAACATAATGAAGTACACTTAATCATTTAAGGCAATTGCATGAAGACTTTAGATCAAGTTGTTTATAAAGGCATTATAGTAAAGAAATAATATAAAATTGCATATTTTGATAAGAGAAAAAATTGGTTGGTATAAGTAGGGATCCACAAATTACCATGAAAACAAGGAGGAAAATATATGAAGGGAAGAAATTGAAAGAGTGATGAAACACAATGAGCATGCATTTGAGTTACAATGTTCACTTGCTAATTTGTCATAGGAAAGAATGTTGGAGATGACCTAGATAAATTTGATTAGTGATTAAGTTAACTTTAATAACCATTGATCAATACCTAACAAAAAGTTTGATAGAACCAACATTAGCACATCTTTAGGGATAATATATATTTGAGATTAAACACTAGATGGATCCAGGAGAGAAAATATAGAGAAGTGAAGGCCAAGTCAACAAACATTCTTGATCAAGCTAGTGTGATAAGCTAAAGTGTTGATTTGAATTAAGCAAAGTAAGAAGTCCAAAGAAAATGCATTTGTCCAGGGTCATATAACCATACATTTTTTAGGGGGACTATGATCCATATACAAACTTGTGAGAAACTTTGATTCATACACAATTTTGTTATGAGTTGGCATGTCAATAGTAGATATTAGGGCCTTTAAGTCATACACAAGATGCTCTGAGTCTGTGAAGCATCGTTGTTGTACTTTTTATTTGCTTGTTTTTTATTACATCATAAAAAATGTTTTTTTGCAAATTGAGGACAACACAAATACTTTATCTCATGCACTCAATTTTAAGTTAGCATTGTAGTTCTTTGGGATTGCAAAAAATATAAGTGTAAACATTTTGTTTGTTTAAGTAGGTCAATTTACTATTGTGAAAGAGTAACTTTGGTGGTGAACTTCTCAATGCATTGGTCCACACTCCATAACTACATGAATTCAACATTCTTTCATTTGGACATGGAGCAAGTGATTTTATGAGTATGTGTAATTTGTAATGTATTTAACCCCAAAATTACAAAGCAAGATAATAGAATGCAATAAAATACCATAGTTGAATAGAAAACACGAGATAAATAGATGAAACTTAAGAAATAACCCTTGTATTAGTGACATCCAAAAGAGAGAGCAATGTTCATTTGCCTCTTCGAGGAGGAAACCTTTTATGAATATTTTAGAGAATTAGTGTTTGTATTGGAACATCGCGTGTGCATCCTCCTAGTGGGATTCTAAACAATTTGAGTATTTAGAGAAAACCACTATTTGTATGAAATCTCTTTGTCGACATCAAACATCCCAAATAAGATTTATGATTTTTATTTAATCATATAATCAAAATAGGTGATCATGATCACATGTAACAACCAAGGAGGAAGCGAGGCATGTTAGTCAAAAACAAATAACAAGTATTAGCATTAAAATGCAACTACTACATACTTATATATAATCAAGATTTCATTAAATATTTTTTGTATGCTCAAATTAATATCCACATCTTCAAATTGTGTTAGTTGTTTTTAGCAAGTAACATATTCAAATTTTATTTCTATTCCATTTCATTTGATAAAGCTCCCAAAAACATGGTTTGGATTTTCAATGAAGCTTAGTAGTATTCTATTTTATTTATCTTAATAAATAAGAAATATATAAATTAATATATTTTATGGATTTCTACTTATTAGATAAATTGATATGTTTCTTTTGCACATACCATCCATCATAGATAAATAAAGAATGTAAATATCATACATCTATAACAATGTAATGTTAAAGATCTATTATTCAAAAAAATGTTTATATCAATATGATCATGGGCATAATGTGAGGAATCATAACATTAAAACCCAAATTTATAATCTATATAAAGCTTGTTGTCTTTGCAAAAACTTTGAATCTTTTTGGAATTAATGAAGATATCTGATATAACTTCTTTTTATATATAATACTTCTATTATAAAAGTTAAACAAATGATAATTTATTTTTTATGTATTTATTTTCAAAGAATTATATTTTTATTAAACTATAATGTAGTAAATAATTATTAGTTAATCTTCCAAAATATAAATAACCATGTCATGTCATTCATAATGATAAAAATCAATTAACTAATTATATAACATGATTTCAATCACAAAACAGAAATAATTATACCTAATGCCATCCATAATCACAGAAAATCAATTACCTAACATGTTTTTGGTCATAAACTTACTAAACTATTTCAATATTTGTATTACATTTTATTTATATATTTAATTATTTGTAAATTGATAAAACAATTCCATCATCAAATATTGTCATTAAGATTTAACATAGAACAAGGTAGCCAATTTATTAGCTTCACCCAACCTTCTCACATTAACATCACCTTATGAACGATACACAATAAGATGTTTAGCGAGAGATGCAATGAAACTAGCTCAGAAGATATCATGTTTACTTAGTTATTTCAGATACTTTTGTTTTGTTATTTCACTTAAACATTATAGTGAAAAAATGCAGACTTAAATGTTTTTTTTTCACATAGTAAAAGATTATATTTTATAAAGAAGTATATGATAAAAATATACACAGATAGATTATAATCTAAAGAAAAAACATCCAGAACAGCTATCCAAGACAGAAGAGCCACACCCCAACAGGCAGAACTAAGAATCACCCAAACACATGAAGAAAATAGCAGACTTAAATGTTTAATTGTGCAATGTCAAGCCTTTGTAAATAATTAATACCTCAAAATAGTTCAATTTCTAATATTTGTCTCATTAATGAAATCTTTGTAAGTTGTACAACCTTTTCCATTGAAGATGTGTATTTGCCTTCACTTCATGGTGAGTCTCTCACGATGTTTAAGTGAAATGAGCGTGCCACCAACAAAGTTCATTGCAATGAATGGAAAGCATCTCGGAATTAGCCAAATGTTAATTTAAAGAGAGCACAGCTTCCTTAGTGTAACTTTATTTCTAATTTTAATATTTTTAGTGAATGACCCTAATTCCCCTGAAATACAAGTTTTTGGAACTAGAATCCAAGTTTATGGTGCCCAAGTTTTAAGTTGGTTAAATCAGATACATTCTTGGTTGTGGAATATTTCAAGTTTTAGAAAATGGATTTTTCAATTTTAGTTCATTTTTTATGTCCAAGTTTTAAGTTTGTTGAATCACATCTTCCTTTTATTTCAAGAGGTAACCTTTGATGTTGTTTTTTTATAGACACAAATATATGATCAAAAATAGAAATAAAAAACTATGCAAAAAAATGTCAAATTAATTTTAATTCATATTATAATTATATTTGTAATTCGTTATACATGTTATTTGGGCAATATTTTGGGGGCATTGCATAGATTTTAGGCCTTGTTAATAGACATAAAGAAGACAAGTATGCAACGGTAAGGTTTATCTAAGCTTTATTTTGCTTGATTTATTTTGGTAGAGTATTATTAGGTTTTTTTTAATGCCCTGGCTCAATGTTATCAATGTTGGAGGAAATTGTGTAAGTATTTCACGTACTCTTCCATTGCAATTCTCTTAAGTGAAGGTCAAGAAAATATGTCAACCAGCTTGTTTGTAGCTCATTTCTATACTTGATCCATTGGTGAAATTGTTGTAGGCATCCCAACAATTTATAATGCCTCACTTGTTGCATTTTTCTTGGACTTTGCAAGTACTATAGAGGTTGATGATCGATGTGTATGATGGTCTCTTTCCCCATGAGATAATGCTTCCACTTCTTCAACACTCACACAATAGAAAAGAGTTCTTTGTTGTACGTGGGGTAGTCCAATGTTTCTCCATGAAACAACTCTAAATGGTAACACACCGATCTTCCTCCTTGCATGAACATTACCCCTAATGCATATCCACTTGCTTATGTTTCTAGTTAAATGGATGTTGTAAATGGGTGCAAAGACTAAAGCATTGTTGGTCTTCCTCTTCAAGTATTCACAATGAAAACTCTTTCCTATCACTATCATGGCATGTAATGGCACTATGGCATGTATGGTTGTAGGCTCAAAAATTACCAATCCCCTACTGCAAATTTCATTCCACTGCAATGTTGATATGCTTGTTGTTTCATCCTATCTTGTGTTTTAGCCAAGTTATCTTTCAATAGTTGGAGAATCTCTTGTCGATGCTCTATGTGATCCTCCATTGCTTGAACCTTAGCTTTCTCTTGCAATGATGATGTGATAAAAGGAGGATGATAATCATAAAGTGCCATAAATGGTGACACTTTTTATGAAGTATGGAAAGATATGTTGTACCACCATTGTACTAAAGGAAACCACTTGACCCATTGTGTTTGTTTATCATATGCAAATAAACAAAGGTACCTTTCTATGCATTTATTCACAATCTCAATTTTCCCATCAAGTTGAGGATGGTAAGAGGAGTTGTGAGCCAATTGGGTGCCCAAACAAGAGAATATTCCCTTCCAAAAAGTATCAATGAAAATGGATCTCCATAACTTGCAATAATCTTAGGGGATTCTATGTAGCTTCTAAATTGTTTCCATGAATGTTGTGGTTATTGTACTTGCTTTAAAAGGACGAGAAAGAGAGCAAAATTCGACATACTTTGTGAGTCAATCCACTACTACCACGATGACAACACTGACTTTGGTATAGCTATGATAAAATTTATTAAAACCTCATCCCTACATTGACTTGATATGGCTAATGGTTGTAGATGACTTGGTGTCTTGATTATCTCTATCTTACTCCATTGCCAAACCAAACATATTGTCACAAAATTTTGGACATTAGTTTGAAGAACTTCCTAGAAAAAATCGTTTGTGATCCTATGGTAAAATTTTAAGAACCCTAATTGTCCTCTTAGAGGAGAAGTGTGCAATTCAAAAAGGACATTCTATTCGGTTTGAGAATTCTTACATAAATATAGGCAATCCTAGTACCATAATGAATCATTCTTCTACACAAACTTATCTAATGAACTAAGGTCCTCTTATTGTTGTTGAATTATCTTGCATGCCTTTTGACCCTGCTTCCATTCTAACCTCGCTCCTCCACCCAATCAAATTGCATAATGGAAATAGCATGAAGTAAGACCTTTGTGTCATCTGTTTTGAAAGTGCATCTGCCACCACATTCTCTCTTCCTTGTTTGTAGATAATTTCAAAGTCATAACCTAACATCTTTGTAACCATTTTTTGTTGATATGCTAAAAATAATTTTTGTTCCAATGAGTACTTAAGACTGCCATGATCTATTCTTACCTTGAAGTGTCTTCCTATTAGATAAGGTTGTCATTCATTAATTGCATGCAGTATGGCCAACATTTCCATTTCATAAATTGGTTTAAGTAATTTTTTCCTTTAAGTTGGCAACTTTCAAAATGCAAAGGGCCTTCCTTCTTGCATTAAAACTGCACCAATGCTATGCCCTAAGGCATCACATTCCACAATAAAGGTTTTTTTGAAGTCAACTATGGCTAATAAAGGAGTTGTACACATAGCCACTTTTAAGGTTTTTAAAAGCTTTGGTTGTTTCTTGAGTTCGAGTGAATGCCTCCTTTTTCAATAACCTTGTTAGAGGTGCTGCTATTTTACCATAAATATTGATGAACTTACAATAATATCCTCTCAATCCTAAGAATTCTATAAGATTCTTCAAGGTTTTAGGAATCAGCCATTCTATGATAGATTTAATTTTTTAAGGGTCAACTTTGATGCTTTCATGAGATACAATGACCTAAATATTTCACTTCTTGAACCCAAAAGAAACATTTAGAAGGCTTAGCATATAGTTGGTGCTCCTCCAATAGTTTAGTGACCATGTCAATGTTTTGTACATGTGCTTCCCAAGATATGCTATGGATTAGTATAACATAAAAAAATACTAACACAAATTTTCTGAGGAAGGGTTTAAAAATAGAATTCATCAAGCTTTGAAATATGTAAGGTAGGTAAGAGCAAATGACACCACCAAAAATTTAGAATGACCTTCATGTGTTATGAAGGTTGTTTCCGAAATGTCTTCTTTCCTCATCATGATTTGATGATATCCAGAATAGAGCTCAAACTAAGTAAAAAAAATTGTTCCTTGTAATTCATCAATGATAGGAATAGGAAACATATCTTTAATGGTCATCTTATTGAGCTCTCTATAATCTGGACACATACGCCATGAACCTTTCTTTTTGTGAACCATCACCACTAGTGGAAAGAAATCACTTTATCTAGTTCGAATGATGCTTGCATCTAATATCTCTTGAAACATATTCTCAATCTCATTGTTTTGTGTATATGGGTATTTGTAAGGTCTTGTGTTAGGGTGGTACACTTCTTGGTTGCAAGTAAATAGCATGATCATGATCTCGACTAGGTGGAAGGCCTTTAGGAATATTTTCAAATACCTTGGAATGATTGTCAATAACTTCTTGGAGATCCACTAGAATAGATCGTATAGTTGTTTGAACATATATAGTGAGAACAATTATGCAGTTACACCATGGTGTCCCTCTTTTTCACAATTTTGTCATGTTGTTAGAGCTTATCAATTTAGAGGGTTTCCCTTGAATATATCTAGGTTCAATTTCATTTCCTTATGAAGAAAATATCATGAAAAGTTCATGAAAATTAAGAGTCGTTATTCCAAGTGATCCATAGCCACTAGACCCCTAATACCACATCAATTCCACCCATTTGAATTGCAATCATTGGACTATCCAATAAATACTTCCCCATAATAAGCTTAACACTATGGCACTTCCTTGAATAATTTATGGTACCTCCATTTGCACTCATTACTTGAAATTATGGTGTTGGATATATAAACCAATTGAGAACTTTTTCTAATTTGCAATTAATGAAGTTATTAGTACTACCAAAGTCAATAACTTGTAGCTTTTTGCTTTTGATATATCCTTTTATCCTAAGAGTTTTAGGAGTGCTAATGTCGAACAATGCATGGAAAGATATGTTTGGATTAGTATATTCTAAATCTACCTCTTAATACTATTCTGATTATGGATCTTCTTCATCTTCACAATCTATACAGAATAATTTCTTCGCACAACACTTATACCCTTGCTATATTTGTCACAATTGAAACATAGTCCCTTTTCTCTTCTTTCCTCTAATTGTTAGGGTATCAACCTTGAAGGCTAAGTGAGTTGGCGAGGATGGGGATATTTCCCTCTCTATTAGGTGTCAGTAGCATCCCTTCTAGTAAACCATATTTCTACTTTCATATTTCCATGCCAAACTAAAAGCATTCTCCATTGATTTAAGTTCAAAGAGATGTATCTCATGTTAAATTCTCTCCTATAAAGTGCCCATAAAGTGATCTAACAAATTATCCTCTTGAACGTTTTTCACTCTAAGACTCAACTTCTAAAACCACTTAATGTGCTCTATAACTAGAACTTTTTTGCTTTATATTTATCAATTGGATAAAGGTGGTTCTCTGGATACCCCTATAATGTGCTATTAATCTATCTGTAAACATAGACCAAGAGACAATAGTCATATTTTACAATAACAAAGCCATTGATACCACACAAATTGATCGAGTTCTAAATACAAGGATGCAATAATTTCATTTTGTAAAGTTGGCACTTGGTGTATATCAAAGAATTGTACCATCTGGAATCTCCATGTTGTTAAATAATTGTCATCTATCTTTCTCATATCAATCTTGGGATTGAAGTAGTTCCTTGGTCTCGAGTTGAACTCATGATTATCTGGATTGTGGAGTGATAAATTATCTAGTGTCGAGGACTCAAACCTCTTGTTCTCCATTTTTTTTCAATTTTCTCAATCTATGGCTGCGACAAGTCCCTCTCGTTCTCTTTATTGTCTTCTCAAGGATATGAATTATGAGGAAATAGACGTCTCATCTTATTCAAAGTTACCCCCTTCATAAATTTGAGATCCTCTTACTAGCCATTTTTTATCCATATTTTTCAACTCACTCTCTATATCACTTTTTGTGTTTATTAATTGAACATGTGTCGTTGACCTATCATTCAATTCCTTAACTTTGTCCTCAAAATTGAATAGTTGGTTACGCATTTCTTCATTTTCTTCATGAGTTATGGTTGATGTTTTATGAGGTTTAATTGGTGTGTTGTTTTTTGTAGAACCCCTTGCTATGTAAGCCCAAAATAATATTTGCCTATTACTCTCCTATGTTTCTCAACATCACACTTTCTAAATCACCCAAAACATATATTCCCATCAAAAGATATGTAAGCTTCAAGTTAACATACCCTTACAAACGCTAGGTTTGTAGGTTGTCATGGTGGTCTACCTTGGTCCTGAATTATCTATGAAATTGTAATGTCCCTTTCTTAGGAACTTTATTAAAATGACAATTTTTCATTTTTTTCCCTAGTTTGACCTTTGACTAATTTGGATCTCTAGGTCCCAAATTTGCCCCAAATGATCCCAAATCTTATGAAAAGGTATATGAATGATATTAAAACATAAATATGTGTTTCAGGGATGCCTTTGGACCTTTAAAATACTTCTGCAAATCCTCTTTCAATTCTGATCAATGTAAGTAACTTTACTACTGATTTCTCTTTGACTAGTATTGGTCTCTAGGTCTCAAATTGACTCCAAATGCCTTCAAATCTTCAAGGAAGGTGTATGAATGTTATTAGAACTTGAATATGATGTTTATGGTTGACATATGGCCACCAAAATACCTCTTCAAACTCTCTTACGATTCTGGACCAATTATGCAAATTTACTAGTAATTTGGGGTTCAAATACCCATGGGGTAAGTACTGAAAATGGCTTCCCAAATGCCTCCAAACCCACTCAAATTTATGAACAGATGTATGTAAGGTGTTAAGTATGTTATTAAAGTCTCATATGCACCATTAATGGATTATTACAACTGTTCTCGCCCTCTCCCATTCAACTACAAAAATCCCCAATTCGACCTTTGGGAAAATGGCACTATTTCACCTCCCAATACAACTAAACTGAATAAAAATGCTTCAAATGCTGAAGTACAGTACATGAAACTTGTAGAAGACATCCATGGCAATATATTGATCACAAATATATCAGATAATAATCCATTCATTCGAAATCATCAACATTCCATTGATTCACAACAAGGTAGTGGGGAAATGGCACTGTTCTTTAATTAAAATTGAGATTTATACATTTCTACTTGGAATTTCAACCTGAAACTTTATGGAGATTAAGAACAGAGTATTTAATTCATATTACAAAATAAATGGGGCATTAAAAGCTCCCCCAAAGAGTACAATAGCTCACCAAAAATGCCCTCCCTCAAGGATCAAGAATATGCCATCAAAACTGGAAATGGTTGAAGGAGTGAGCTGCAATAGAAGAAACCATGATCTGCCCTATATCTTACACCTGCAAATAAAGACTCCATTAAAGCTCCAAATGAAAGGTCTGAATGACCTTTCCAATTACCAACTTGGATGGGAATCTTTCACCCTCGAAATTGGCTAAGGCAAGAAACTAGTCATCCACTAGCTCTCCCTCTTCACAAATGCAATTGCAAATTCTACAAATGATCAAAAGTTGTTTTCCTTCTTTGTTATTGACATTTATAAAGTTCTAATGTCCTCCATGGGTCGAATTCCTTCCAAGAGACTCATGCCAACTCAAGTTGGGAAGAGATTCCAAAGAATGCCACTTGTACACCAATTCCTAGTCTCCCACTTCCACCAAATCACATGTGGAAGCATCTTAGCTGCCCTAACACCCTTGAGCGCCCTCTTGGTTTCTATTTTTAGCCCTGACATGTCATATATGTCATATGTCAGCCTTCAGGTCTGATTTGTGTCATAGGTGTCATAGCATCTTCATCATTGTTGTCATAGAGCTAGGGAATCTAGCCCAAGTGTCTCACTAGCTCCAAATTGCCTCTTCCTCTTCCATGGGAGTTACTCTTCCTCTATATTTCAACCTTGGATTAGTAATGCCATGAATAATACCTTTTGGACTCCCCTAAGTATGTTACCATTCACCTTGAATTCGAATTGGTGAGAGAATGATGCCAAGTGTAGTGGGGAAATCTAGCCATATGTGGGTCCCACTTCCTCCATGTGTCTTCATGATCAAATTCCACTTTGATTTTCACTTGTATATATTTATTTATCTCCTTTATTAAATATTTATGCCATTCTAATGTTCAAACATCATTTATTATCCTCATTATTCCAAATCCCAAAGCTTCCACCCCAAACCTAGGAAACTAGTAATTTTTCTCCTTGGCAATTATTTGACCTTTAGCATCAATTTTACAAACTCTAATGAATAGGGCCAATGTTATTATGCCATTTTGACCCAATGCCAAATTTGGGACATGACAGAAATTTTGACCCCTTCGAATCTAAAATTTTGTCTTGTAGTAGCTTGGTATTTCTTCTCTACAATGCCAAACATTTGACCCAATTCTAATGTGCCAAAAGAGAGTTATGATAACTTTATCAAAACCTTTTTTTGTCCCTTTCAAGAGAGCAAACTTGTACGAAGTAATACATTTAATGTTTTTGTTCTGCTTCTAAAAAATCTACCGCAAACAATATGGTATTCCTTTTCCTTCTAATATGATTGGTGGCACTCAATTTGGATCTCTCAAGCTTTAAACATAACAGTTTTACCCATAACACATGTTTGTAACTAGTTTTTGGACTAGTCAAAAACCCTAACTTCAGCAAACTATAGCTCCAACTTATAGTAGCCCGAAACTTGACCTTTATTACCACATATTTCACTATGTCTTCACAGGTTCCTAAAATTCCATTATCGCATACGTCCCCAAAAATATGTTATAGAGAAAATGGCTCTAATACCAAATCTTATGCACTGGATTCCCAAAATACATACAATTAGAAAGAGATTAAACCAATGCCTTGAGAATGAAATAAATAGATGAACAAGAAACACTCTTTGTGGAGGCAACCTCCTTTACAATGTAAAGAATGCACAAAACAATATGAGATGATCATAAAACTAGGTCTCATTGATGTGTGTGGATAATGTATTAAATGCACAAGAGAATATGAGATGATTCTCAAACTAGGTCTCATTGGTGTGTATATATATATATATATAATGAGACAAAGGGCGTATAATTACAATTAAGGTCCTAGTAATAAAGACTACTAGTATAATCATAGAAATGTAATGTCACAATATATAGGGTTTAACACTATAAACATGTGAGAGGAGGAGATGAACTCAAACTGTGATTTTGCCTCCAAGACTCTATGCATAGTAGGTATTAGAGACAAGTTTATAATATGTCACTTGTAATTTGCCCAATTCATTAGCAACTTGGAGTCCCTCAATAGCTATAAATGACGAACACCTTTTTCTATAGCGAATTACATCAAAATCCACAATGCGAAAAAATCATCTTTGATTTCAATGCCTAAGCCAAAACCAAATTTGAGGGGAAAACAAGGATGATTGTTAGGGTAAAGAGTTGCCCCAACTCCACACAAACCTAGAGTTCCTTAGCATGCACCATCAAATAATCCCCGACCTTTTGTGACAACGACAAATGGTTTCTTTAATATCCTTATTCATTCTATTTTGGAACCTTCTGGCATTCTATATAGGAGAGCGTAATTTTATGACACCAAATATGTATCCAATATGTTTTTCCTTGAAAAGTCATCTTGTTTCTTGTGATCCATAAGCCCCATAAGACATAACAAAGAGTGTCTTAAACACATAATTTTGCAAGGAAGGAGATTTTGATCTTGTCTTGATATTGGTTCATTGGTGGCAATACCTTTCTCACATGAGTGGTTTAGTAGTTATTTTTTCGTTGTATGTCAAGCAAGGAGTTGTCCACTATTTGTGACAACCAATGAGCATGCATATATTAACTTGCATCACACTTCTCGCATGAACTTCCTACAAAGCCATTATTGATTCAACGCATTTGAGCCATTGACATGAGGAATTAGTAAATTTTGTCGAGTGAATAACTTCTATGCACACAACCTATGGTTACTCCTTTAAATTCATAATAATCAAGGGGTTTCAAGTTAACTTCAACTTTAGTTCCTCGTGCAATATTAGCCTTACATGTAAGGGAGTGTGTCAAGTTGCAACCCTATACAAAGAGAACATGCACATACATCGAAGTTATGAAACACTGGAAAAATGGCCAAAATGAAGCCATTATTATACCTACTTAAATCCATAAAACTCAAAGGGGTGATTATTCCAAAATCAAACCCTTGACAATTTAATGAAGTAACAAAACATTTGTTCATTGTTTTGGAAACCAACCTTCTTTTCTCCAAAAGGAAAAGCAAAACATTCATAGAAAGGTAAAGAAGGGTCTAAACACCCATCAAAAGATATCATTGCCAATAGAAGTTCCATATCCATAGTCATAACTTCATACAACCACCCCAAACACATTTCAAATGAAAATTCACACAAAATAACAACACAGGTTCATGATTTAATAAATATCAACATAAATCAAGGTTTTGTTGGCTCACGCTAAATGTATAATTGAAGTGCAGAAGCCTACATCATTAAATTAATGCACAAATGTTTCCCAATATGAATGAATAAATCATATATAGAGTAAGTTATTGTTATAGTAAAATGGCCTTCTTGCTAGCCATAAGTTTGACAAGAATCTGATAGAAATGTCACTCTTGATTAGAGTTTCAAAATTATCCAAGTTTCAAGCATGCTATAATGATGCTGAAAACCTTCCTCAAATCTAAAATTCAACATTTCAAAAAAAAATATTATAGTTGTCCATCTTAACATCGTATCGATTAACCCTTGAAATTTACTTTTACTATTATGTTTAAATAGAATTATTTAGAGCTTGAGAAGCCAACCACTATTGGAGACGAAAAACACACATCCATTTGCTAAGTCTCTTTTTTAAATCTAAAAATCCATTTGAAATTCTGATTCAAATTTATGTGAGAACAAAATGAAAGAACATATATAAAACCACATACACAGATATAATGCAGGAAACATAATGATATAGTAAACTCAAATTCTATTAACTAAATAAAACATAACATACTATAAAATAAAGCAGCTAGAATGGTGGTAATCGTTTCTCTGAAAAGAGATGTGGTGGCTACGCTCATTCGTCACAGGATGATTACAAAAGGAGGCCGAAGGGAATTTTTATCATAAGCATGAGGTCGAAAACCCTAACATCCAAAAACCTAAGACTTGGAGATGATCCGTAAAAGGGATTTCGGGTACCAAGGTGGTTAGTTGAGGTGTCAACTTCTCGAGGGCATAACTTTTGCATACAATCTATGTTTAGAGCATTTAGTAGATCATTGGAAAGGTCTAGCCGATAAGTACACATTTTGTATGTCCAATCCTTCCTCTGGAAACAAATAGATTGCAGCATTACCAAAAAAACATCATTTAGGGCCTTGAAACGACCCCAAAAGTTTTGGACACAAAAATCCGTAAAAGCTGCCAAATTGAAAAAAGTGCCTTGAGCTCGTGGAAGAGGTGGGTGGCCATCGATATCTATCTAAAAAAGTCCTTTGATTCATAGACTTTTAGATTATTGAGCAAAACCAAACAAAACACCTAAACACGTATGCTTCAAAGACTATATATAAAATTTGAAGTTGGTCATAAATAAATAGTTTTAAACGAAATAAGCTAATCAAAGTGCTTAGGGTTATAGAACTATTAGCTTACTCTGATTGAAACACAAGTACAACTTTGGTCTTATAAAATGAATTGAAGCATTCATGTCGAATGTCACCACATGCTAATTCTATATGGTCATGTAAATATCTGATTTTGCTCGCTTTTTCATTTTCGACTCAAAATTATTCTCAAAGAAAGTGTTTATTGAATTGTATGAGATGAATAATTCACAAAATGTACTCACTATGGAAAGGAGTGTTTAAAATAGCTCTTGCTTGTTCTATAGTTGTATAAGAAAAGCTTGGGAAGTGAATAGTGTAGGAAGATTCATAAAGTGAAGCTTATGTGTATAAAGACATCCTCATGCAACATTATATGGAGCATATGGAAATAAGATTATTCGAACATCATCGAAGAGTGTACTAGATATAACGTAGTCATGTAGGCACTTGCATACTCCTCACAACTTAGTGAATTCATGGCATACAACACACAAGCAAAGGATAACACCACTTAAAAACATTTATTTTTGGCATTTTTTGGTTAATTTCCTATTTCTTAACATAATTGCATGGCTAATTGTTTTCTTCTTCCTCTTCTCTAGCATCCATTAAATGAAAATCTCTCCTTGGACCATCTTCCATCTTAATTTGATGCTCGTCCATCAAACTCGACTTCATAAAAAATGAAATCACATCTTATTTCTTCCATTAAATCTCTCTCCTTCGACCATCTTCCCTCTTAATTTGATGTTCGTGAATCAAACTCACCTAAAAAATGAAATCGCTTTCTTATTTCTTCCCTCTTAATTCCATACTCGTGCAACAAACTCCCATTCTTAAAAAGTCAAATCAATTTTTTGACCCAATGCCTCGTTGTCATTTGCAACCCCTTCCATGGACCCATCTTAAGACACTTCTCTAGATAACAATGATTCTTAAGCCACCTCTCTAAATAAAAACCAAACTTCCATTCTTAAAAAGTCGAATCACATTTTTTACCCCAATGCCTTGTTGTCATTTTCAAATCCCCTCCGCAGACCCATCCTCCTAAAACAAGGCCTTATTGTCATTTTCAAATCCCCTCCACGACCCATCCTCTTTATTTCACACAAAAAAAAGTAACTTTCTATTCAAAGATTGAATCAAAGTTACATCTGGAAGTCGTCGAGGCCAAACAATTCGAAAGAGGTTCAAAATTTAACATTTACATCACCCAAGTTAGTTGGTTACAAATGAACCAAATGTTTTGACACACTTAAAGAAAAACAATACCACAATTCTATCCTACTAAAAATTTTCTAAGGCTACATCCTAGATAGAGGAATTATGTTTCCTCTAGATCAACTATCCACAAAAACAAAACTGCAGTCAGAAAAAGTGCTCCTTTTCTAAACATCTAAATTAATAGGCCACAATTGATCCTTCCTCGATCAAGAAGAAATCAACTGATTTTTCATAGAAGAGAATGCCTTCAAGGCAGCTGGCTGCTTTTTTGAATAATCGACGAGCTTCTTGGTTAAACTGCCTGTAGATAAGAGAAAAATAAAGATTTGGGGAAAAAATAACAAGCTCCTTCACCCGATCACACCATTGATCCAGATTATTAACCTGTAAATTGGAGTAATTGTTGATCCAGTCAATAACAACTTTGGAATCACCATACATATCTCTTTAATCTGAGCAAATTTAAGGATGCCCCAAAGTTCCAGTAATTCAGCTCTCGTGTTTGAGCCATTCCCACAACCCATCCACATAATAAATCTAATCCTATCAGTAACCTGAATCACCATAGCAGCCCCACTACCAATCAATGAAGTAGCTCCATCAAAAAAACCCGCAATGGCATCCGAAGGGAAGGAAGGATCGATCCTTCTCTTACTATCAAGTTGGTGTCCCTACCTGTGATAGTACCTATGGAGGCCAATTATCTTTGAGCATATATTTTGTAGAGATATTTGTGAATTCTCAAAGATGCAAGAGTTTCTTGTTTTCCAGATAATCCAACAGATAATGAAGGGAAGTTCCCTTTGCTTTGGTGCTTTAAAGAACCAAACTTTTCAACAGTTCAAGAAGTCCATCCTAGGCCATAAAACAGGAAGCATGTAGACTTCTGCAATCTCATCCCAAACCTATCTAACAAATTTGTAGTCAACAAACAAATGTTGTAGCGTTTCATCATCATCCCTGCACAGAACACATAGCCTCAACCCCAAGAATCCTCTTTTAATTAAATTCTCTCATGTTAAAATTTTATTCTCAAGACATAGCCATGCAAAACATCTAATTTTTAATGGGATCTGAAGTTTCCACAAATGCTTTAACCACTGGCTAGAAACAGATTAGACTGAGGCAATAATGAAATCATAACCCATCTTCGCCATGACCTGTCCATTCTGGTTATTTAATGCCCATACCAGCTTATCTAGTTTGTCTTGTAGATTAATACCCACCGTCTGAGACCAGTAGTGTAGGAGAGCCATTATGTCGCCAATTCCCCATTTAGATTAAGATCCAGAGCAGTTAACCAATCAGAGAAGGAATCCTGAGTTCTTCGGATTTGGGCGAGTCTAAAAATATCGACGGAGTGTAGCATGGAAGGAAGACTGTCAGATAAATGGAAGAATTGATCCCCACCAATGATAGGATCAACCCCAACATAAATCAGACTACCATCACCACTGCTCCATGGCAGGCTTGCACCCAACCATTTATACGCTTTCATAAGACCTGCACATAAAGGGGAGGCATTTATAGATTTTTTAATTGGGTCTCTTATCGAATGGAGAGGAGCATTTTTAAGATATTTAGAACAAATAAGGTCCTTCCAAAGGCCCTCACCAAAGAGAGCCTACCAAAGGATTTTTAGCCTTAAGGCCTAACTAAACCAAAAAAAAAAAATTTGAGACCCCAGCCTCCTAAAGATTTTGATCTCGAGACACTCTCCCAGCTAGAAAGATGGAATTTCATGGTGGTTGTGTTACCTGCCCATAAGAATTGAAACATTTTTCTTCTGAAAAGATTTAATATCAACTTTGGCTCCTCTAAAACAGTGAGCCAAAAAACCGGAAGGATTTCTAATACAGACTTAATTAGGATTAGTCTCCCGCCTAACGAGAGCCATCTATTACACCATCCATTAATTCTCCATTCCAGTTTTTCTAGGAGCCAATACCAGTCAACAATCACATATTTATTTGGTTTTAGACAAAATCCCAGATATTTGAAGCTTATGGATAACTCAACAGTTTTGTAAGGAAACCACTGTAGAATTTGAGATAAACTATCCTCCTCCACCGAGTTTTGAATGAAGAATGATTTTTCAAGCTAACTTCCATCCTTGGAGCATTGCAAAATAAGCGTATAATATCAAAAAAAGCCTTCCATTCAATAATTGAGCCATCACCAAATAATACCATGTCATCCACAAATAATAAATGTGAAATAAACAAAGTAGCTAACATCTTGACACCATTTAGATTCTTTTGAGACTTGGCAGTCTTGATAAGTCTACTAAGCCCCTCCACAACCAAAATAAAGAGCAGAGGTGAGAGAGGGCATCCTTGATGAAGCCCTCTAGAACTTTTGAAAAAGATAGTAGGACAGCCATTAACAAGAAGTGAAAAAATTATAGACTTGGCACAGGCCATAATCCACTCCACCATAAGAAGAGGTAATCCAATTTGTATAAGAATAAGTCTTAAGAAGCCCCAATCCACTCTATCATAAGCTTTAATGAGATCCATCTTTAAAATCAGAGCCTTAAGTTGTTTAATCTTAATTGAGTGCAGGCATTCATGAGCAACTGCTATAGCATCAAAAATTTGTCTTTTTGTTTAAGAAGCCAAACTACTCAAGAGACCAACATTTTGCCATCTTTGGTTTGATACAGTTAGATATCACTTTGGAGATTATATTATATAACAGGTTGCAGAGTGAGATCGGTCTAAAATCGTCAAAGGATTCAGGATTGGAAGACTTAGGAATGAGGTTTAAGAAGGTAGCGTTTAGCGCACCTATCACCACACCCTTGATCCTCGACTCCTCCAATACTTTAACAATGTCTTCCCCCATAATATCGAAGAAGGCTGCAAAAAGTTCAACCGTCCACCCATCTAGGTCGGGGCTCTTCGACCTAGCAAATTTTCTAATGATAGATTCAACCTCTGACACGGTGACTTGACCACCCAAAAGGATACCTTCCTCTTCAAAAAAGAAGCAAGGAAAATGTTGAGCAACCTTAAGTTGAGACAACATATCAATAGATTTGGGATCCTAAAAGAAAAATGAGTTGTAGCTTCCCTTTCAAGATCCCCCTGACTATAGATCAAACTGCCATCTTTTGTCTTAAGATCCCAAATCAAATTCTCAATCCTTATCTGGTTGGCAATGGCTTGGAAAAATTTGGTATTGTTGTCACCTAACAAGATCCATGTTGCCCAACTTCTAAGTCTTTGCGTCTCCTCATGGATTCTAAGAATGTGAGCTTTCTTAGTTTCCAAATCAAATAGGAGATCCTTATCTTCATTAGTGAAGATACCAAAAGGATTACGAGAAACGAAATAGGCAATAGATTCTTTGTTGAAGACTAGATCACGACATAAATCAAGTTTTTTTCCTTTTCCCCGGAGAGCTACATCGCTTTTAAGAGATTTAAACTTGCTTGCCAAGTAATCCATAGAAGAAGAATTTTCAATGATAGGATAAGATAACCAAAAGGATTTGACAAGAGTGAAAATTTGGTTCATGCAACCAAGCCCCATTGAATCTGAAGGGAGAAAAAGATTTTTTGGATTCGAAATCCAACTGGAGAAAGATCATCAAGCGATCTGAGATTCTAGAAGACCCAATCCGAGACCTGTATCTAGAAGTGATATGTGTCAGAGCCTCAGATAAGAGAAATCTATCCAATCTATTTGAAACTCCAGCCGAACCTAATCGAACATTCCACCACGTAGGTCCAACCGGACAAGGGAGAACATCCACCAAATTGGAACTGTTGAACAACTCTAAGAAAAAATCCGACATAGGATTAAGTCGAGAGGAAGTACCCCATATCTCACTGGCAGAGAGGGTAAGATTTAGGTACCCTACAAAGATTAGGAGCTCTTCCTTCGTAATCTCACAATCCTCCACACAGGACCAGGAGATATCCCTATTGTTGTAAGGAGCATAACAATTGACGACCTTCACAGGTCTATCCAAACCCCTAATACGACCATCCAAATCAATACCAGCAAGAGAAATAAAGGCTTTAAAAGAGGCAGACGTCGGGTTCCAAATCGTCAGCAAGCCACCCCCGACATACCCACATCATCAATAGAGCAAACTTCCCAGTCCAGGAAAATATTAAGAAAGAAATCACAGGCCTTATTCCCACAACACATAATTTCTTGAATAAGGACCAAATCCACCTTAGTAGACAAAAACAAACATTTGAGGGCATTTAGCTTGTCTCACCCCCCATACCCCTAATATTGAAAGAAGACAGAACCATGAGTCACATTGCAACTGGGGAGAAATCGCCCTAAGTTACCCATTACACATATCAAAATAGGAAAAAGAAGTTACAGAAGTCTCGTTTGCAAGTTTGGTCGAAAGAGTAATGTATTCCTATGTCTCCCCCTTATGCCTTTGGATTGAAGCCCGCCTTCCTTGGCCATGGCTTTCGTATTATTTTTCCTTTGAATAGTAACATTTGCACAAGAAAATGGAAGGCAGGGGAAGCACATCCTCTCTCGAAAGGCAATCCAAAAAAATCGAGATAATAGTAAGGACAAAGTCCGACACAACTGGAAGAGAAAGTGATTTCAAAACACCTTGGTTGGGAATTAAACCTTCTAAAGAAGGTTCCAATTCAGACCCAGTACCCATCAAAGGAGAACATGCAGGAAGGGAAACCCTAGGATGTGAAGCACACTCCCAGAAGGAATAAGGGGGCAGTCTCCTAAAGTCGAAAGGGGGATAGAGCCCACCAAGACTTTTGATGTCTCTTTCAGGTTGTCTTTGGAGGGAAGCGAGGTTGATACCAGAGAACCAAGTAAACTGTTACAATCCGTGAAAATATTTGAATGTTTCAAACCCTAAGAAGAGACTGAGTCCATCATGGGAGGGGAAATGACAGGCTCAGTAGACGATATTTGGTTATGGTTTGACCCCTCAACACCTAATCCAACCAAACCAAGGGTTTCAAGATCATCGATAGAAAGATAATGAAAAAAATATGGGAAGTGTAGTTTTAACTTATCCATTAAGTCAACCACTTCCTGAACATGATACCGTGACTTACCAAAAAGAGTCCCATCCGGAGGAGGCTATGTACTTGTCACCATGTCATCAGCCTCCGCATCAAAAGAAACATCTCGATGAGAGCCATGCTTTACAGGACACGAAACCTTGAGGTGGCATGTCTGCTTACAAGCAAAACTTCGAAAGGGCACCCACACGTAATCCAACCTCTGCTTAAACAAAGAATCCCCTCACTGAATATGCAATTCTACAAGAAGACCTTCTGAGGTATTGATTTCAATTAAAATTGAAGGAACACGCTTATCGTACCCAAAAAGAAGCATGGACTCCTCCATATGAATGAAGCGACCCACTACATTCGCAATCGGCTCTAGGATAGGTCTAGTCCAGAGTAGAGGGGTAAAGCCTGGAAGGAGGAGCCAAAGGTGTCGCTTGCAAATTTTCTCCTTCAAAGGATCGAAAGGTGTGTGCCATCTATCCAGCACCAACGAGCCACCCTCAATAACCCAGACCTTGCTCAGAATTAGCTCCAAGTGTTCCTCCACGACCCATCCTCCTAAAACACTTCTCTATATAACAATAATTCTTAAACCACTTCTCTAGATAACAATCACAAATGTCATAGTGCCGAAGAGGTGCATTCTATAACCCCAGTAGGGGGGAGATGTGTAACTCATTCCGTGCTCATCCTATAGCTTATGTGTGTCTTTTATTAAAAATAATAAAACATTATAAAAAACAACATGTCGGCTCAAATTAGATTTAAAATATTTAGAATGGTATATATAAAAAACTACACAAATTAGATAAATTAAAACCATAAACATTGCATTATACACTTGCTCAACATTTCGAGTCTAGAAAGATATTTGCACCTCTAAAAGATTTGATCCCTCTAGACGCTTGGTAGATCCCCTTTTTAAAATAGATCTATGCTGATATCACTCCAAATATTGTGTACCACATATGCCCAAAATATTGGTACGTGGAAGACAACCAACTCCTCTGGTCTCTCCAAAGTGTACAAAACGGAGTCCACTATGTTCGTATTTTACACGATATCTGAACTTTGTGGATTCTCATGAGATTCTAAGAACAATCCCCTATTTCTTCATCAAGCGGTTTTTTTTCTCTTCCTCTCCGCCAACACTTTATTTGAGCAGTGTTGTCTTTTTTCATACATTTTAGGAAGCTTTTATAATATTGGACTGGGGTCGGAAGTTTATTCAATTTTATTTATATGAAAAACCTTTTAACTATAAAATTTTATTTATAAGAATTTTTTATTAAAAGAAATCCTCACTGAAAATATTATGGGAGTACATAAATCTAACAAAATGTATATATTATACTGAACTTATGTACATAAGTTTCTCGACTAATTACTTCTCATCGCACACTCCCGATTCTTCTCCACTACTTTGCCATCGCTATATTTGTCCGAAACTTTCCCGGACTAGTTACTTCCCGTACACTCGCCGATTCTACTCCCCTGCCTTGAACATCTTCTTCGTCAGGCCTGTATCTTCCTCCTCTCTCATCTGCTGAATCTCTCGTCGTTGGGGCACCTTCCTTCTGCGTTCGATGCTCCTGAATCAAATCATCTCTGCAGGCTTTTCTCAACAAAGAATTTCGTCGTACAATCGTAACGTTCGTGTGTATAAAATGTTTATAACAGAACCTAGTCATCCACAATGTTATTTAATTTGTAGCTTTTACTACATGGATTTTTTTTAAACCGGAAATTCAAAAACAAGAAAATGACCATGTATATAAGTACTTTAGTTTCCATTCTAATATTCATAGTGTTTTAGTATTTTAAATTAATGGAAGAGTAAGATGTATCTGAAGGCCAAAGCCTGTTATAAATAAATAGAAATAAAAGCTCATAAAAATTTTCCATTGACATAAAAGCTAAGAATTTGCGAGCACACTTATGGTCTTACCATTTGAGTTTTGACCTGAAATTTCTCTTAACAAGATTATGTTCATAAATAATGTCATCTCCTATAACTTATTTTTTCGAAGTAAAAACATTAGATATAGCCTAATTAGAAAATTTATATTCAGTTAACACTCGATTTTTGTGTGGCATCGATGGGCTCTTAGCCTCCGCACATGGAGGTAAAAAGGGCGCTCCGGGGGGCGCCCTTACGTGACATCAGCTGGGCTAAAAACTCCTCTTAGCCCACATGCAATTGGAAAGCGGAGGCGGAGGCGGGGGGCGGGTAAATCTGGACTGAGCACGCTGAGCCTGCAATTGCCTGTGAGCTCTCGCCACTTGTCAGTTTTGTACTGTAGTTGTCAAATTTCGTCAGAAAGCATCGATGCCTAAAGGCAAGCCCAGGCTGTAGGTGGGTCTCCTGAAAATGCGCGAAAATTGAGCTCAGGGGCGCGTTTTTTCCCTCCATGTGCGGAGGCTATCTGAAGGATAATCGTTGCTAGGCTAGTGCACGCAGCACGATGCAAATGGCAACTTGAAAGTCGGTCAAATGGCAACTTGAAAGTCGGTCAATATTTTTCAAAGAAAGCGTTTTTTCCGTCCTTCGTAGATTCTACCCGTACCCGTACTTTGCAGACAGATGAAAACAAAAGCAATCACGTGAAACTATCAGTAATACAGGAAGGCGGAGTTAATAGCAGAGTTAGGTTTTGCAGAGACATGACTCAAAACTCAGTTTCACGTCAAACTGTGCATCAAGTGACAGTCTACCAGTCCCGTAAGTACAGGTGGTGTAATATGACATGACGAAACTTCACGTGCGAGTAGTCTAAAAGGCATTGCCACAGCTCGTAAAGTACTGCAATCCTTTATGAAGGCCTTTCACAAGGACTACAAACCTTCAGCACCACACGTGCCCTGAATTCCTGTGCTGTTACCTTGAAGTTACAGGTTTCCTGCCTAACACCTATGGTACTTCAGGTTTGCCGATAAAGATGACCAGAAGCAAGGGTAGCACTAGCTTCCTAAAATTTTACCTTCCTAAAATTTAAAAGTATCGTAACATATTATGAAAGGCCTTGATAAAGGAAAACTATCATGAAATTTTTCTCGATAAAACAGTACCGACCAATATTATGAATTTACTAAACTATGAATTTACTTAAGGAATCTGCGCGACCGCAGACCTTTTTACAAGCTATATATAGTCTCTTAAGTCTCCACTACTTTCAGCAATGATTTCCTCAGTCTACCCGGCGTTATGTTTCCTCCAGTCATGGACTGTGCATTGAATTTTTAGAATTGTGTACATGTTTTCTTAATTAGTTTTGGCCTCTTTCAAACCCATGCAGACCTGTTAAGTAGTCGTTGAAGTTGGATTTACAGGAATTTATGCTATAAATAAAAAGGTGTCATGGATTTTTTATTGTTTCAAAATTGTAAGCTGCATTATTAAGGAGAAGAAAGTGTGTTTTGGAGAACTGAATTTGACCATGACAAAGATAAGAGAGTTCATCAATGCATAATAAGAATGGGTTTTTAGGCCTCTACCATGGTTGGGGGAGGGAAACAAGGGTTATAGGTTGTAATCTAAGTCCCCTGACACGAGGACACGGGACACGAGTGTCCCCAAAATACGAGTGTCCTCACGGGACACGGTGACCCCTGGAATCAGGACACGTTTTATATACATATATATATATTTTTAAAATATATTACAATTTAAAAATATAGACATATAGATCCAATAAAATTTAACATTTACAATTACAAATATGAAATATTCAATAGAAATTAGATCATTCACAAATCACAACACATTTGTCATTCACAATCACAAATCACAATGAGACATTGAGACACATAGATGCATGTCAGAGACTCGGAACCATATTTCTCATTAAGTCATCAAAATCAAAATGTATTACAAAGATGTCGAAATGCCACTGGGCACTGGCAAATGCCAAATAGACTAATAGTCTAATAGTCTAATAGTAAATACAAAAAAGGGGTGGATCAAGATGGAAGAATCCCATCTGTCAATGACTCAATAGTCCTCCTCCATGCCTGAATCAACAAACTCATCACTGCCCTGATCCTCCTCCTCCTCCTCTCTGCCAATCTGACTAATTGCATCTGCTGGTGTGGAGGATGACCCCTCCATACGATCACCCTCATCAAAAGTGACCGGCTCTAGCACTGGATCATTAAGATCCATGTTGTCTAATGCCAACTTGGTACTGCTATCCAAACCCATCTCATTAGGAAAGACATCCCACATCCGTGTCTTTCCCTTCGCCCACTCCTCCCTCTTCCTGTAAATAAGACGAAGGTTGGAGTGCACATACACCATCGTCTCTGCCCTGGACTGCTCAAGTCTGCTCTTCTTCACACTGTACAAGTTCCCATATGTACTCCAATTCCTCTCACAACAAGAGGATGAAGTAACTTGAGAGAGGACCCTCAAGGCAATCTTTTGTAGAAGAGGGCATGTTGCCCCATGAGTTGTCCACCAAACAAGGGGTTTCTTAACCCCCATGTCTCTAACCACCTCATATCCTCCAAATCTTCCAATGCCACTAGAAAACTCATAAAATTCCTCCTCCACCACCTCAAGGTGGTCTCTATCCTGAAGTAGTCGTCTAAATGTTATCTTCCTCCCCTCTGAGATCTCTCCATCCATGTGAGGAGGGACTCTGGATGAGGGCCCCGACCCACCACTGAGCCAATCCTGAACGTAGAACCTAGGGTTCAATGAGTGGGCCAAGCAATGCAAAGGTGTGCAATTCTTATCCCACCTGGAGATAAGAATGCCCTGTATGATGGACCATAAGTTCTCTGTCGATGTCTCATAGTCAGCACACTCATTCTCCATAACAATGGTCCTCATGGACTCAACAATGGAATCCCACCCCTCATAAACATCTCCTAGGATGGGCTGGTCCGTGTCTGCAAACCGCAACAAAGAAATGATTGGCTCCATGATCTTGATGCTAAGGACTACCCTATCCCACCAACCATCATCTAATACTGTGTCCTTCACCTTTTGTGAAGCATTCTGATCTGACTTTCTCCAAAAAGCCCAAAACTCTGAAATCACCATGGACCCAAGAGCGGTTTTTACCTCTCTCAATCTCTTGAGCATGATGAATGAGGAAGCAAACCGAGTATCTGCAACCTTCAACAATGAAAGATGTGTGTACTCTTTGTAGATTGTGAGGGCATTGGTGTGGTTTTGTACAAAGTTACGGATATGGCGTGCATCCTCAATAAGTTTGCCAATCCATGGCACATTTGAAGCAATAGATTTCAGTGCTAAATTCAAAGAATGGACAATGCAAGGTGTCCAAAATACCTGTAAGATCAATAAAAGAAAGTATAAATGAGTCATTGAGTCTAGACTCCTAGACTCTACAAGACTACAACTAAGTTACTAACAGCTCAAAATTTCAAATAAATGAGTAAATTAACAATCACATACCTGTGGATGTTTAGCTTCCACAATCATGCCAACATCCTTGAAAACAAGTGCATTGTCCGTGATGATTTGTACACAAGAATCAACACCTACTTCTTCAATGGTTTTGATGAACAAATCACCCATATATTGTGCATCCTTGTATTTCCCAAGAGCATCCACCGCTTTCAAGAACACCGGTCCATTTGTGGAAGACACCATGAAATTGATGAGTGGATGGCGTGTTGGATCCGTCCATCCATCAGAAACAATACTAACACCCCATGTGGACCATTTTGATTTAATTGGATCAATAATTTTATCCACCTCCTTCTTTGCCTTAACCAACAATGTGGTTCTAAGCTTCTCTGAACTAGGAGGCACATAACCAGTTGGAGCTCGTTCCATTATAGATTGACACATCTCAAAGTACAATGGTGACCGTGCAACATTGAATGAGATGAAGTTGAGGTAGAAGAAAAATGCAATGGAGAGGTCTACCTCTTCTCGTGCCTCTTGTTGGAAAATCCTATCCATTGGACCTCTTGAAGTTGGCCTCTTTCTTGTTGGATAAGCAATTGCATCAACCCCACTCCTAGTGCTAGAGGGTTTCCTCAAGAATGGAAGAGGATCCTCACGATGAAATGTCTTGCTTGCTGCAGCCACCTTCTCTACCCCAACATGGTCTTCTCTTTCCATCTCCCTCCTTTGGTTAACACTCGCAGCTTTGCATGAAGAAATCCCACAAGGGAGGGCCAACAAATGGCCTTTAACCCGATAATAGGTGCTCTTGAAATCATGCCTGTAGAAATTGCAAGTCCAACACACATTGCCTCCCCCACCAAGCTTCGTTCCAACACCTTCTTTCCTTGTCACATACTTCCACAAAGGGTATTTACTCTCTTGTGCTTGTTGTTTTGCCAAAGCATGGCTATAATGAGGATGAGCTTGACTAGAACCGGTTGGAGCACTACTAGGAGCAAAAGGGGATGTGCTTGGAGGAGGAATAGGACGAGAGGGAATAGATGGGGCATTCTTCCCTTTCCTTTGCCCTCTACCTGCTGCCCTAGTTGGTTGAGACATTTTCCTTCAACCTTGCTGGTGAAATCACACTTGAATCTCCTTCACCTGCAAGAAAACACTCTTGAATCCCCTTCACCTGCAAAAAAAATGACTTTGAGCTCTCTCTAACTCTCCCTCACACTCCCAACAGTTAGCAAATGACAAATAAAAGACAAAAAAGGCGTTTTTATTGACCCGTGGGCTCTTCCTCATGCATTTTCGTGTCCTGTTTTTCCCCCACGTTGCACAGATTTCCCCATGCGTGTCCCGAGTTCAGGACACGAAAAAACTCGTGTCCCCCACGTGGGGCCAACGTGTCACGCCCAAACGTGGCCCACGCGACACGGGGACCCTGTTGGACGTGTCCCATCACGTAGGTTGTAATTTAAGCTTTTCGATCTCAATGGTTATGAATAAGGGGTTGAATCACCAAGTAGATCCTCTCTAAGGGATCTCTGCTCCAAGTGGGATATGGGAACCATTAGAAGGTTTTGTTTACCATAGTTGTGTCTTGTGGCCTTCGGGTTGGCCTTGAGTGTCATTAGGAGGTCTTATGCACCACATATGACACTAAGGGCCTTGATCATGGTGAAGGAAGAAACATAAGGTGCTAAAACCCTATTTGATTATTTGAATCTTCTCATGATCAAAGTAGTCCTGGAACAACCACATAAGACCTCTGCCAAGGATCTTTGGCTTCCAACTTGGAATATGGGTGCCATTAGTATGTTTTGGACAATAAGAATGGGTCTCGAAGCCTATACCATAGTTGGGGGAAGAAAAAAAGAACTTTAAGCCCTAAACAAAGATTCTCATGCTCAAGGGCCATGAATTAGTCCTTGAACAACCACTCATATTGTCTCTAAGGGATCTTTGGCCTTCAAGTGGGATATGGGCACTATTATGAGGTTTTTTTGCACCAATATGTGAATCAACATGTGATTGAGGAGGAAAACATGGACCTTAGGTCTTAAATGAAGCTTCTTTGCCTCAATGGCCATGAACAAGACCTCCCACTAGCAATATGGGCACTATTAGTATGTTCTCCACATTAAGAATGGGTTTTAAGGCCTCTAACATGGCCAAGGAAGGAAAACGAGGGTCTTAGGTCCTAAATGAAGCTTCTTGAGCTTAATGGCCATGAAGAAGGCCTCAAATCACCACATAAATCATCTCTAGGGGACCTTTGGACTCAATTGGTATATGTGTGCCATTAGAAGGCTTTGCAGGCCCACAATTGGGTCTCAAGGCATCTAGGTTGTACCTCGATGTCATTAGGAGGGGTTTTCCACAACAAATAGAACACTTGGGGCCTTTACCATGGCTAGGGAAGAAACATAAGGTACTTAAGCCTTATATGAATCTTTTCAAGATCAAATTACATGAAGTAGTCCTCAAACAACCACACAAGACCTTTGTAAGGAATCTTTGGCTCTCGAGTGGGAATATACACTCCATTAGTATGTTTTTCATAATAGCAATAGGACTCGAGGCATTTACCATGGCCTAGGGAGGAAGAGAGCCTTAGGCACTAAACAAAGCTTCTCATGCTAAATGGCCATGAACAAAACCTCCTACTTATAATATGGGCACCATTAGAATGTTTTGCACAATAACAATGGGTCTAGACACCTATACCATGGTCGAGGGATGGAAACAAGGGCCTTAAGCCCTAAATGAAGCTTCTAGAACTCAAGGACCAAGGCCTCTAACCACCACATAAATATTCCTCTCTAAAGGATAGCTAGCCTTAGAGTGGGATATGGGTCTCATTAGGAGATTTTGCACATCACTATTGCATCTCAAGACCTTTATGTCATACCTTAGCGCCAATAGGGGGTTTTGCACAACACGTATGACACTTGAAACCTTGACCATGATGAAGGAAGGAACTTAAGGTGCTTAGGCACCATTTGAATATTCTCATGATCAAGCTTTGTGACGTGGTCTTGTACAACCACACAAGACCTCTGCAGGGGATCTTGGGATCTTTGGCCTCCAAATAGGAATATGGGTGCAATTAATATGTTATGCACAAAAAGAATTGGTATTGGACTTGTACCATAGCCATTGGATGAAAACAAGGGTTTTTGGCCCTAAGGGATCTTTGGCTTCTAGGTGGGATATGGGCACCATTAGGGGGTTTTGTGCATCATTAGGAGGCTTTGTGCACCACGGTTAGGGAATGAACATAAGGTGATTAGGGTCTATTTGAATCTTCTCAATAGTGGAGTAGTCCTCAAACAACAACCCTAGACCTGTGTAATGGTATCTTTGGCCTTTGATTAGGAATATGGATGCCATTAGTATATCTTTCCCAATAAGAATGGCTCTCAAGGCCTATACCATGGGTTGGGTGGGAAAATAAAAGCCTTAGACCCTAAGTGAAACTTCCCAAGCTCATGTGCCATGAACAAGGCCTTAAGCCACCATAAAAACCCTCTCTAATGGACCTTTGGCCTCGATGTGGGATATCAACACCATTTAAAAACCAAGTTTGTCACTCTACAAAGCTTCAATTTTGTCAATCATGGGGTGCAAATAGGAGGAACCTTATATCTTCTTTCAGATATTATATGGTAGCGAGGGGATCTTTCTATGGTATCATGGGAATTGGACGAAGAAATAAGCATGGTATTCCTATGGTGACGGAGGAGAAGAGGATGATGTTCATAAATAAGGGATAGTCTAGAGTGAAGCCTTTGGTTGGTTCGATGGAGAGGGACAACATTAATAAGGTGTTTGAAGCACACGATGCTACAATGGGGTTCTAATCTATATCTTGCAAGGAGGTTGGTAAAGTTGCAAGGTGGCATGGGAGGAAAGCTCACAAACTCTAGTGAGTAATGTTATGTGCAAATTATGGAAGACGCCATAGACTAGGGTTCTTCCTCAATGATCAAGGTTGGGGAAGGGGTTCTATCATCATCAACTGTTAGCAAGATGATGAATCGAGACAATTAGGTCACATATAAGGCGAGAGGTACATGTGTTAGTGGATCAGACTTGTAGGGTTAGGGATGTTGGGAAAATCAAAAGCATTAGGTGTGCATAAAAGTAACACCAAGCATATAACATGCATGATTCAAGAATATGATAACATTACAACTATTGATATTGTTGCATGGGAATGTGGAATTCCAATGATTAATTTGTTATTTTATTTTTTAGTAGATTCTTTCACAAGTTGAATATAAAGATGACTAGATAAATAACGACATGTTATTCTATGTAGAGAGCTACAAGAAGTGTCGGTGTGTATTTTTTTATTGTGCATACATTTAGAATGCTCATGCATTTCTAGAAGGCCTAAAAAAGTATCATAATTTTGTCTTTCATGAATCATAAGTTTACAATGTTCCACGGGGACATGTCCCCCAGGGTCGGGGGTGCGCTCCCTTCGTTTCCCATGCCTCAGGGGCTCAAGGACTCCTCGTGAAACGTTTCTCCACATCCCCTTTTTCCGGAAACTCAAGGAAACACGCAAGGAACGCCACAGAGAGGTGGGGTCATGTGGGCGTCTCCTCGCGAAAAAGGGGGGACACCTAGATGCCCCCACACGATTTTCAATTTCTTTTCATAACTTAAAAAACAAAAAAGCATGGTTTGGTTGGTGTGTCATTGGTCACTCATGAGAATGACTATGACTCCAATAGTGACACTCCCATCGATGGTCCCGATGGCTTCACGCAGTGGATGCATGGGGAGGACTAGTCCACAGAACTATCTCCTTGCTTTTTTATGCTTTCAACTTTATTTTCGCTACTTTTATTTTGAGTGTTCTTTTTCCATTGTTATTTTTCAGTTTAACTTGTGACTCTAGAAGTAGATACCATCATTGATGATTGTCTTTATCTCATCACTATTTTGACTCTTTAAATTTGAAGGTGTTTAAGACTTTATGTGATATGTCTATGATTTAGTTTTCAATTTACAAAGATGAATTTACTATTTTGTATTTACTGTTTACTTTTAAATTTAGTATGTAAATGGTGATGGAACAAGTAATTTATATGTTAATATGTTAGGATTTATATAAATAATATATTTTTAATAAGTTTAAAGGCCTCCGAGTCTCCCTATCCCCTAAATTTTCCTAAATTTGGGGGTCTCCACACATTCCTAATGTGATCTCCACAAGTCCCCAATGTGCCTCCGAGCTCCAATGCCCCCACATCTCAAAAACTTGGTGAAACATTTTAACTATAACTTTTTATAATTTTACCATTTTAGAATTAATTACATACTACACCAATAAATAAATAAAATAGTCAAAAACTATTTTATAAATAAAATTAATATATTCATAAAATTAATTCAATTTTCCTATATTTAGCTTTCTTACTCTATATTTTAATTAACCAAATTAATGGTAAAAAGTACTTTCAATAATCCTTCCAATTACCTTTTCAATTATAGGTGTTGTTCATATATATATATATATACATTTTTCATGATAAACTCTCTATAATTTGAACTCATCTATAATTTTATTTTTAAATTTTACGTTAAATAGTATTACAATTAAATTTTAATTTATTAAATAATAAATCACACTTAAATAAACATTAACACAATATATTAGTTTAAATTGTTTTTTTTCCCAACATTCACTAAATGGTTAACATTTATCTTTCTACCTAAACTCTTTGCAAATACATTTAAATATGTTTTCTTTATGTGCATATCAAATGTATGAAACTTATTTTCTCAACATACTCTCTTGCTATGAAAAAAAAAACCATTTTCAAACGTTCACAAAAATCTACTCATGCTAAAAAAAACCTTTCAACGTTCACAAAAGATCTAGATAAAATAAGGTTTTCCTTTCTAGAAAATAACGGAAAAAAACTTCGGAACCAATCTCCTTTTCGCCATACATCGTCTCGAGCCGTACTCCGACTCTAATTTATAACACAAAAGCCCATAAAAAAAGAAGCAAAGTTCTCAAAATCCAAAAACATACCCCTAGTATGCCTCTGACTCCAGTTAGGATCGTAAACCTGAAAAAAAAATTACAACCCGCCCAAGTAGTTTCTTATTGACAGCCAGCGAAACCATTATCTTGCCACCCTCCCTCTACTGTGTTTAACTCCTTTCTCTAAACCCACACTCAATAGAGATGGTGGAGGAGAGCCTCCAACAATATAGAAACATGGCTCTAACTGGCCCATCTATTCTTATTAACTCGTGGGTATTTGCAGGCAATGGACATTTACTATTAAATCCAGACAACGGCCCCGGTTTATTTATTCACGCATTGTAGCCTCATCAGTTATGTTTATCAAACAACCTTGCATCCAATAACCATAGCAATAACAACATGCTCAATAGCCCAGTTATTCTTCTTAACCTATCAATGTCTGCAGGCATTTATATAACTAAGCAGACAAAAGAACTCTATTTGTTTCTTTAGGTATTTTTATAAATAAGTTTATTCTTGAAAGGTCCAGGTAAATATTACTAGTACAGTCATTTAAATTGTTGTGAGTGAATATCGATAGGTCACATACTCACAAATTAAGTGCCACAAATAAGTTATGTGTTACTTGTACTTTATGAATAGTTATAATTACAGGTTGTCTATGCCTCAGTTACATGTTATCACTTCCTTACTCTAGTTAAACAACCTCTTTATATATACATCAGCTAAGAATTACCTATGATTCAACTATTCAACTCTTAGTTATTTTTTATATTTTTTTTTTTCTCAAAATTCATCAACCCAATTTTGACTATAGTACTAATCCTATCTTAATCCAACAATTCCTGGACCTTACAACTTACAACTTTCAATTAAAATTTGAACAGAGAAAAGTCCAAATTAAACTTACAAGTTATAATACTATTTTGTTTCTTTAGCATTTCTGGCCTGATAATGCATCCCGGAGTGAGAACATATGCACTTTGCTGCTATTATCCAAACATGTTATTGTGCAGCATAATATGTTTCTTAGAAACTAATTTCGTCGTACAATTATAACCCTCCTATATATGAACTGTTTATAACAGAATCATAATATATTTGTTAGAAACTAATTTCATCTTACAACAATTATAACGCTCCGATATATTAACTGTTTATAACAGAATTTAGTTAATCATACTGTCATTTAATTTAGTTTGTATTGCTTCAAATGTTTTTAACTATTTAACAATGCATATTACTACATACCGGCTAAAACGTCCATTCTAATACTCAGTGTTTTAGATCATCGAACACAACATATTGGTAGATTGAATGTACCTTAAAAACAAAACCAAGAAGTCCTGGGATGCCTGTGGTCTTAGCGTTTGATTTTTGGCAATATTAGATTTCTCACTGTAATAGATGGTGTCGATATTGAATGTCACTACATGCCGGTTCTCCGTTTTAATGTAAACATTGGCTTTTGTATGGAGGGAAGATAATCAATTAAAATAGGAAACAAATTGATTGGGAGGTTAATTTTCCATTTTAATTGTAAGGAAAAGTTTCCTGAATTGTCTACTCAGAATGATAATTGGTATAGGAAGAAACAGCCGAGGAGGTTAATTGGTATAGGAAGAAAGAGAGAAGGTTTGTTTATGAAGTTACTTTCCCCCGTTCGTAGATTCTTCCCCCACTTCTTTGCAGGGCAATGAAAACGGAACAATCACGTGAAACTGCTGGTGGAACGGAAAGACCAAATTATTAGCATAGTTAGGGTTTGTAAAGAGATCACAGGAAACTGAACTGCATTTTAGGGCAACTGTTCAAAAAGTCTGCCAGTCTCGTGAGTGCAGGTGGCGTCATGCGACAAGATAAAACTTCGCACGTGTGTGGTCGAAAGGTTCAAAAAGGTAGATCGCAAATCTTGACAGCTGTCCTTCTAGCGATCGCTGATAAGGACGGCCATGGGAAGGAGAAGCTCCCTAAGCCATATTATTTAAGGCCTTGTTAAATACAAACCAGTAAAGTTTTCCTGGGTAAAACTGTCGAAAATTATCCCGAAATTCTTTAATTACAAAGGCGAGCTGACTGCCTCAGTCTGCGTGGTTTTATACCTTTTATAGACGTTATATTAGCTTCACTATTTCATTGACGATTTATTTTCTCAATCCTGAATTAGCTTAACATAAGCATAGATTCATTTCATCTTATTTTTAGATTTGGTGTGCATTGTGAAGGAGCAAATTCAAAATTGGCTTAGTTTATATATCAATCAATTTTATCTTTTTGTAATGTTGATTTAAACTATTTTTTATTTTTAGAAATGATTATTTTTTATTTAATTTATTAATTATATGGATTTATTTTTTTATTTAATTTATTAATTATAGGGATAAGTATTTATATTTTAGAATTTGGAGTGGATTATTTTTTTGTTTTTTTAAATTAAAGGAAATGAAATAAGTGTATTATCTATATTAATTTTATGGGCATATTCAAAATTCAAAATAAACAATTATAAATATATATATAATAATTGATAGCTATAAATATATAATTTGTAGGACACATAATCTAGATATAATGCTTGAAAAATTTACCCATATTTACACTTTAATATATATATAAATGAAAATATATTTTTTTAATATTTTGTAATAAATTGTTTTTTATAAAAAATAAAATAAATTAAATAATATAAAATATATTTTAAACTTTTGGGAAAAAACCCAAGCTCAAAGGTAAGAAATAACCATTCTATGTTGCAAATGCTTTTCAATTATAAAATGAGTGCTTATGGGTTCGCATTCAGCGTATTTTCTCGAAATACATTCAACCCATAGAAAATTTAAAGGACTTTGAACGTGAACAAAAGGTTTCGTTAATTAAAGTTTTCGTAACTTAACAAGTTTAGAGCCTCATTCCTCTGTCCCGTACTCCACCCTTCTCCCATTTTAATTTAGTTAGAGTGTTAAGATTTTAAGATTGCAAAATATTATTTTTCATTTTAATTTAATTAGATGGTTAAGATTTTTTTGATAGTAATATTTTTTTTTTCAACTTTAATTGTTGCACAGAGTGAAACTAGGTGCTCTACAGCTCACTATGAGGGAGATCTTCTAACGTGTGTAATGTAGCATTACATCTAATAAAACGTAAAAAGAAGTAAGTAAAGTAAAGTAAAGTAAAATAAAAAGAAGTAAGTAAAGTAAAGTAAAGTAAAAAAAAGTAAGTAAAGTAAAGTAAAAAGAAGTACGTAAAGTAAAGTAAAAAGAAGTAAAGTAAAGTAAAGTAAAATAAGTATGGGGGAGATGTTGTAAGGTTTGTGATGTAATGTTTGTTACTACCAAAATAATTAAAAAAAATCATGTCCGCTCCTAAAAAAAATTATGGAAAGTATTTTAAAAAAATCCATGTTGGTTCATAAAATAAAATATTATGAAAAGTAATTAAAAAATAGATGTTCGTTTATAAAATAAAAACTTAAAACTTAAACCTGGATCTATCAATCAAGAGAAATCAAATTTCTTGAGTTTAAATTTTAAAAAAGAAATACACCTCAAGAAATTGGATCCCTCTCTATGCTGGTAATAGATACAACTGTAAGGACCATTGAAAGAATAACCATGCGAACAAAAAGAATTTATCCTCAAAAATTCTTCAAGGGAAGAAAACCCAACAACCTTTTCTTAGTCACAGATTTCAATCCAAAATACAAGTACAACCATATACAAGAGTGATATCTATCAAGAGAGATCACGTAGAAGAATAAACCAAAGAAGGAACCCAAAAACACAGTATTTGAGCGAACATCTTCCATACTTGAGCGAACTTGCTTGATTGAGAAATGAATGAGGCTTCACCTTTATTTATACTAATCAAGTAGTTAATATTTCCACATTTGTTGGGGTCAACTTGCACAATTAATATATAATAATAATTGTTTATTACTCTTTCGGCTGACTTGAGGATAAGACCTCCTCAAGCTATAAACACAAACACTCCCTCTTAGCTAGGGAGGTATCATCATGCTAAAATGTATCTAGATATCATCTAAGCATCATGACTTGTTTTGAACATCTCGTCATCATAAGAATGGCCTTCAACACAACTGTGTCTGTTGAGAAGTGTCATGCTCAACTTAGCCCGTCAAGAAGTGTCATGGATCAACTCAACTCAATCCGTCCAGAAGTGTCATGGATCAACTCAACTCATTCCATCAAAGAGGATCATCAACTCATTCCATCAAAGAGGATCATGGAACTACACAACTCATTCCATCGAGAAGTGTCATGCTCAACTCAGTTTGTTGAGGAGCACAATAGATCAACTCAACTTAGTCCGTCGAGGAGGATCATGAAACTACACAACTCAGTTCGTCAAGAAGTGTCATGCTCAACTCAATCAATAGAGGAGCACAATAGATCAACTCAACTCAATTCGCCAAGGAGGATCATATCACATGGTAACTCAACTCAATCCATCGAGGAGTGCACACATGTGTCTCATGCATCTCATGGTAACTCAGCTCAGCAAGGAGTGCGACCATGCATCTCATGGTAACGCAACTCAGCGAGGAGTGCACCCATCCATCTCGTGTAACTCAACTCAACGAGGAATGCACCCATGCATCTCGTGGTAACTCAACTCAGTCCATCGAAGAGTGCACACATGTGTCTCATGCATCTCATGGTAACGCAACTCAGCAAGGAGTGCGACCATGCATCTCGTGGTAACTCAACTCAGCGAGGAATGCACCCATGCATCTCGTGGTAACTCAACTCAACAAGGAGTACGCCAGGCACAACATATCAGTCCATCAATTGGTCCACAATAGAGATCTCTCTCTCACATGGAGAGTTCCATCATTCTCAATCCAGAGAGAATATATCATTGATGTTGAAAACTCCCTCTCAACTCTACATCATACACTCCCTTTGAAGCTATTCACAGGCTAGTCCATTAGCCTATACGAGGTGTCACCCCGGATGTGAATCTGAACTGCATCCTAAACATTGGCCCTCACAGAGAAAATAAACACGGCTTCTCACAAGAGTATACTGGTTTGGTATCAACCAAGTATATCACAAACCCAATCAACTGCATGTACATGTTAGCTTCTACCAAAGCTAAATCGGAAACAATACTAGCTAGCTTCTTCAGATTAGTCACCATCGATGTAGCCATGAACTCACTGTCCATCATCCCAAATCTCCTCAGGATCTCAACTGTGTACTACCCCTCACTCAAGAAGATCTCATCATGCCTCTCCCACACTTCTAGTCCCAAGAAGTAATGCATCAAATCAAGGTCCTTCATCTCGAACTCAAAGTTTAACTCCCTCTACATCTGTCAATGAATCTTGAGTTGTCTTGGTGAGGAACTGCATCATGATCAAGAATCATCATCATCAATAATTTGTGCCACCTGCATATGTTGAATCTTGAGCCACTGCTTTAACCACTTCTAGAGTCTGCCATGACTCCAAATGGAAGCCAACTGTTCTTCATGTGGTCCCCACATCTCAAGTGTGTGCAAATGAGGATTAATCTTCCCACCGTGTCACAGTATGTTTGAAAGAAAACAGAACCCTACTCTAAGGGAATGTTCGGTGCCACAACATTCCACTGGGAGAAGATATTGCTCTGCCACTGGACAATTCACCCTTAGCCAAGTCACATGGCTAATACTGAGGTAATGTCTACTCGATGATGCAAACATCCATCTTCAAGCACATCACATTTTCCTCTGTGCTAGAGTGCCTTTCTCCCTCTACATCTAAGCATCCTAATCCTAGAAGCCTCCTCTTCTGAGCATCCGAGATTTTCACATCCATCACGTGTCCTCTTGTTGAGAAGATATCACTTGTTCTTTGGAACAAGTCTCTTATAGGTCATAGCCTATTACCTTTCAAGTCAAGTTCAGTAAATTAGTTGCCAACATTGCATAGTCATGAAATTCAATCAAATCATGTTGACAATTCAATGCAATGACAATAGTTTACACAATTATTTAAGCATCTTAGCCAATTCTTCATCACAACACCCATCCATATCCCAACATATTCAGTAACTATCTGGATTTCTTCCATCTCTACCAAAACACACAATCAAGAGAGTGCACTACTCTCAATATGTTAGCAAAGAGGTTTCATCCTAGACTAGCTCCAACAATAGCTTATGGAATGTTGTGCAACACTATAGGTTACTTACTCAACACAGATATAACATGCACTGCATGAGCCTACTACTCGTTAATGCATAAAAAAAATTTGTATAGCAAATCTACATATAACTGTTATGAACAATATCCTTTAAATCAAATATTCAAAGATTTAAAAAATAACTCAAATGATGCATGCCCTAAGCTTGGCCTCTGCTCTCGAATGTCCCATCCTACATGCTCTTATCGACCTTAGTGGGCCTACCAGCAATAACCCTGCTCGGCTATTGATGGTAAGAATGCCTTGGTGGCGACCCTATCGTGGTCACCACGGGATAGGGATAGACTTTATTTGAGATCTCGACTATCAATCTTGCCCTCATGATTTAAAAATTCTATGCATTAAACTTTACGTTTCTGAACAATATTATATGGGATAAATTGGCCATTCTAAGGTTTTAAATGCGCACCCAACCTATCTGAATTCACGGCTCACTTCTGCCATGCAAACACAACCCATCTTTTCTACATTTTGTCATAGGTTCTTCTCAATACCACGATGGCTCTAATTTGCACATGGTTCTGACAGGCTTTAGGAATCATAAAACTTAAAAGTTGGTTTCTCATCGGTTAAGCATCAATCGAACAATGACGTCAGTCGGCAGGGGGCTAGTCAACATCAGTCGAACAATTCTTGAATTCGTATCCAAACAATTTTCAAGTAAGTCGATGGTTAACAACCTTTACGTTGCACAGATTTAGTGGAAACCGTAGCAAATCCCATGCAGAAAGTTGTGGATCACGCCTACGTCCAGTGATCTCAAATTGACGGTGGTCAAAGCAGAGGTCAATTAACAAATTCTTAATCAAGTAGCTTATATCAACCGCTGAGATCTATCACGCGTAGATAGCAGGTCCTCCAGTTGATCCTTTGTCGAGAGTCCATCATGCACAATATTACATTCACGTCAGCGTCTCAATTGTGGCTTGCATCAATTGCAAGTCTTATGCAAATTCGTGGCTTCACAAGAAGGAACACGCCAAGTCGATGACGTCAATTATCACCCTCAAGATTATCAACCCTCAAGAGAGAATTCCCTGTCACGCTGCAGCTCCTAGAGCCTCAGTTTCACAATGATTCAAGGGTCCTGTAAGAAATGCAACTCGATCCATAAATTAATGGCTCCACGCTTCGACCCATATGACGTGCTGCGGGCTAAGTTTACATGGATAACTCCGCTGTGGATCCGCTTGAATCCACATAACAAGTGACTGAGAAGATCGCTCGACCCTTTACCTACGACTACTGTAGGTCGATCTGGTTTTCCTTCGCGGCCTACCGAGAAGATGCGTCCCTTTCATCTATTTGTAAATGCGGGTGTGCAAGTTGTCATGATCCAAGGTGGCTACATGTTGATGGCTATCTTAAACACTGCTCAATCGGGTCAATCTATGAAGATAAACATCCAACCTTGGAAGCCTTAATTTCGGATTAGGGCAGCAGCCGTATCTGGCAATGGTCTCTATTCAGTATTGCTTTGATAGCAGTATCTGGCAATGGCAATGGTTTCTATTCAGTACTGACAATGGCAATGGTCTCTATTCAGTATTGCTTTGATAGCAGTATCTAGAAATGGTAATGGTTTCTATTCAGTACTGACAATAGCAATGGTCTCTATTCAGTAGCTGTGATTCCATGCACTAGCTATGCACTAGCTTTGAGTAGCTCTGATTCCATGTTAGATTTTAATATTATTTTCATTTTTTTAACTTTAATTGTAATAGATACAAATTAAGGATTATTGAAAGAATAACCATGCTTAGAAACACAAGAACAGAAAGAATTTATCTTAATAAACCTTTCAAAAGAATTTATCCTAATAAACCTTTCAAGAGAAGAAAACCCAAAGTTTAACAGTAAGTTTTTCTTAATCAGAGATTTCATTTCAATCCAAAATACAAGTACAACCAGAATCTATATCAAGGAAGATCACATAGAAAAATAAACCAAAAAACAGTCTTCTACAACTTTTGGGCAAACTCCTTCCTTGCTTAAGCAAAACTGCTTGATTGAGAAATAAATGAGGCTTTACCTTTATTTATACTAATCAAGTGGTCCAGTAGACAGTCAAAAGAATGTATCCCCATTATTCTCCCTTTGTAGTAAGCATCCTTTCAGTATGCATGCTTTAAGGAATGGATCTGACTCAATAAGAGAAAAAGGAGAATGGTTTGGCAAGGAGAACCACGACCAATCCTAAAGGTGTAATAGTTAACCTTTACACATTTGTTGAGACAAACTTGCACAATTAATATATAATCATAATTGTTTATTATTCTTTGGACAGAAAACTTGCACAATTAATCTATAATAATTATTATTATTATTCTTTAGGCAAACTACTCCTGAAACTACAAACACCAACAGAGAGAAGCCCATAAATCCAAAGGCATCTCCCCAAATGCTTCCGACTCTAATTGGGATTGAAGACCTGCAAAGTTTTCAAAATCAAAAGCCATTCCCAAAAATGCTTCCACTCTGGTTGGGATAAAAGCCCTGCAAAATGGCTTTCCAACTAGCCAAGCATTTTTCACGGCTAACAAGTGAAACCGCCATCTCTACCACTCTCCCCTTACCTAAACCCACTCTCTGTTTAACCTAAACCCACTCAATACCCACTCGATAGGGATGGAGGAGGAGAGACATTTTAAGAATCTAAAAAACTCATCAATAGACGAATCCACACAAAAGGCATCTTTAGGGTGGATCCATACTTTGATTAATCATACACAAAAGGCATACCCACTCGATAGGGATGGAAGAAGAGAGCCATTTTAAGAATAAAAAACTCTCATATTTAGACGAATCCACACAAAAGGCATCTTTAGGAAGGACCCATACTTTGATTAATCATACACAAAAGGCATCTATGGGATGGATCCATACTTTGATTAACCATACAAGCTTGCAGCCAAGGAGCCACCTTAAAACAACCTTGTGCTGAGTAACCCATCTATTCTACTTAACTTGTAAGTATTTTGTAGGTAATGGGCAATTTACCTGTAGAAACCTGAAGCAAACAAAAGGACTTCATTTCATTCATGCATTCTTTATAAACCAAAAAAAAGCTTAAAAAACCCTCGGCCAAGGCGTGCAATTAAATATGTATAATATGACATGTTTTTATCTAATGTATACTAAGACATGTTTTTATTTTAATGGACGAACATAATTTAACTTCACATAATTGAAATTTGAACAAAGTCAAAGCCCGTTTTTAATATTTTATTACATTTAGAGTAGTCAGATACTTCTCAATTCAGTATGGGAGAGAATGTATTATTAACCAACTTTATGTAACATTATATATAATTTAACTTTATCAAAAAGTAATTAAAAAATTTATGTTAATTTTGAGTTATCAAAATTTAATATTAATTAAAAAATTTAAATGAATTTATAAAATAAATAAATTAAAACCAACATGATCTATCTTAAACTTGGATTTATCAATTCCTTAGATTAATCAAATTTTTTCTTTGCCTATAAAATAATATAAGAATTGAATCCCTTTGGATGCTTGATAGCTAGAATTTGAATTTATGATGATATATAAAAATGCATGCATCAGAGTGTGCTGTAACATAGTGGAGCTTGGGTGGTGGGACTGGGAAGTGTCCCTATGTCCCATAAAAAAAAAAACATTAAAAATAAGAATGCATGAATCAGTAACATAGTAATGAGAGGGATGTGTGCTGTAATTTAGTGGTAAAAGATATGCAGATGTGATCCCTTTAAAAGTTCGATGTTTTATAAAACCAAAATTAGATATGTATATAGATAATATGTTGTTGTTTTCAGAAAAATTGAATAGCAAAATATATTTATGAACTGCTGCCATCATAAATATTATTTATATGGTGTATATAGATTTTGTTATATTCTAGACCTGTATAGTTTATTTGTATTCTGAATCCATTATATTTTATATACAGAATTCATTATTTCTGAGGTCATTGCATTGACGCAAGACTATAACCTCTCCAAGCACGGTGTTCTTCCAAGTTTTTGGGACACGGGGACGTGGGAGCGGGGGACGGGGAACGCCCCTAAAATTATAAAAATAAAATAAAATACTAAAAATAATATTTCATTTGATGTATATTCGTGATTGTCCAATATAAATACTAAATATCTTGATTTATTTTCTAAGTAGTACTAAGTAAGGATTGTAAAAAGTGAAAATAATGGAAAAAAATAAAAATAAAATATTCTCAAAGATATAGGTGGGGGCAAACATTTTGTCAAGAGTCCCCTGGACACCGAGAACCAGTCCCCACCCCTCCGGGACGCGTCCCGGTAGAACACTGATAATATCTCTCAAAACAGGTATCAATGGCTATCTGGGAGGCCCTGGCCTACTCAGTAAACTAGGTCTAGAGCCTAGAGACCACAAACTTTATATCCAGATCCCACAAACTTTATATCCATATCCAGCATAATCAGAGTCATGATAATCAGAGTCATGATGTCTTATATTTTGTTTTGGTATAGAAAAAAATTCCAAAACTAAGTAATTTTTTACTTTCATTTATATTTTGGTATTTTGGAGTGACTTTTCAAACACAAATTAATATTTCAAAACAAATTAATATATATATATATAATTTAATAAAATAAAATTAATAATATATATATATAATAAAATAAAAATTTCTTAAACCCAACAACTACTCCTTTCAGGACTTGACTTGGATTATCAAAAAAGTAGAGACGAGAATCGATTCCTGGTCCAACCATTTCTTGTCCCGGGGAGGAAGGTTAGTATTGGTGAAATCGGTACTTCAAAGCATCGCGGTCTACTGGGCTATGATAACTTATATCCCTAAAGGAGTACTCACTAAATTAAGGAAAAAATGCTTCTCCTTCCTTTGGACAGCCAACAAACAAAAAAAAGAAGGAATTCCTCTTGTCAAATGGACAACCCTATCTTTACCCAAGACCCTTGGAGGCTGGGGTTTAAAAAATCCTGCTCTTTTCTGTAAAGCCTTGGCAGCAAGGTCACTATGGAGGTTGATACAATTCCCTAAGTCGTTATGGGGGAAGGTTATGATCTCTAAATACTGTCCAGATTCCTCCATTCTAAGTTGGATTAGGAGTCCAGGTAAATCTTTCAAAAATGGTTATGTGGGATGGAAAGCATTGGTACTATCTTTCCCGCTGATAGGAAATTGGCTAGCCTGGAAGATTGGAAATGGCAAAAGAGTAAGAATTGGAGAAGATCCGTGGTCAGGTAGTGGGAATCTTTTCAAGTTATCAGACCATTTGATACTCAAGCTGAGGGCTCAAAGAATTTTCTTCCTATGTGATGCGCAGGCTAGCCTAACCAATTCAAGACGTTGTTCGGGATGGAAAACCGGTTTGGAGTTAGAACTAAACGAGGAAGAAGAAGCAGAATGGGCCAAGTATATACATATACTGAATGCAAACTTCATACATTTGTCAGAAGATTCGGAGGACACTTTAATTTGGTCCAAAAATGCACGCAATGGTGCCTACACGGCAAAACTAGGATATGAAGTAGGTAGTGTTGAACTGTTTGGAGAAACAATAAATTGGTGGTGGCAAAAACTCTGAAAAATCCACAACCCACTCAAATCCAAAATCACCCTGGCACTTTCGAATAAACTCCTTACCTGGGAGGTGTTACAAAAAAGAGGTTTCGAAGGCCCTAGCTTCTGTATCCTTTTCAAAACTTGTGGTGAAACCACTTCTCATCTTTTCAACACTTGCTCTTATGTAGGTACAGTGTGGAACTTAGTAACCAAAGATGTCAACTCCTCTCCACTTCCAGTTTCACTTAAATTGGAACAGCGAGCCAAACAATGGTGGAACAATACCAAGGTTCGTAACTTTGATGCTCTGCCAGCTCTGTTTGTCTTTAGTATTTGGACTGCCCAGAATAAAGCAATATTCAAAAATAAATTCATGTCTCCAGCTCTCACTAGCGCACTTCTGCTAAAACACTTACAGGAACAAAGTTATGTACCTAAGGCGAAGAAAGCTAGAGAACTCACTGCCCTAGAAATCGACAAAAGCATACCTTGGGCATTCTTTGATGGGGCAAGTCAGGGCAACCCTCCATTAGGAGGAGCAGGTGGTCTCATCTTCCAAAGTGATACCAAAAAGATTTGTTTCAAATACACCACAGGAGGTGCAACTAACAACAAAGCAGAGTTAGCTGCGCTTTGGGAAGTCTTAAAAATTGCAAAAAATGCACAGATAAGGAAAATTCAACTTTTTGGTGACTCAAAGATAGTAATAGACTAGGTAAACGACTTAATTGAAATCAAAGTTCCAAATTTACAACATATTTTGAGCACAATCAAGGAGTTGAAATCTAGCTTCGAAGCAGTCACTTTCAGACACATATACAGAGAATTAAACAATGAAGCAGATTCTTTATCCAAACTTGCTCTTGTTGTTCAACCTGATTTCATGGAAGTGGAGTGCCATGGAGATAGCCAAACCTCCATGTCTTTTGTTAAGTTGTACTGAATAGGTCAAGCTGATATATGATGCTCAAGACTAATGATACTTTTGAGCAGTAATGAAATTTTCTAGAAGCTCCTTTGAGCAGACTTACGAATCGAGGCTCATAGTCTTTTTTGATGTAAGCTCATGCTGATAACCTTTTTTGATGTAAACTCGTAAAAACAATACAATGTTTTATTCGAATAAATAAAAATATTTTTTTCCTTGGAAAAAAAATATAATAAAATAAAATTAATATGAATAACTTTCATTATTATTATATTATTATTTTAATAACTTGAATTTTTTTAAATAACTAATTCATATAAATAAACAAACAAATTGAAAATCCTAAAATATGTTTTTCAAAACTACGTCCATCCATGTTTAAAAGTATCAAATAAGAAACAATTAAAACATTGTTCGAATATTTTAATTACTTCATTTTTTCAAACTAAGTACCAAGGCTATAATATACTAATATCATAAGACAATTTGACATAAACTTACTTAACTTTTATGCTGTTCTGAATAAATACTATTTTCATTATTAAAAAATATTAATTTAGATTTTATATATATTATTTTAAATTAAAATTAAAAGATATTATTTTATTTATACTTATACATTATTTTTATATATAAATAATTATCAATTTTTTTAAATATGAAATAATAAATTAAGATTTGGATTTTTTTATTACAAATTTTGAAATTATATGAGAAAAGGGTTAAAAATTAAAAAAAAAATACAAATATAAATTATTAAGATTATATAATTAATGTAAATTAGTATGCAGTAAATATATTCGAAGAAGTTGACAGAAATACAATTTAAATCCTAAAAAAATTCAATTTGATTAAAATTTGTCTTTTGAATAAGAAAGAAAATTTAAAATCCTGTAACTCTTAAACTAACTTTAAGAATAATTCTTCCAGAATGGTTTCTTTCTTACCATAGATTAAAAACAAATCACAATATCAAGGTATTTAGATTCAACTAAACTAAAGACACAGGTTTTGCCAGCCTTGCTTTGACTGTGTATAGAAAAGCCGAAACCTTTCATAGCAATAAAAACAAAGAAAAATGGTCCTATTGAAATATGAGGCATAAAGCAAGAATTCCTGGCCAGCCTGCCGTCTTCACATTTAATTCATGGCCTTCCATTTTTTACATTTGATTTGTGGCATTCTATTTCTCACAAGGAGATTCATACTAAATGACTATAAATGATAGTTCTCAGATATTCGTTTCTGCTAGTTTTTTCATTTTCGATGATGTAAATTAAAGCCTTAAAGCCAGTCAATAATTCGAAAAAAAGAAGCGTTTTCTGCACTGTTTGTTCAGAAGGTTAATCGGTACAGTACTTTGTGCAGTGCGATCAAAACCAAAGCAAACAAGTGAAACCACGTGAAACTACTGGTAAGCCGGGAAGACGGACTTAACAGCTTGGTTAGGGTTTGCAGAGAAGGAACTTAAGTGGATATAGGGTCAACTGTGCAATAAGCGATAGCTGTCTGCATTTAATCTGGTAAGTGCCGCTGGTGACGAAACAAAGCTTCGCAAGCGTGTTGTCGAAAAGGCCTTGGCTCGGCACAGTTCAGAAAGGAACATCGCCAATCTTAAAATATGGCGTTTCTGCAATCGCCCACATCTAAATGAGCTCTTTTTCCTCCGGTGCCTAGACTTTCGCCTGAGATTTTAATCAAACAAAAGGACGCCTGAAGCAGTAGAATCTGCCTGCGAAGTTTTTCTTGAATAATATGATTTCCTTGACAGACATAGTCAAGGCATCTGAAGTTTTCGCTCGATAAATCGCATCGAACAAGAAAATGAATTCCTAAAGATAAGCAAGACTCAGCAAAACCCTACCTGTCAAGGGACTGGTTCATTCTGCGTGACTGGAGATCTTTAACAAGCGTAAATACTCTGTCAAATATTTAACGACGGTTTATTCAGTCAATGCGCGGTTGTGTTAGTTTCAGGCATGGGCTCAACAGTGTATTGTCGACAATACATTAAAGTTTTATCTGTATTACAGGCCATATTGAAAATTTAACTTCTCCAGATAGTTCTTTCAAGCATGTTATCGATAAATTATCAATTTTTTTCATATCTGCAGTATATGTTACAAATACTTTGCCAAGATTCACAAAATTCTTAACATTTCTAGCTTATTCTCAGAAATGTTTTGCAAATAAACTGACGCTTGCTACAATTGTGTGCCTCTCGGGCGCAGTCGGCTTATTTTCTCAAAATACTCTCCAGCGGGAGAAAATTTAAAGGTCTTTTGAACGTGCACAAAACTTTTAGCTAATTTAAGGCTTTCCTTTAAAGCAAATCACGGAATAAACTTCACAACCTCTCTTCAATCCCTCACAACCTTCTCCAACTCTAATATTATAACACAAAATCCCAGAAAAGGGTCCAAAGTTTTCAAATACCATACCCGGCGCTTCCGAACTCATAGAGTTTTCCTCTGCTCGAGAAAATTATCAGTGCTACCTCCGCATCGCATAACACAGAGAGCTCATACGCCTTTTTCAGCAGACCGTTCCGGCGTTTCGAAAACGTGACCTGACGGTTAATCTTATTCTCGATCCGCTTCAGCTCGACGCGTCCTCGCCCCATTCTTTCCTTCTCCTGCTCGACGATAATCTCCCTCTCTCAGCCTCTTCCTTATTCTTCCTCGATCCTCGTCTTGCTCAAAAAGTAAACAACAATTGCTGTAGTACTCTCGCTCTCTGATTCCTATTTCTGAGTCTGCCCCCGCCTCTGCACCTCAACATCAACCATTTACTTTGAAACTGTACGCATTTTACAATCAGTACGCTGCCTGCGAATAGCAAAAATAATCTAGGTTAATATCTAAACTTTGTACTCTACATACCAGTCTACACTACAGCGTACCTATACTCTCCGTCTATTGTCCCAAACCATGAAATTTAGTATGATGTCCATTTCCACACAATTTGACAAATAATAATACTAATATATATATAAATTTATGCCGGATTCCACACTGTTTGATAAATAATACTACTAATAAATACATCTCCTCAAAAAGTGTATAAATTTATACGGGATTCCATACAATTTGCCAAATAATACGGCTAATGAATGCTTTTTCTTAATAAAAATATGGATTTATACCAGATTTCACACACTTTAACAAGCTAAAATACTTTTCTTTATAAAGAATTCCAGCAATTTGACAAATAATACTGTTTTCTTGTTTCTTGAAAAATTTGCCGGATTCTACACATTTAACAAAAGCAAAATAACATTTTGAACAAAAAATTACCAGATAGGAGATGCAGTCGGACAGTCCCATTTTTCGGACCGATGGTCAAAGATCCGTAACTCAAACGATTTATACGAAGAAAATTTTCAGATCCGCCGCTCTGCGTACAAGTATTTGAAAGGTGTGTCCAAACTATGAACACGTGGCATACGGCGTACGCATCTTTCTTAGTGGATTCCACCGTCGAATTCATAGCGGGACGTTTTTTAAACGTTTCTGTTAACCCACTAGCTCTCCAGCACGAAAGCCTCACATCACTCAGGTCAGAACCCTAACGTTAATTACCGCCAAATTCGCACGGCAGCTGCCAGATCTGTTAATGTCGAAGCATCGATTGAAATTTTCTCTTATCCCGGCATCTAATATTTCACGTTACAGACAACGACAACGACCGTATACCTACTCGCTTTTTACCGTCACGGGCATATTTAAGTGCAACTGGGGCGGGTCTGTTCCCGTCGGGCTAACTAACCATGGTTAAATTTAGTTCTCAAAATGGGGAAGCCGGGAGTGAAACCCCTAAATCGTCGATGATCTAGGGGCTACACGGATCAGTACAGCTAGCGGTTTAGTTAGCGGAACCAAATCTAACTTCTGCCAAATCTAGTAACGAGGGATTAATTCCCTAACTACTTTCCATTTCGATGGTCATAATCGGATTATTTTTCTCTACAAGTGGACTCTTTATTGTGTACTCGAGAAGATGAATTGTCGCCATTTATGTTTTATCTTCTGTGTTTATTATGCCTTCAATTTTCGTCCTTTTAGGTAATTCTTTTATATTATTTTATTGAAAGCAAAAAAGGGAATTATGGTCATGGACCTATTAGAGGTATGCTTGTCCTCTATGTAGGTATTCAATGATGTTTGCATCTAGTTAGCACTCATTACAGTGGGGATGCTCATCGGGATGGAGACATTCATTGCATTGATGGATATTCGTAGGTATGGAGACATTTATTGTATTAGGTGATGTTTGGTTTAACTATGGAGTTTTCTCCTATAGTAAAAAGTAGATGAAGAAATTTATTCTGAAGTTTTCCCTATAGTAAAATTTGATGAAGAAATGTATTGTGTTAGGTGATGTTTTGATGAAGAAATGTATTGTGTTAGGTGATGTTTGGTTTAACTATAGTGTTTTTTCCATATTGAAAGTTGAATACGGCTTTGATTAAGCATGTTTAGTTACGAATATTTCTTCATATTTATTATGTTCGCTGAGTTTGTTACTTCATTTATAAAGGTATCATCAATAATGAGTTTGAGACTAGGAGCTAGAAGTGGCGCCTCTTGGTTGATCTGATGGAGATTGAGGTACCAACTCGATGTGGGGCAATTTGACCCTACAAATCCCCAAGTTCCTCCACACTGTTAGTTCTACTTGTCGTTGGGCAAATCGTTCTTCTAACCAATACTAAGGTTGGGCTCGACACCTCGTTTCCACCTTAATCATCAGAAAAATGGGTTTCCCAAGCGAAGCAGTAGTCGGTGGTTAAGGTTTCCATGATTGTAAAAAAAAAACAAGGGATCATGAACAAACCCACCCTTATTCGAATGAAAATTTCAAAAAAATTGTATGGAGTAATAGTGCCACCTCAATTAAAGGGGAACTTTGTCCATAGAATTTTGCCTCAAAGGGTTTTGGCCCTTTCTAAGTCTATTATTGTTGCTATGTGCTTTCATAGTGTGTAATTGTATTCTCCAAATGAATAAAGTGAGCTCTCTTAGTATTTTCGAAGGACTTTTTTTTTACCTGGGTTATGTCGAAGCTCCACTACCCATCACGCCCCTGATCTCGAAGTGTACTTGTAGACATTTTTGGTAGCACAATCGAGGGGCATTAAAGCGCTCCCTGCCTTTGTTATAAGTTTTTACTGAAACATGCTCTTGCATCAGACCCTCAATGCTTAGAGCTTCGAAATTTTGAAAAAATGAATAAATCAAGTAAAATAATGAATTGTTAGAAAAAAATGAAGTCGCAAAAAAGATGAGTTTGACCTCAAATGATTGTACTCCTTCTGCAAAGCTCTTGTAAGTTTTGTATGGTGTCATGGTTCATGGATGATTAGAGAGTACTCTAGTCCTTTAGTCCAAGGTTCTATGAGATTTACTATGTAAGGTGTATATTTATTAAAAGTCATTTACTATGGCCCCTTTCGGTAACTATTCACTATTACTCAATTGAGTATGAGTTTGAATAGTCATTAATGATTTACATTAATGAGAAATTGATTATAAATTTAAAACAAAAAAAATCATTAATAAACTATATTTATGAAAAATGATAGGCCATATTGAATAATTAAAATACTAAATACTTCACAAAATTAATATATCAATCTATCAAGTTTTTTTCTCAGCCAAAAAATCACCTTCCAACCAGAAGATGTCTCAACTGAATTGAACCCGGTGGATGGAATGAAATCCATCTAACCTCACCAACATGCCACGGTATCCTTAACCATCAATCTATCGGTTTTTTTAAACTTAATAATAAAATCTATTAAAAAATAAATTATAATTAATAAATAATTTAAACATTAAATATTTAAAAAATTTACCATAATGTTTAAATGCAAAAACCCCTACATGCTTAAGGATTTATATTACTTTGAAATTATGTAGACCTACCAAACCCATAGTCTCGGCTACATATCTATGAATCACAAGATGTTGAAATATCTTCCACAAAATGCGGCGTTGACATAAAGGGTTACGGAAATGTTGAATAAAACATATGAGATGTAACACTCTTTCTCGATTTTCGATTTTGAGTCGAAGTAAGATGCATCATCCTTGACAAAATCTTTTTCCCTAATTACATAAATTTATATTTTAAATATTTGTAAGTTTTTATTCAATAAATGGTTATTGGTCAACCAATTTGAAATTTCCAACTAACTTATTAACCATTGGTCATAATTATTTTTCAACTTAGTGATCATTGGACATAATTAGTTTTCCTTCTTATTGGAATCCATTACAGTGGATGGATGGTGTTATTTTAACCTTTGTAATTGTTTTCCAAATTTAACTTCCTTCTAATTACTTCCTCAAAAGTAAAATTTACACCTCAATTCTAGACATATCTTATTCCTAGCATTAGTTAAAAAATATCCTTATTGTTATATTTTTCACCATTTAACTCATAGAAATCCCAATATTTTTCACCATTTAACTCATAGAAATCCCACGTTATCTTAGCATAAGTAAAAGATACTCTTGTTGATATATATTTTTTTATCTCTTAACTTACATATATTCTAGATAATGCTACTTGATAGTGAATAAAGTTGTGGGTGATGCTATTGTCAACCAAGATTGTCACTTTGTGATGCTTGATGTAACCTAGAAGTTTCAAGGTTTACAAGGCTGAAATATGGGATAAAGCGTGAAGAGGGATGAGTGGTTCTTCTAAGGGACTTTGAGTACCATTTCTTTCTGCATGGGAGGAGTTTGGTCAACAACCTCAAACTTAGGGGTGTCTTCCATAATGATATCTTTCGAATTGGTAGGAGCAGTCAGATCAATATGAAATAAATTATGTTCTTTACATTTATGACACATAGCATACTTGTTGTCACAATTATAATAGAGTCCCCATCTTTGTCAATCCACAATTTTTACTATAGACAACCTCTACACTTTCAATGGAGGAGAAAGAATTATGCTTGAGGAATTGACCCGTGTAGGGCATAAGCTAGAAATGAAAGAGGGTTTGTGGGTTTGTGCACTGATCACTGTCTATGGTTCTAGAGACCTTTAATATGCCTCCAACTAAGTGGCAAGATGTTGCATTATGACTTGTTATTTAATTGCTTCCTCGAGGCCACTAATGAAACATTATTTATATAAAGAATATGTTAAATTATATGTATGGATGGCTAATTACTCAAAGGATGATATAAAGCCTACGACCGAGCCTATATGGTGTAAATTGGTAAGCTACTCCAAATAGTGAGTATCTCACTCATAATAGTCATGGGGAGCTTTAAAAAATGGACTCCATGTGACATAACACCCATGGGATTTTTTTATGTCACACGCTATTTCTGTCATTCCAAATCCAAATACAATGCCCCCACCCTAAGTTGCATCATGTTATCAATAAGTGCCAGGAAGGGGAAAGTAATGTTGCATCTAGGTGACCTATTCTGATGGTATAAAACCATCAAACTTGTTCAAGTCCACTTTAGGAAAATGGTTCTAGGAGTTATTATCCATGGAGGGTGGGTTATGGTCGTGAGTACTCGGATGGGGTTGCTAGTGGCTATAAAGTCAAGAGTGAGAAGTGTCTTCTTGGTGTGGCTCATTATGTCGCTCATACAAGTGGTATTTTGTTTGTATACCACGAGCTGCCAGACATGCCAACTTCTCATTCAACATATATCCAAGTTGTTTAAGGTTTGTTGATGCTTCCAATCCAACTTATGATCAAATGTTTGCTCGAAGTTGTCTATCTTCTCATCCAATGTTTGGTCCAAGTTGGCTAACTTCTCATCCAACTTTTGATCCAAGTTTTGAATCTTACCACTAAGATTTATGTAATGAGATTCTAGGTGTTTCAACCCATCTGCAATATAGTGGGAGACCATATTTTCTAAGGTGTCAGTGTGAGGTGGTTTATAAGGATTCACCGTGGGTGGAATCCAATGGATCCTAAAGGAAAGGGAGTGTTAGGTGTTATAGCTCTCTTATATATGTTTGGGGTCCAACAATAGTACTCAACCCAATACCTCAATGCACTAACTATGGAGGCTCAATCATGCCCTTGGTTGTACTACTCAACTACGTAGGTACCAGAGAGTGATCTCCCCATGTGTTATTCTTAGTGTACTATAGCAACAAAATGGTCGATCAATTTATCTAAATTTGGTTCTAGGTATACCTAGAGGAATTCCTATATACTCGAGGGCATGAGGAAGTGAGATTCCATACACAATTTTTGTATGATATGGTAACACTTAAAGGGATACTAACAAAATTTACAAGGGTGTTCAACAATGTGACTTAGTGCCACTTGTATTTTCTGCATGTATGTTTCCCAACTGTAGGTTTACCTCCTAAACGACAAATCTTTATGTTATTTAAAGACACCATAACATGTCTCTAAAAAAAGTTAAAAAATGAGCTCTCTAACCCCATAAAATCTCTAAACTCTTCAGAAAAATAACTTACTTGTCAAGGTAAGGTTTGAGGCCAAGATTTTGAAATAAGCACAACTCCTTATAAAACCCCGATTTGGAGATAGTATTGAAACTTCTATAACTTTGAAATTTATGCACCTCTAAGTCTGAAATTTTGTTATGTAGTAGTCTGATATGTCTTCTCTTCGATGCCATAGGTTTCACTGAATTCTGATGTGCAAATAAAAAAATAGGGTAATTTTCCCAAAACATGCTAATTTTGGCCTTCTTAGAAGAGCGAACTTGTACGGCATACCACATGTCAAATATTTCAGGTCTAAATATAAAATTTGTACCAAAAATATTATGGTTTGTCTTATTTGCAATGCAATTAGTGGAACTCAATTTGGATCTTCTAAACTTTATATATATCACTTTTACCTAGAACACATGTTTAAGGCTAGTTTTTGAGCTAGTCAAAATGCATAACTTACACAAAGTGCACCTCCGAACATATAGAGGCCCAAAAGATAAAATTTTGACACAAGTTACTTAAATATGTTTGCAATACAACCTAAAAAATTTAGGCCTTGAAACCTTGCCAAAAAAAATGGAGCGAAAATTCCAAGATGACTCATTTGAAGGAGCCAAACCTTTTGGACTAGTCCAAAACCCTAACTTACACAAAGTGTATATCGAAAAGTATAGTGGCCAAGAAGCTGAAATTTGAATAGAAGTTATTTCCAAATGTACTTGATACAACATGGAAATTTCAAACCCTAAAAATTCATAGAAAACAATTTGGATAAAAAATTCCAAGATGACTCGTTTGAAGGAGCCAAACCCTGGGATTAAAAATTCCTTCTTTTTTGGCCCAAGAAAGAGTTGAAATACTACTCGTAATATACTTAAACCTAGAATTTCGTAGCAAAGATTAAAAAAAACAAGATATAATAGATAAAACCCGAAAAATGTCACTTGTATGAAAAATATTCAAAATAGAAAGTTGTATCCACTTCCCTCTTCAAGTGGGAAACCTCCAAGAGAAAAGCTCCAAATACAATGACAAAACGTGACTCAATATTATATATCTTACTACTCTATATATAGTCCTTCAATAGCGAAATCCCTAACTACTTGTTGTCCTGCTATTAATGAGTGTCAACTACCTAGGGTCCTTTATTCAATTAAGAAATACCTTTTACATTAAGACACTATCCACTTCTAACTAATGGGCCTTGTGGCCTTGTACATTTATAAGGTAGGAAGGTTAGGATAGGAACCTAATAGTTTCAGGGGGCTCTTCTTTAATTTATGAGTATGAATGATTAATAAATAGGGTTTGGAAGGGGTAATCCAATCAAGGACCTGGTAATTTTTGGCAACGTGACTACAAGTACAATCAAGGGGACACCATTGATATATGGTAGGGGCCTGAGGAGAAGCAAACTCATGGTTTGTAGGGTGAGGTGAAGAGGGATTAGGGCTCATATGAGCACTATGATGTTGAGGGTTGGGAAACATAATTAGGGTTGTGTGGTGAAGGAAAATTAGGGTGACACTAAACTTCATATTCAACAATGAGGACATGTTGGAAGGTGTGGTTGAGCTTATTGCTTTGAAACATAGAAAATTCATCTCGAGTAAAAACCAATAAACATGAATTAAATTTAATAATGAGTACCTCGTTTGGATCAGGATTCTATAGTTGAGTGTGGAGGGAGGTAAAGACTTCAATAAATTGTTGCACGGTCTCAGGTTTGTCCTGGGTGTTGTCTAAGCCTAAACAAATGAGCAAATAGATTTGTGAGGTATACAGGTGGGTAGAAATGCTTCTTGATTGTGTCACAAAATGCTTCTTGATTTTTTATGTTTTTAGAGGAAGTGGAGGAGCTCATCTCATCATTGAGTTCAATAAAACTACTTGTGTCTGTTGTTTATATTTCCATTGGGATTGTGTTATGCAATCTAAGTGATTATTGGCAGAAGCAATTGTTGATCCTGGGTGAGATTAGGGTTTGTCTAAAAATAAGCAGTGAGGCTACGGACCCAGAAACCCACAACCTCGACATTGATTTTCCCATCATAGTTGGGGCGAGTGATCTTTGCATCCAACTTAGAGAGTACGTTGAGGTTTATTGATGAGAACTTTGTTGAGAAACTTAATGTTGTCTAGTGTTATAACTATATTTTGAGGTCACTCTTGACCATGAAATAGAGCCAAGACACATTCATGCTTTCATTCACCAATTTGTAGATCCTTTGGATATTTTTAAAGTATTTTTCTTTATACTCACTCTTTTCCTTTATGCAAAGTTTAGGTACTTGCCTTTTTCCTTCATCAAAGAGATGGGTAAGTCTAAATTTCCCCAACAACATTCAAAATGCATGGAAAATATGGGTTTTGAGCAAAAAACACGTAGGTCATACACATGTATAGGCCATATATCAACACCTAACTACTATTGACTATTTGAACCAACTTTTCTCCATATAAATAAGAGGTTCAAAGGAGGAGAAACACACATGGAGAATTATGTCACCGGGAATATGTTGGAATAATAGATAGAGGACTAGATGCATCATTAGCTTTGTTATCCACTCATTCAAATTCCCTTGGTTCTAAATTTGATGCTAGCTTTATGTTGGGTCTAAAATCCATATTGTTTCATGACAAGAGTGAAGTTATCACATATAGGTGGAACATTAGGGGATAAGTGAACCGGTTTGGAGGACCACAAACTCAAGTGACAAAGGTGTTGACAATAAATTATCAAGTAAAATTTACACTTGTTGTTTATATCAAGAAATTACGAAGATCTCTTTTCTCCCCCCATTAAATTTGATTGCAAGGAGTTGAGTTACTTGCATTTTATATCTAACTTGAGGTTGAATTAACATCCTAATAGTTAATTAGAATCAATTCATAAGTAAATTCACATGCTTATTATGATTTACATTACTATGAACAATAGGATTTGAGGAAGGTCAGGTGTTGTGTTTTGTGTGTAGATCACTAGAGAAAATATTGGAATAATGAAAAGCATGCTTAGTTTTGTAGGAAAGCAATTGCAAAGGACAACCATCTAAATAAAGGTCCTCCTCTATCCTCTTTTCCATATCTAGTTACTTTAAGTAACTTATTGATTCTAGAAATAAGATTGTTATCTTCTATATGCTTTGTTAATGACTTGACCCTAGTCACTAGGGATTATTCCCTCTAACATCTTGGTGTAGAGGGGCATAGGCAGAATTGACCTCTTCAGTGGATTCATCTTTGTGAGGGGCCATAAGGTATTGGGGGAGGTAAAAATGATAAAAGAGTTGATCTTGGAAAACCCTAATGTCCACGATAGAAGGGTTCTAAAAATGAAAATGAGACAAGAGAAACACTAACAACTAGGGTTAGAAGGACATTGCATGTGCAAAGAGGTGATTAAATACGCTAATTTGGGTGTTAGGAGTGAGATTTCAAAGCATTGAAAACCCCATAAAAGTATTGAAGGGACAACTAAAAACTAACATGAGAAGCTAAGATCTGGGTGGTAGGGTTGGGTTTCCAAGGGCCATATCTGCATAAAAATATTCTTGGTTAGGCAAGATTTCCACTTTAGTGATGAAATGAAGTAGGTAAGATCCTGAAGAGCAAGTGCCGACATAGATTTGGCTGGGACGACACAATTTGATGAACCAGATTTTGACTTCTACATTTGAGAATTGATTAAGTTGAGAGAGGTGTTGAGCCTATAATTCCAATGGACAACAAGACCTATACTGATTCTCTGGTACCATTTGATGTGTTTTTTGCTTCTTAACCTGCAAAAACCCTAGGTCAAAGTTGTTGGGTTAATATTAACTCGGTTATAGAGTAATGATGGATTTACTGTTGGTGGTTTATGAGCCCGTGGTTTTGGGTAACTGATGGTATTAGCATGTCTTGACGCTTATTTAAAGGCGTGAAGTTCTAACGGCGAGACCATGAAGTTGGGAAACACTTTTGCTTGTTGTTTGACAAACTAAACTGCAAAATTTTATGTTTTTCAACTTCAACCCTTTTAAACCCATATCTCCCTTAGGAATTTCTCCTTGAAGTAAACATAAGACTTTTAGATAATTGTATTAGCTTCGTACTCATTTTTTTCTTTAAATTATGGACATATAGTGCGATAAGTTTTAGGGGCACGAACAACATATACTTTAAAATTTTAGGTATGGATAGTGAGTGACCTGCGTGCCCTTTGTATTTTTGAGAATGGTTATTAATTTCAGGGGAAAATGTATGCTCATAATCTACACAGATTACACTTCGAAAAGGACTATATTTTGAGGTTTTTCAGACTTAAGTACTATTTTTATTATTTATCGAAATAACATACATTAAAAAATGGCGCCTTGTTGACACATGTTGGTGACCTTGAATTTTCTTTCTAATGTGACTCTTATCAAACAACCTAAAACTACCCTTTTGAAATGGACAGTGCAAGGAACATCCCTGTTATTTTTTCTATTTTTTTGATGTGTTCGTTTTGAAGATATTGAATTTTCATTGTACACGATTTTTAGCCAAGTAAAAGTTTGAATGATAAAGTTTAGAAAAAAATAGTAAAAAATAGCAATCCTTTAAAATGAAAATAATAAATTCTTAAACCATGAAAAACTAGATTCAAAGATGACTCTATTGGTATAAACTATGACAGATAATTCCAATAGTTTGCAGGGTTTCGACCCGATTGAAGTGGAAAAATTCTAAAAGCTGCAGAAAAGCTATATGTTTTTGTTGACTAGAACTCTAGGCTGAGAGTTTGATAAAATCTTGTATGAGAGCTTGTTAAATTCTCGTCCAAGAGTTTTTTAAAATACGATGATGTCATTGGCTAAAAATATCAGCCAAGAGTTTCATAAAATCTTATCCAAGAGTTTTTAAACCCTCATATGGGAGTTTAAACTCTTGGCTGAGAGCTTATGTTGACTTTTTTTCATGTGTTCTCTCATGTGCACTTATTTCCCCCTGTGCTTCTCTTGCAAAAACGTGTTTCCCCCACTTCACATTTTCTCCTAGAACTTCATTGCAAAATGCCACAAGTGGCCGGTGTTGGATGGATTGGCTAGATTGGCCCAAGGTAATGAAAGACATATTTTGAAAGTTAGTTTTCCAATTAAATCATGATGTACAATTATGTGTGTGTTTTACAATTGTTTTATTCATCTTGCTATGCTTGGTTTTAAATTTGGTATGAGTGTTGAGTAGACCTAGACTCTGCAACTGGAGTGGTATAATGTTGAGAGCCATGGAGGTGTATAGTTACGAACTATTTTAAATTGAATGATAGATTGTCGGGCAAGGATTAAAAAGTATCTATATTATTTTATTGTATTTGGGTGGGGAGGGATCCAGATAATAAAGCAAGTAGATGCTTCAAGTATTACATGCTTTGCTAGACAATTGTAAGCATTTATTTTTGAAGTTATGCATTAATCATATGTAAATGAGCATGTGTTTATAAGACCTATTTAATCGTGTGTTGCCTAGTTTATTGGATCATTGGTGTAAAGTCTATATGTAGATCTAGGTGACAATTAAGGGGGGGCATGTTGTATTCCTGGATAAGTTTATAAACTTTGAGGGGGGTAAGTGATTATCCCAAGTCAAGTTTAAAGTGGGGAATGTTGGGTTAATCTTGACCCGGTTATATAGTAATTAAGATAACCTTGATTTGGTCAATGTTGGATTTACTATTGGTGGTTTACGGGCCCATGGTATTGGGTAACCCATGGTATTTTCCAATGGTATTATCATGATATGAAGCATATTGAAAGGCTTAAAGAACTCCATTGTAAAATTCTTAAAGTATCCATTGTTGGTCAGATTGATTAAGAGTAACGAAAGACACCATTTGAAGGTTAGTTTTCCCGGTTAAGGGTTTCCAGGATAAATTTTATCTCACTCTGCTCAATTTTACAAGAGGGATGCGCACCAACTAAAGAATATAAGCACCCAAATATTTCTAGAAGAAAGAACAAACAAGAGGGAGAGAACAATAGTTTTCTTGGCATAAATGATTAGATTTAAAAGGGTCGACACGAATGAAGAAAATAATAAACAAATTGTTCGCTTAGCTAGAAGGATGGAATATGTATCTACATGAACACATGTAACAACCAAGTCAAAATAGAAAACTTAAAATAAGGAGAAATCCCCTCAATGGTTACTTGCTAAGTTGGAATGCATTGTCCAATTGAATGCATCCTCCTAGGGTAGGACACCCAGGTTTCTTGCATGGTTTATTGGGTTGGACACGACCATGTTGAATAGTGCACTATCCTTAGTGGGAGCACTCAACACTCCATATACATCACTTATCCTCTAGAGATAACTCTATATTAGTTAATGTAATATTCATAGAATTTCCAATTTCTTGTAAAATATCTTCCCATGAGTAGAGGAGGATAATTGGTAGTCTCACCCAAATGGGGGTTGAAGTGATGGACATAAATGTAGGTTGAATTAAAGGAAGTAGGGTCTATTGAATAGGACAAATTTTCCCCAAAATGATGGTCCCTCTTCAATGGCCTTCCCGTGCTCTTCTAGATTCTTGAAATAAACAATAAAAAACCTTTGGAGTATATGTGTACCTTATAAGTTGATATGTCAAATGGTTGTCAATATTATGTTCAATGGTTGAATATGATGACCATATCCCATCCAATATACATACCAACACATGATTTTCATAGTATTCAATGTACCCTATCATTGATGGAGAAGAAACTGAAGGAACTAAAGTTCCCACTAATATAATAGTAAATACAAGTAACGTAGAAATGCCATGTAAGGCCAGTAAATAATGTAAAGTAGAATAGATGTAAGACGTAAGATGATTTACAAGAATTAATGTCGGGTATTTTATACCCTAAGTGGGAATGGAGGTGACTTTTCAAGTCACCTCTTGAGTAATTAATTAATTACCCTAATTAACCTACTTAGTATTAAATGTTAATATTTATAACATTTATATTTGTTACAGAAACTCATAAAACAAGGGTACATTCGGTGGTCTCCACAATAACATTGCCAATTAAGAAGCCATCTTTCTTGCAAAGACATATGCTCTAAGTTTGTTGACCACATGTTGAAGTTTTAAGGGGATAAGTGTGTTGTTGTCACCAAGGGAGAGACGAAGATGGTGGGGACAAGGGTAAAAAAGTGTTAGTAGGAGAAGTGTCACCATTTGGATTGCTCAAGCACCAGTGGAAGAATAGGAGGGGTTGTGTCCTTGAAAATTTTCTTATCCATGACATCCTAGACTTGAGAGGAAATGCTAGCCTAATAGTAGAGGAAACAACAAGGAGTGGATGAATGGCCTCCTTGCAAAGGCCAAGTCGTCCATGGGAGATAGGTGAGCCCTAGATTTCAATGCATGGAACCACGTGCCAAGAGATATTTGATATTCCTATTCCTACACAAATACTTTTCTTAAAATGCATAATTAATCTATTGATGTAATGTTTTTTTAATACATTCGAAATTTTCCAATGGCCCTTAGGTCCACTAATGAGTTCAATATAAAAATATATACTAACCATAGTGATACTTGGTTATCCATTTCATTAGCGATGTCCCTATAGGGATTTTTTCCTTTTAGTTATGATGCACATTTATCCCAAAACCAACCCCTAGAGTTCAAAAATGGACCTTAAAAATTTAGTAATAATCATCGATGCCCATTCCAAACTTGTATACTTTTAAACATCATACTTATTTGTGGCTAAAAAATAAAAAAATATGGCTACAACAAGGCGATACCTAGGCTATACTGAATATGTTTTCCCTAATCTTAATTCTTCGAATTTCCCATAGACTTCTTAAAGTATTCTTGACCCCATTCAATATTTTTCTTCTTGGGCAATAGGATGTCCATGGAGGATCACAAGCTCTAATACTATTAAAAAATGTTGATTTCCAATTAGGATCATCCTCGACAACTACTAATGCAAATGATATTTGTTTTTCTTTTTCTTTTCGTATTTTGACTTGAATCCAATTCCCACACATTCCTCTTGAGAGGGAGAACCACACACTGCACTCAAACCTCTTGGAGGCATTCATGTAGTAAATTGGCATTCATTTTTCTCTCGAGTATTTAGAGGGTGTTTGAGAAAATTGCATTGACATTGAACCCCCTCATCTTGCTGAGGATGAACAATATCATGGTTTAGCTTGACTTGCTTTAAGCTCAAAGGTCTTATTACACCTTCTCACACTCAACTAAGAGATGATATTGATTCACTCCAATCCACTAAGTGTGCTTTTGGGATTTTTTGTTTTCATTGAATTCCTTGAGAAGGAATCCCTAGAAATGAAATATCCAGGTGACTAGGCATGAAATAAGCATTGCATCTGAAATCCACTTTCACATTGAATATAATCCAACTTTCAAACCTATATAAATCCTTCCACATACAAATAAATTCTTTTTTCATAGGTCCCAATTCACTGTGAAGAACCTGCAATAATTAATTAATGCAAATACACGAGATATCAGAAATAATAGAACTCAGAATCACTTTTATATTGATCACGGGCCACTTCGAGGGGGCAACCTCCTTTGAGCAAGATCAATACAATTAACTTCACGGTGCCTTCAATGACCTCAACACACACTTATATACTAAGTCTATGCCCAATACTATGAGTCAAAACCATGGGACATATAATACTACGGGACGACTTACAAAGCATATGCGTCCAATACTATGGGTCAATACTATGGGATAATATAAACTATGGGTCAACAAATACTATGGGACAACTTACAAAGCATATGCGTCCAACAACAATATACTACCATAGTAAAGAGAAGGGTTGACATGGGTTCCTAACATCCCCTCTCCCTTAGAAAAAGCTTTGTCCTCAAAGCTTTGGTTGGGAAAATTGCTGCAGAATCTGAAGGAGTGGTTCCCCAGTAGCATCCTTGGGTTGCAGTTCAGGCCACTGATGCCTTTGGAGTGTCAGGGAGGATTGCTTGGAAGGATGTAGACGAAGAAAAACCCTATCAACTACAGGGAAAGTGTGCTCGGAACGGTGCTGATCGACTTGTTGTTTCAGTCGAATTCTGGCCATGTGAAGATTGTCCTGCAAAATGAGAATAATTTGAGCACGGTTTCGAAGAGCCGAGTCAATTTCCTGAACTGGAGAGCTGCTAAGGGTGTATGGAAGAAGAATTGGCAGTGTCTGTCCATAGACTGCTTCATATGGTGTCCTTTGAGATTTGGTATTGTACCACCAGAGCGCTTCGAGGAAAGCCATAGAAATAGTTGGCCAAAGCTGTGTAGGGATGGGCAAGGGTTTGAGCAATCCCGAAAGGAGTGTCGTTTCACCCTTGTTGACCTGGAAAGTATCACAGTCAGCCACCATTTGTTGAATTTTCATTTTCAGTCCCTGCCAAAAGAAGTTACATTGTTCCCGGTTATACATTTTGAAGAACCCAGAGTGCCCTGCTGATGAAGAAGCATGGATTTCATAGAAGAGATAGCCCTGTTGAACATATTGCAACCAATTTGGAACAAGCAGAGAAAGAGTTGTAAGAGAAACTGAGTCATCAATTGTGCGAGAAGGAGCATTTGCCACCATATTGTCCTTACCCTTCTTGTAAGCGATCGCATAGGGATAACCCATTTCAGGTGTGTTGGGGAGGAGACCCATTGGTCCAGAAAATTTTCCAGACTCTGGAGATCAGTCTTGATTCAGAAATAATTCCCTAATAGGTATGGCTGCCACTTCTGTACTGCATGCAAAATAGCCATCATTTCCTGTTGAGAGGTAGATGCGACTAAATTCTTACCGGAAAGGTCGCTTGAAGGCGGCAAGATCATTGGTTCATCAAAGACACCTGCATATCTATCCAAGGAGGTAGTGGAGACCGTTGATGGGTGCATCTGAATGGAATGGAGCTGAAAAATGACACCATGTGAATTCTTCTTAAGGATTTTTTCCAGGCGACGTGAACTGATGATGTGGAGAGACCTTGGTTGTAAGCCCATTAATTTGTGTTGTGCCCCATTGACTGAAAACTGCATCCAAAGTTCAGCAAAATGCCATAAGATGGGGCCAAGTGTGCGTAACCATTGAACACCCAAAACCACATCACATCCACCTAAGGACAAGAAAAACATGTCAGAGCGCAGGTTATAATCTTCCATAGAGATACGCACATTGTGACACTTCCCCTTGCAAGGTAAGGTGCCCCCATTGGCAACCATGACTTCAAAATTGGAGCAAGGATGGACAAAACAATCAGCCTGTTTGGCAATCCAAGGGTCAATGAAGTTATGAGTGCTACTAGAATCAATGAGTATGGTAAGAGGGAACTTCTTGAAGTATCCCCTGACTTGCATTGTTTGTGGGGTTGTGACGCCGGTTACAGCATGGAGAGAGATCGCGGGTGGGTCATCCTGAGATGGGGTGTCAACAGGCGGGTGCTGAATGTCGACCTGATCATCTACTGTATCTGGAGCTTCTTCACCAAGGTTAGAGGCAGGCAAAGAATCCACATCCAAGAGATAGAGCTTTTGTTGAACACATCTATGTCCCCAAGTGAATTTCTCATCACTATTATAACAAAGCCCTTTTTCTCGGCGTGCCTGCATCTCGATTTCAGACAAATGCTTGATAGGAGTTGGTTGAGGAGCTGGCGGGATGGGAGGTCGTTGAGAACCCATATTTCAGAAGGGAACAAAAGTGGGTTTGGAGCGCTGTTGGGATGCAAGCTTGTCTTCTGCCAAATTAGCCAAACCTGGGACTTCCATCATTGTGTTGGGACAGAACATTTTAACCTCTGACCGAATTTCATCCTTAAGACCACTGATAAAACAATTCCTGTAAAATTCATCAGACAATCCTTCTGTGTGATTGGCGAGTTTCTCAAATTCTATCTGATACTCTCTCACTGTGCCAGTTTGGTGAAGTTTAGTGAGTGCTCCTGTGAAGTCGTCAAAAGCACTAGGACCAGATCGTGGCAAAAGGAATTGGCAAAAAACTGTCCAGTTTGGCTCGGGATGAGCTTTGATGTACCAACGGTACCATTGAAGGGCTTCCTTTTCCAAATGAAAGGATGCAAGTGGAACTTTCTGGACATCAAAAGTATTATGCAGGTTGAAATATTGTTCTGCACGGTATATCCATCCAATCGGATCAGTACCATTGAAGCGAGGAAAATCAAGCTTCGGCCCACGAAAATTGCTGGAAGAAGAGAACCCGGTGGCTGCAAAAGATTCTGGCTGTCGGTTATTGTTCATCGTTGAATGCTGAAGATGGAGGCTGAGAAATTTTTCATCCAGATCTTGGAGTTTGGTTTGGATGGCTGCAAGTGCTTCCTCCATGGTTTTTGCTCCTGCGCGGGTGACAACCATAACCAGGAGTTTGTTTTTTCTTTTTTGGGGGGAATGGATAGAAAAACACAAACAAAAGCTTATTTAGTAAAGGGAAATCTGGATTTGGAAAAAACTCGGAGGGGTAATTGGGGTGTGACTAGGTTTTGGACACTTTCTGATGGATAGGGAAGCAAAAAATGGGGATTTCAGAAGCGGGGTGAAGGAATGAGAAAATTTGGCAGAGAGGGACACAGAAGCAGAATTAGGAAAAGAACTCTGTGGTAAAATTTGAAGGTGATTGGGTGAAAATTGGAGGAGTTGTGACAAACCCTAAAAATAGACAAATGTGGGATTTCTGGTCTTGGGAAGTGGAATTTGGGATAGGGTCTTCAGGAATGAAATATGCAGAATGGGATTTCAGGGATGTCTGTGAAGTTTCAAGGAAAACAATGTTGAAACAAGGGAGATATGGCCGAAAAACATAATTTTATACTCTTTTTTTTAGAAATGGATCGGCAACAATGGCACGGAAGGGATCCGCAACAGATGGATCTGCAACAACACAGAAGGGATCGAAAACAGCTAGATCTGAAACAACGACTGGATTTGGAACGAATTTCAGAATAGATCTGAAACGGCTAGATCTGGAGAGGAAGTGATCGGCAACAGTTCAGCTGAAAATAGATATGGACCCCAGGTATGTGCGGCTTCTTATCGGTTCAGGGGATTCACTCGGCCACCAATGTTGTCTAACGGCTTGCGTATTGGGGCAGTACCCCTCACTCCACGGCTCAGGTAAAACTGATAATCGCTTTGCCACAAACGACAACTCTTGGTTTACCTCACGGGTGGGAACTAGTCAATCGGGTAGGGGTCGTTGCCCTTTTCGCTGGCAGGTCCTCTCAATGGGCTAGCTATTTTGGGGTTCCTGTGGTACTCCTCACAATGAGTTTTAGGGTTTATGCCCAAGTACTTCCCATAGTTAAGCGGATAGAGATTATTCCTAGATCCGAACTTGCAACAGATGCGAAAAAAATAATTTTTTTGGCAGAAGTTGTAATGACCCTTTTTTCAAAATTCTATTAAAATGCCAATTTTTTCACTTTTTCCCCAATTTCGACCTTTGACTAGTTTAACTGTTTTGACCTCCAAATCAACCCAAATGCTCCCAAATCTTCTGTAGGAGTGTATGAATGGTATTTAGACTTGAATATCAGGTTCAGGGATGTTTTATGGCCCTCCAAATACTGCTGCAAACTTGATTTGTATTCTGATCAATATAGGCAATTTTGACTAGTAATTTGTGCATCAAATCCCCCCCGGGTAACACTGAAAATGGCCTTCCAAATGCCTCCAAACTCCCACAAATTTATGAACAGAGGTATATAATGTGTTAAGTATGTGATTAAGGTCTCATATGCACCATTAATTGTTTTTTACTACTGTTCTAACTCTCTCACATTCAATAGCAAAAACCCCCAATTCGACCCTTGGGGAAATGGCACTATTTCACCTCCCAATACAACTAAACTAAGTAAAAATGCTTCAAATGCTCAAGTACAGTACATGAAACTTGTAGAAGACATCCATGGCAGTATATTGATCACAAATATATCAGAGAATCATCCATCCATTCGAAATAATCAACATTATAGTGTCATACATCAATGCATTGGGGAAATGGACATTGTTTGCTCATTAATCAATAGTTTTGCATACAACCAGTGGGTATTTCGACCTGAGACTTTCTGAATATTAATAATAGAGGATATGAAGCTATTACAATCAGAAATATATAATGAGAAGCTCTCTCAAGAAGCACAAGTGCTCACCAAAAACGTCCTCCTTCAAGGAGCATGAATATGCCTTCAAAATTGGAAACGGTGGAGAGAAAGTGTTGCACTAAACCAAACCATGAAACTTCCTGTAGCTGCTACCTGCAAATACAAACTCCATTAAATCACCATGAAAGACCTGAGTGGCCTCTCCAAACACCAACTTGGATGGGAATCTTTCACCCTCGAAATTGGCTAAGGCAAGAAACTAGTCATCCACTAGCTCTCTCTTCACAAATGCAATTTTTCTCAAATCATCAAAAGCCATTCTCATTCTTCATTTCTACATTTATAACCAACATTAGCCTTCTAAGGGTCGAAATCCTCTCAATAGATTCAATAGATTTCCATTCAGGAAATATTTCACATTTGCCACTTGTCTCCTAGTTCCAACCTTCCATCTTCTCCCAAATTCGATTTTGAGTCTCTTTGGCTTCTCCAACTCCCAAATTCGCCTTCTTTGAGCCTATTTTTGGTGCTGACATGTCATAGTGGTCAGATGTCAGAGGTCAGGTCTGCAATTTGTCATAGTTGTCATAGATGCTCCATCATTGGTGTCATAGGAGCTAGGGAATCTAGCTCAAGTGTCCACAAACTTCTACTTTGACTCTTTATCTTCCATGGAGGTTACCAGTCCTTCCCAATTCGACCTAATATGCTCAATGACATGTGTTATGACTTACCAAATCACCCAAGAGTGTTCACATTCTCATTAATTCGAATTTGCAAAAGAGAGATACCATGTATTATGAAAAATCAAGCTAGTGTGGGTCCCACCACCTCCATATGTCTCCAAAACCACTTGCCACTTAGAATTTATCTTGAATTTATTTATTCACCATATTTATTAAATGCTTGAACCCCTCTAATGTCTAAATATCATTTATTAGCTTCCTTATTACCATCCCACATGTGCCCATCCAACCTAGGAAACTAGTAGGATTGATGGGATTGTCTTACTATGCACTTATTTGAATGGGGACATTACAGTCCTCCCCACCCAAGATTGCTTGTCCTCAAGCAATTTCAGATTTGGATGCTGCAAAATATTCTCCTCTTCCCATGTGGCATCTTCATTTGGTAAGTCCTTCCATTGCACTAAATATTCTTTGATGATTCTACTCAACCTTCTTTCCCGTGTCTTCAAAATCTTTTCCGGAACAAGTGTGAGCTGACCTTCATCATCCAAAGGAGGAAGTATTTCTGAAGTGATGATTTGCTGACCAAGAGCTTTCTTGAGACAAGAAACATGAAATACATTGTGGATTTTACTCCCTTCCGGGAGTTCTAGTTCATATGCTACTTCTCCAACCTTCCGCACTACCTTGTATGGCCCATAGTACCTTGGTTTTAATTTTTCTGCTCTATTCTTTTTTAGAGATGTTTGTTTATAAGGCTGCAACCTTAAATATACTAAATCATTGACTTGAAAGGTTCTTTCTTCTCTATGCCTATCAGCATATTGTTTTTGTTGATTTTGAGCAACCTGCAAATTGTCTTTCAAGAGCTTTAAAATTTCTTGGCTCTCTTCCACCCAATCTTTAGCCTTTGGGGCTCTACTATCACCAAATATAATGTCAGCAAATGTAAGTGCATCATAACCATATAATGCTTTGAAATGAGACATTCCTATTGACATATGATAAGTGGTGTTGTAACAAAACTCACCCAAGTGTAGCCATTTTGCCCATGCTTTTTGCTGCCCTCCCACATAGTTTCTTAGGTATCCTTCCGACCATTGGTTTACCCTCTGTTTGTCCATCAGTTTGTGGATGATAGCTGGTACTTGGAGTCAATTGAGTGCCTACCAATCTAAAAAGTTCTTGCCAAAAAGAACCCATGAATCTACTATCTCTATCACTGACAATGCTCTTGGGGAGCCCATGCAATCTGAAGATTTCTTTGAAAAAAATATCAGCCACTTGTGCAGCACTAAAAGATGATGTAACAGCAAAGAAATGAGCAAATTTTGTCAACCTATCAACTACCACATAGATGCAATCCTTACCCAAGGATTTAGGCAATCCGGTGATGAAATCCATGGAAATACTGTCCCATTTTTGCTCCGGAATGGGCAATGGTTGTAATAGGCCAGCTGGACATGTAAGTTTTGATTTGTTTTGTTGACATGCTTTACATTCATTCACATACTTCTGAACATCTTCATTCAGCCCCTTCCAAAAAAATCTTTGCCTCAACTGTCTATAAGTTTTGAAGATCCTCGGATGGCCCGCTAGTGGGGAATCATGTGCTTCTTGCAAAATTCGGTACTTGAGCTTGGAGTTATGAACTAAATAAATTCTTCCCTTATAATATATCATCCCATTCAAAATCCTATAATTATCATCCCCTTTGATTCCATCCAACACATCACAAGCAAATTTGTCTTTGGCATATTCAACTAGTAGCATGTTTTTCCAATCCTTGGCAATATCCATGAGAGAAAAAGAAGGCCTTCTTGACAAAGCATCTGCTACTATATTATTCTTTCCTTTGACATATTCAATATCAAAATCATAAGCTTGAATCTTTCTTACCCACTTTTGTTGCCTTTCATTTAGATCTTTTTGGGTGAGAAAGTGGCTTAGACTATTGTGGTCAGTTTTCACCACAAACTTGCTGCCCACCAAGTATTGTCTGAATTTGGCCAATGCATGCATAATGGCCAGCATTTCTTTATCATAGATGGAGTAAAGTTTTTCATGAGGCTGCAAATTTCTGCTCTCAAAGGCTATGGGGTGTTGGCCTTGCTTTAGGACAGCCCCTATTCCTCCACCTGAAGCATCACATTCCACAACAAAAGGTTTAGTAAAATCAGGAAGTGCAAGTATGGGACAACTACTCATTACCTCTTTCATTTTTTGGAAGGCCTTTTCAGCCTCTTCATCCCACTTGAAAGCATCCTTCTTAGTCAAATCAGTGAGTGGAGAAGTCAACTTGGAGAACCCTTTCACAAATTTTCTGTAGTAGGTGCATATGCCAATAAAGCCTCTCAATTCGGTAATATTTTTTGGTGATGGCCATTCCAAGATAGCCCTGATTTTTTCCATGTGTACCTTCACTCATTCTTGCCCAATAATGTGCCCAAGATACATTAGTTCTTTCATCCCAAACTCACATTTTGATAATTTAGCAAATAAGGAATAAGGACTCTTCTTGCAAGATTTTCAACACAATCTCTAACTGTTGCAAATGCTCTTCCCATGTTTTACTGTAAATGAGAATATCATCAAAGAAAACCAAAACAAACCTTCTTAGTTTCTTGCAAAATATCCTATTCATACATGCTTGAAAGGTGGCTGGAGCATTAGTTAACCCAAAAGGCATGACAAGAAATTCAAAGTGGCTAAAATGATATCGAAAAGCGGTCTTTTGCACATCTTCATCTTTCATTCGAATTTGGTGATACCCTGATATAAGGTCAATTTTTGAGAAGTATTTGGCCCCATGTAGCTCATCCATGAGCTCATCAATCCTAGGAATAGGATACCTATTCTTGATAGTCTTTTTGTTCAAGGCTCTAAAATCTATGCACATTTTCAATGTTCCATCTTTTTTCTTCACTAGCACTACTGAAGAAGCATAAGGGCTAGAGCTTGGTCTAATGAGTCCCAACTCTAGGAGTTCTTGGATAGCTTTTTCAATCTCATCTCTGAACTTTTTAGGATGTCTATAAGGTGGTATCTGAATGGGTGAAGTGCCCTCCTCCAAAATAATACTGTGCTCAACCCCCCTATCCGGTGGCCTACCATGTGGAAGGTCTCTAAAAACCTTTTCATATTTTTGCAAAAGTCTGTCTATCTCCTTTGGGTGTTTGACAATATTTATAGTTGGCTTGGGAGATGTAATATGGCATTCAGCAGCCCATTCTATATCCCCATGCCTCAATATAGATCTCATACTATTGCAAGTTACTACTTGATTTGGATAAGTGTGTTTCCCTCTCACAATTCTTTGTACTCCTTTTGAATCTTGGAATTTCATTTCAGGAATTTGATAATTTACTGTATGCTCTCCTATTGAATACATCCATTGCACTCCCAAAACCACATTAGTATCAGCAACATCAACCACATAAAAACCATCAACAAAAGTATAGTTACCTACGGTGACTTGCAGCTTTGGAACCCATGTTTTGCATTGCATTGTGTTGTGACCGGGAATGACAACTGTGAAGCCATCAAATGGTTCAATAGGTATCTTTCTTTTCTCTACCATCTCTGCATCAATGAAGTTATGAGTGGCTCCTCCATCTACCAAAACTGAAGTTCTTTGTCCTTGTACCACACCTTTGCATCGGATAGTGTGATAGCGAGGTACTGCTGAAAGCACTGCCATTCTTGCTTTGTCCGGTCAAGGCTGATTTTTTTCTTGTCTTTCCTCTTCTACTGTTGTCTCATATGCCTCTTCTTGATCTGAAATATGTCCATCTTCATCCATGCCTCCATCATACCCCTCATTGTCAGAAAATACTTCTATGTATTGAGCCTTTCCTTTGGTACATTTGTGCCCCGGTGTCCATGGTTGGAAGCATGTGAAGCACAATTTCTTTTTTCTAAGTTCATCCCTGTTTAGTCCCTCTTTTTTATTCCTCTCAAATGACTCTCTTTGCCAAGGTTTCTTATCATAGCCATCCCTTTTCCAAGGTTTCTTTTCAAAGTTGTAGCTAGGCTTAGGAGGAAATCTCGTTCTAGGAAGCACATTTTGGAGATCCCTAGTCAAGCTCATTGCATCTTTTAATGTAGTTGGCTTGTGGGCTTTGACCAAACCTCTTAAGGGTTCAGCCAAACCTTCAGTGAACATCAATACTAATCTTCCCATAGATACATCAGCCACCTTGACTGATAATTTTTGAAAGTCCAACATATATTCGGTAGGGGACCCAGTTTGCTTCAATTGAGCTAGTTCTTTGAAAGGCAATTCTGGATCTTTTTGTTCAAATCTTTCTAGTACCCTGTTAACAAATTCTCCATATGTTTTAACCTGATTATGACCCAAGGTTTTCAGCCCATGAAACCACCATTCATTGGCATCTCCTTCCAAATGCAAAATGGCCATTTTTAATGCATCCTCTTCCAACATAGGATTCAGCTGAAAATATACATCCAATTTTTGCACCCAAGTGTTAGCAGAATTTTGAGAAGAACCATCAAAAGTAGGAAGTGACATTTTTCCAATAACACTATTCAATTCTTTGTTTTGGAATGGAATCCTATTGTCTCCCTTCATTTTAATCTTTTGCATAGCATCAATGTAGTCACTGAGTGGTACACCTCTTTTACACTCTTCATTCAAATCATTCCAATCATTTACTAGTTTCTTGTAATCCAATTCAAGATTGGGCTCTTCTTTGGGTGTGAGAAATTTAGGTGCAGTATGCCTTTGTGTGCTTTGAAATTCATCAGGTCTATTATGAGGTCCTGTACTTAAGAAAATATGCTCATTCCCTTTCATCTTTTCCCCTGAGTGTGAACCACTATTATTTCCTATCATCCCTTTGCCTGAAAGTTGGCTACCCAACAATTCGAAACCTTTCATCATTTGTTTATTCATATCTAGCATAACCATGGTAATTCCTTCAAAACATGGTTTTAAGGCTTCAATAAATTCCTCCTTATGTCTTAATTTTTTCTCCTCCTCTCTACCCATTGTTTTAGAAAAAAACTCTTTTTCTGCTACTATCTCTTCTTCAACCAAAACTTCTTCAACTACTGATTCAAAGGGTGGTGTTTTATTTTTTTGGCTTCTTGTTAATACCATCAGGTGCCAAGACCATGCTCTGATACCACTTGTAATGACCCTTTTTTCAAAATTCTATTAAAATGTCAATTTTTCCACTTTTTCCCCAATTTCGACCTTTGACTAGTTTAACTGTTTTGACCTCCAAATCAACCCAAATGCTCCCAAATCTTCTGTAGGAGTGTATGAATGGTATTCAGACTTGAATATCAGGTTCAGGGATGTTTTATGGCCCTCCAAATACTGCTACAAACTTGATTTGTATTCTGATCAATATAGGCAATTTTGACTAGTAATTTGTGCATCAAATCCCCCCCGGGTAACACTGAAAATGGCCTTCCAAATGCCTCCAAACTCCCACAAATTTATGAACAGAGGTATATAATGTGTTAAGTATGTGATTAAGGTCTCATATGCACCATTAATTGATTTTTACTACTGTTCTAACTCTCTCACATTCAACAGCAAAAACCCCCAATTCGACCCTTGGGGAAATGGCACTATTTCACCTCCCAATACAACTAAACTAAGTAAAAATGCTTCAAATGCTCAAGTACAGTACATGAAACTTGTAGAAGACATCCATGGAAGTATATTGATCACAAATATATCAGAGAATCATCCATCCATTCTAAATAATCAACATTATAGTGTCATACATCAATGCATTGGGGAAATGGACATTGTTTGCTCATTAATCAATAGTTTTGCATACAACCAGTGGGTATTTCGACCTGAGACTTTCTGAATATTAATAACAGAGGATATGAAGCTATTACAATCAGAAATATATAATGAGAAGCTCTCTCAAGAAGCACAAGTGCTCACCAAAAACGCCCTCCCTCAAGGAGCATGAATATGCCTTCAAAACTGGAAACGGTGGAGAGAAAGTGTTGCACTAAACCAAACCATGAAACTTCCTGTAGCTGCTACCTGCAAATACAAACTCCATTAAAGCACCATGAAAGACCTGAGTGGCCTCTCCAAACACCAACTTGGATGGGAATCTTTCACCCTCGAAATTGACTAAGGCAAGAAACTAGTCATCCACTAGCTCTCTCTTCACAAATGCAATTTTTCTCAAATCATCAAAAGCCATTCTCATTCTTCATTTCTACATTTTATAACCAACATTAGCCTTCTAAGGGTCGAAATCCTCTCAATAGATTCAATAGATTTCCATTCAGGAAATATTCCACATTTGCCACTTGTCTCCTAGTTCCAACCTTCCATCTTCTCCCAAATTCGATTTTGAGTCTCTTTGGCTTCTCCAACTCCCAAATTCGCCTTCTTTGAGCCTATTTTTGGTGCTGACATGTCATAGTGGTTAGATGTCAGAGGTCAGGTCTGCAATTTGTCATAGTTGTCATAGATGTTCCATCATTGGTGTCATAGGGGCTAGGGAATCTAGCCCAAGTGTCCACAAACTTCTACTTTGACTCTTTATCTTCCATGGAGGTTACCAATCCTTCCCAATTCGACCTAATATGCTCAATGACATGTGTTATGACTTACCAACTCACCCAAGAGTGTTCACATTCCCATTAATTCGAATTTTCAAAAGAGAGATACCATGTATTATGAAAAATCAAGCTAGTGTGGGTCCCACCACCTCCATATGTCTCCAAAACCACTTGCCACTTAGAATTTATCTTGAATTTATTTATTCACCATAATTATTAAATACTTGAACCCCTCTAATGTCTAAATATCATTTATTAGCTTCCTTATTACCATCCCACATGTGCCCATCCAACCTAGGAAACTAGTAGGATTGATGGGATTGTCTTACTATGCACTTATTTGAATGGGGACATTACAGAAGTTCCACCCAACGAGCCCCAAAAAGTGTTCTGATACCAGATGTGAAGAACCTGCAATAATTAATTAATGCAAATATATGAGATATCAGAAATAATAGAACTCAGAATCACTTTTATATTGATCACGGGCCACTTCGAGGGGGCAACCTCCTTTGAGCAAGCTCAATACAATTAACTTCACGGTGCCTTCAATGACCTCAACACACACTTATATACTAAGTCTATGCCCAATACTATGAGTCAAAACCATGGGACATATAATACTACAGGACGACTTACAAAGCATATGCGTCCAATACTATGGGTCAATACTATGGGCTAATATAAACTATGAGTCAACAAATACCGTGGGACGACTTACAAAGCATATGCGTCCAACAACAATATACTAACATAGTAAAGAGAAGGGTTGACATGGGTTCCTAACATTCACATACGCCTAGATACAAATCCTTATGTATGTGGTTTTATGACAAAAAATAATGGTATATCGGAAGACTAAAATATATTTTCCCACACGTTCCCTACAACACAAAAGGAATCCAAATTTCATAAATGAAGAGGAACACTAGAATTGATTTTCCCATATATTCTACAATAGCGTGAAGGAGTCAAATGTTCACAAATGGAGATTGAGAATTAGAATTCTCAATCAAATTAGGAGAGAGGTTAGGATCTCTATGTAAGGATCAAAGGATGGTGGCAACACTACTTAAACACATCAACATTCCCCTAAAGTTAGTGGTTGTTTTTCAACATCATTTCTTTATCATTGACTTCCAAAAAAATCCACAATGAAGAATCCTTTGGAACAAACATGGGTAAAGACATCCCCAAACATAAATGTTTTCTACAATATTGACATCCAAGAGTGTAGATGAGATAGCTTTGGCCAAAAACTGATAAAGTGAAGAATCAACCAATGACAACTAAAATAGTCTTCTTTAGGGTTGACTACTAAGGGCTTGAGCTTGATGGTTGTTATAAAACCAAATATAAATTTAGATCTTATACAAAAGATATAAAAAATATAAACAACACAATAGATATTCAATCAATCACTCTCTATTATTATATGAAAATGATTCTTTTGATGGGATGAATCAAACCCTATTCACTTGCCTCTTCGAGGGGGCTTCCTCCTAATGAGCTAAGCTCAACATACAATATTCTTCTACACCCCTCAAAAGGACTCATCTATTTTTATAAAATCATCATACAGTACTAACCTCCTAACCTTCTAACCACCTAGTGGACCTTCTTTAATGAGGTCCCATTACAAATTTTATGCACTAACTTAGCAAGCCTTATTTAATAATAACAATATAGTGGACCTAGTCCACTTGACATTGAATGGTCTCCACTTTAATGGGCCCTCTGGCCCCCATTACCCCCTAAGTAGGGCCATAACAATGGTTCAATCCTTGAGCCTCATTTTCCAAGTAAAGGCCACCCTGCACGAGGAGAGAGCAAGTGACCCCTTAAATGATGTCATTAAATGTGGGAGGGATGCTCCCATTTTCAGAGAAGTAGTGATTCTTAATATTTGCCGAGCCCTTCTCAAGTACTAGACAAAAATATTCAAGCCTTGGATAAAAAGAGATGGGAAACAATCCCATCTTCTTCTATGGGGTGTGTCGCATTGAAGGATTATGCCTCCAAATGGTTGGAAGTGATTCCTAGAGGTGCAATGTGATCCCTAGAGGTGCAATGCTACACATAGAGCCATTGTTGTTATGAGACCAAATAAATGCATGGGTAGTAAGGTAATAATCTCATTAAATGGTGGCAAAGGGACGTTGTAAATTGTAAAAAGGGAGAAGGACAACTGCAATCATGGCGATGAGAGAAAATCCTTGGCTACCCTAGAAATGTTGTATTGCAATCCCATTCTTGAATACATTAATACATGTTACATGTACGTAGATCATAGATTTTTTTTTTCATAGAAAAATTCAACTTACTATTAATATACGTAGATCATAGATATATGGGGTAGAAATGAGATGAGTCTTAATATTTTTTATTTTCTTGCCCTTGTGAATGAGTTAGCTATTAAATTAGATAAACCTGTGTATCAAATCTCCATGATTAAAAAGGAAAATGTTTAGTGGGGGCTACAACATGGATATAAATAGATTCATTTAGGATTAATCCAGTTCGGTGTTAATGCATTGGTCCGGCCCGGATTAAATGTATCATGTTTATGTTGTTTTTTATATTATTGACCTAACCAATTCTCTGATGCTCTCATCAACGGTTTCACAACACCCCTTATAATGGTCCAGCTGGGTCATAAATCCCTTTTTGCCTAGTTTCATTGACAGACTCGCATATATATGATATTCTCCAAGCTTATGGACGAGGAATTATTTATGCATAGGATGAAGATATTATGGAAGTATGTAAGGTGAGAGATAACGTGGGGCCTTGCATATTGATATTAATGTAGAAAGTTAAATGATTGAAATTTCATATGTGATATGTTTGTCCTTTTTTAGTCGGTATTGGTTGAATAGAGAAAGTCATCATGGTTATTAAGTTTAGTCAATAATGAAGTCACATGTCATTAAATACATTATAACATCTTACCTATTATCATTGAGTACATTATAACATCTTACCTAATATCTTTTGATAAGGAGTGGATGTTGGATACATTAAAAGTTAGTTTTAAAAAGCAGTTGGGAAACATATATAAAAATAAAATTGTCTATCCTTTAAATATAAAAGTATTTGTTTATCTTTTAAAATAATTATAAATGGAAAATTTTAATCCTATATATTTTTATATTTTTAGAACTATCATTTATGTATTTTACCAAATATTAAATTAATCAAGTAGTAAATAAATTTATTTTAATTTTTAAATATATATTTATAAACTAAATAATTTAGGTAATTTATATAGGCAATTTGGTTTTTGAGTAAGATCTAAAAGTTTATTTGATTGGAAAGAATTTATCTTTCTCTAACGTAAGGAAACATATTAGTGGCCCAGGACCTAGAGGCATCACCCTTATGGACCACATGAGTGGGTTATTTTAGGTGGTGTGGTTTTCCTTGAATAACATTGGAAGATAAAAATAATTTTCTCTTAAAAATATCTTGTATATACCCACATTAAATATGAATCTTAATTTAAAAATATTTGTAATAGCAATATTTTTCATAACATGTTAATTTAATATTACCAAATATTAAATTAATCAAGTAGTAAATAAATTTATTTTAATTTTTAAATATATATTTATAAACTAAATAATTTAGGTAATTTATATAAGCAATTTGGTTTTTGAGTAAGATCTAAAAGTTTTTTTGATTGGAAAGAACTTATCTTTCTCTAACGTAAGGAAACATATTAGTGGCCCAAGACCTAGAGGCATCACCCTTATGGACCACATGAGTGGGTTATTTTAGGTGGTGTGGTTTTCCTTGAATAAAATTAGAAGATAAAAATAATTTTCTCTTAAAATATCTTGTATATACCCACATTAAATATGAATCTTAATTTAAAATTATTTGTAATAGTAATATTTTTCATAACATGTTAATGCACTAAAACAAGTTTTTCTCCAAAATTTTGGATAAAAAAGACATTAAACAAATTATTTAGTCCATTATCATTTTTTCTTAAAAAAATGAATAAACCAAAACACACACACACACACACACACAAACACACACACACACACATGTTTTGGTTTATTCGTTTTTTAAGAAAAAATAATCATGGATTAAATTATTTGTTTTAATATCTGAAGAGGGGTGGATCTAGGAAAACTGAGGGGTAGGTCTCCTCTAGGGTTTTTGTATAAACCCTAGCCACAGGGGAAGAGGAGGACATCTAGCTCTTGGACTATGTAGAGGACCATCTCGGCGAGAGACATTTTTGTTTCTTCAGGTGATTATGGTAAAGCTTAGGGACTGCCGATGCTACTTAGCATCATATTGTTTGAATCAGGGATCCTTTGGGCACTCCTTCGTTGGACCCTAGGGTACCAAGAGGGTTCTCTAAGACACTTTTACTGCCATAGGATTCACCTTTAAAAGTAGATTGGAGTACTGTAAATTTAGGACAGATTGCTACACTTGGAAATGACACGAATCTAAAAACTAGCGCTCTCCCTAGGAGCATTAACTCATCACTGCAGATTAGTCACGTTTGAAATAAACCATTTTCTCGAGCCTCTTCTTCTCCCAATCCAACGTAAGAGGGGGGTATTGTATCTGGCTTCTAAAGAGGTTAGTTGGAAGTCTCTCCTCTTGTAGTCTTTGCAAAAGCACAAGGAGTCGATTTTGTGGGTTGGGATCTTGATTTGGATTGCTTGGCTGGTTTCCCCACATTTGATGGGCCTCTACCTTTTAGGGTCAACAAAAAAATATGCCCTCATAAAGTCATCGAAAGCGCGACTTTCCGATCAGGATGGTGGTTGGGGGTGACATGAAAGTCGAACACATCCTGGATCTATTGGAAAAGACGCTTGTAGGTAGGTTCTTTGGAAGGAGAATGCTAATAAATATATTGAACTAATGGATAAGGGAATAATGGGCTCACATTTTTTGTTATGGTTTTTCCTTTAATATTCCAACGAAAGGATGGATCGGTTTTTCCTTCAAAGTGGAGTAGGATGCTACTGAAATCCTTTATGGAGTGTGGTTCTGGGGATTGGTGTATATCTCCTTAAAGCCCTGGCATCCAATCTTCGAGCCTCATAGGGAGAAACCACTTAGTGTTTCCGTCTGAGTAAAGGAACTTGGTCTCCCACTCGAATTCTAGATGAAGAATTTTCTAGAGTATCTCGACAATCGTTTGGGAAATACTGTTAAGGTCGACTCCTCTTTCACCAACAACCATTCCTGAACAGTGGCTTGTGTCCATGTGTACATTGACACAAGGGAAGGTTTATTTGATAGCATAGAACTGTAGTTTGATGGGAAGGTTGTTCATCTTTTGGACTACCAAAACCTCCCTTTTCACTGTGTACAATGCCACAATCATGGACACATTATCCTATATTGTTGCTTGCCCTTCACTAGACAACACTAGCGAAAGTAGAGACATATCTCCCATATTGGCAAGGACAATAAGAGGGTGGATGATACTCTGAAATACAATGAAAAAGAGTTTATCACTCCAAAAGACATCATGCGGGTCCCCACGTTCCAGGGGAACCCAATGTGAGGAAGTCGAGAATGCATTTAAGGTGGAGATGAACGAGGAGCAAGCCTTTCCATCCTCTAATACCAATGATATATCCAGTAGATAGAATCCAACCTCCCTATTCAAAGTGTATTGTAAGAATGACAGAGTTCATGTGCTGCATTCACCCTCAAACAACTCTTTGGTGGTCTCTTCAGACCTACGAATGGTTCTAGATGTTGGTAAGGATTTTCCTTTGTCATTTGATGTTTCTGCTAAATTCACTTTGGATAGCCTTTACTCTTGGACCACTTTGGACAAGGGGGTGAACGGTAGGACCCTTTCTAAGGGGGGATATCTAAATTCGAATCCTCCATCAAAAGGGACCTTATCGAAAGGGATAAATGTTGCTAAGTCCACTACTAGCCTATGTAAGGAACCTTCGAGGGGGTCTATGGGGAGAAGTTGTGAGGTGTTCCCAGGGGGGATTCCACCCTTTTAAGTAGAGGCAAAGGCCTTATCAATTATTCCCTTTAAATTCGACCAAGGTCTATCCCAAAAATTTTCAAGGGGATTAGGGGTTTCCAAATCAAAAGAGAACATTGGTGTAGTAAGAAGAAAGTCTTGCCTTCAGCATGCTTAGGAAAGATCTCTCTTGGAAATTTAGCAGGGTAAACAAGCTAATATATATTAATTACTTAGAGAACCAAACTTGCAAAGGTGGTAAACAAATGATTCTTCTCACTCTCAACATTAGGGGCTTGGGTAACCCTAGTAAGTGATTGGCCCTTCACAAACTAGTGGATAAAAAAACATGATATACTACTTCTTTAGGAGACCATGGGGGGAGGGGATGGTTTGACGAGTGAACTAAAGATATTGTTTCCAAATTGGGTCTTTACTTTTGTAGATTATTCTGAAATGCTAGGTGGGATTATTTTTGGTTGGAATTCTTAATTGTTTCTTAACAATTCTTTTGTTGTTTTGTCAAGACTTAGCACAAAATTATCTTGTAAAGGACTCGGTCAATCCCTTATAGTGATGAATGTTTATGGTTTGTATGGGGAGAAGTAGGATTTTTGGGACATGTTCCTCTCCTACATTTTTCTTGGATCGTGGAGGGTGATCATTGGCAGGGACCTAAATTTCACCATAAGTAGCGACAAAATTTGGGGTGATATTGCTAGGGTTGACAGGATGGAAAATTATTTTAGACATCAAATAGAGGATCATGGGTTGGTTGATGTAGAGCCAATGCCACTCTAACCCATGTGGAGAAATTACATAATCGACATGGATATCATGTTGAAGAAGCTAGACTGCTTTATTGTCTCGGAGCGGGTACGACAAATAATGGACTAGTATAGGATGTGTGAAGCATCAGGTGGAATTTATAATCACTATCTAGTTCTTCTACAACTTGACTACCAGGATATCAAGCTTGCTAGCCCCTTTAAGTTCAACCTAGGGTGGATTTCAAAGGAGGAGTTCCGGAAGCTATTTGTGGTAAATTGGATTAGCTTAGATATCAATGTTCAGTTGTAAACCATTGCACAGTTCGCAACATATTTAAAGATGTTCAAGGAGCATGTTGTAAAATGGGAAGTCGAAAGGCACATGCATAGAGATAAGTTATTAAGGGAGGTGGAATTGAAAATTGAATCTCTTCACTCACAAAACACTGATAGAACTTTTAATGTTGGGGAAATTGATAGGCTTAAAGTATGTGAATCCTACGAGAAGAAAATGTTGATGGGCATTGAGGAAGAGTGGCATTTAAAAAGTCGAGCCACTTGGCTCACTTTGGTTAGAGAATACCAATTTCTTTCACCAATATGCTCGTCAACACTAGAATTTTAACACCACATGGGATTTACAAGGAGAGGATGGTGAGTTGGTTTGTGATTTTGAGGGAATTTCTAAACTAGGAGTGAAGCACTTTGAAAATATTTTGAAGGAACTAGTTCGGGTGAATATCACAGAAAGCATCTAAATGTGCACTTATTTCCCTCAATTAGTTTATGAAGGGGACAATCAAACTTTATTAAAGGAAATCACAAGTGATGAGTTACTTATAGTTATGTCCACATTTCAAAAAGATAAAAATCTAGGGCCTAATAGCCGGACTATAGAATTTTTTACTGGATTCTACGACCTTTTGGGAAATGATATACTCAAGGTCACTGAAGAGGCTAGGTTGAATGGCTGCATTTTGGGATATTTTAATACAACATTTATATCCCTCATCCCCATAGTGGAAAAACCTAACTCTTTCAATGATTTTTAACCGATCTCCCTTTGTTATAGTGTCTATAAGATACTCTCTAAATTGATAGTAGTAAGGCTGAAAATACTACTATCAAAAGTGATATTTTTTGAGCAATTTTATTTCCTTGAGAAAATATTCATTCATGAAGCCATGGGGTTATCCCAGGAGGCCCTCCACTCCATCAAACATAAGAAAATGTTCATGATGGTTATGAAAATCGATTTGACCAAGGCCTTTGATCAAGTCAGCTGGATATACCTCAAGTTGTTAATGATCTATATTGGCTTGGATTTATTGGTAGTGAATTGGATCATGGGGTGTGTTTCATAGGTTACTTTTGTAGTTTTAATTAATGGGGTTTCCTCCCCTTTTTTTCAAGCTTCATAGGGTCTTGTGTAAGGGTTGTCCCTTATATCCCTATCTATTTTAATTGGTGGTTGAAGGCTTGAGCCAAGTATTTTTAGCGACCAAGAGAGAAGGCACGCTCACTATTGTTTAGGTCAGTGGTCTGGAATTTACACCCATCTTTAGTTCATCGATGGCATCATACTCTTCGCCCATGGGTTGATTTGTGGCCGAGGTACTTAAAGATATTGTGACTTTATTCTACATAGTTATAGGTACGCAGATTAATAATAAACAAATCTTCTATTTGCTTCATGGGAATCTGTGATGAGGTTACTCCTAGAGTGCTAAATATTTTACCCTCAAGGATAGCTCAAATCCAAGATGGGATGAAGTACTTAGGTTTTCATTTGAAGCCTTGTGGATATGGAAAATGGGATTGGATGTGGTTGATTAATAAAAATGAGACTAGGATTATTCTATGGTGTATTCAGTGGCTCTCTAGGGGAGGGCGCTTTATATTGGTAAATACAATCTTAAAAGTGATTCCAGTCTACTAGTTTTTAGTTGCACACATCCCCAAAGGCACTTTGGAAAAGGTAATAATACTTTGCTTTGAGTTCCTATAGCGAGGTAACAACTATAGATTTGGATTCACCTAGCTTGCTCGTAACTCCTTGCACAACCCAAACATGAACGGGGATAGGGCCTAAACAAATTTCATTTCGGTAAAGCCTTGGCAACAAAGAGTCTTTGGAAGTTTATTACTAAAGATGGTCTGTTGTATAGAATACTAGCTCATAATTATTTAGCTCCTTGATCTATTGAAGAGTGGATTCAAACTCCAGAGAAGCATCATAGGAACACATCCAACTAGTGGAAAGAGTTGGTTCCAACATACCCTATCATCGACGCCCATCTAGCATGGAACGTGGGCTTGGGATCCCGAATTAGGATTAATGAATATGCCATTTTGTTATGTGACAACTACATCCTCTTACTAGTTGAGCTCGCTATTGAATTTTTTTATCTTAAAGTGGAATTATAGTATAACTTGAATTCAATAAATAAATTCACATGAGACACGATATTTACCTTGGGGAAACCCTCTAGTACTTGAGGGAGAAATCCCCAACAAAATATTCCTTAGAATTTTGATATATAGTAGAGAATGTCTTTACAATGAGAAAATTACATCAAGCACCCTTGGTGCATTATCAGAGAGAAATACCAAGCACCCCTAGTACAATCACTGAGCAAGAGAGAAGAGAGAATAATAGAAGAACCCAAAAATTGATTCTGCACTAAGAACAATTCGTTGTTTTGGTCACATGCACACTTCCTTCAAGAGAGATTCCCTCTTCACCTTGATCTCATCAGATCATACATTACAAGTGTATCATACATCTCATTCTTGGCTTAATTTATAGCCTTTTGACTTCAAGATGAACTCACCTTCCAACTGGATGCTAGATCACTTAGTTAGGTTACTAAATCAAGTGACGTCTTTTAGTTTAATTCAAGTGTCGTCATGAAAACACTTAGTTAATTAGATCTTCTGCTTAAGGATGAAATCAACATTCAATTGGATTCTAGACCACTCAAGTGTTATATTTTAGTTTATCTCAAGTGTCATCATGCAAATACTTAGTTAACTCAAGTGTCGTCATGCAAACACTTAGTTAACTAGATCTTCTTTGTTATCATTTAGTTAACTCTTTTAACTGATGTCTTTCTTGTTAACATCACTGAAGTAAACAATTCGATTTCTCTCTTAATTAATTTAAGTATTTCTTGTTAACATAACTGAAGTAAACAATTTGAGTTCTCTCTTAATTAACTGAAGTCTTTCTTGATCACTGAAGTGAATAGTTCGAGTTCTCTCTTATCTTAACATATCTTATATTTATCTCTTGTCTTATCTGCATGATCCACTTGTGCCATCTTTACTTTGTTTATCATATCAAATATACTAAGGATATTTTCCCAATGATGTGATCATCTTGTTCTACTATCGTTCCAAGTGGTCAGATGCTAAAGTAATTCACTCTAGAGGTGGCCAATCTCTAGAGGAGACTTAATATCTCAACCATGGTTAGTAGTACATCACACACCATTCATGCTTCAACATGCAAAGCATTACTTCAACACATGAGGATTTGTCTTGACACACAAGACCTTAGCCTTGATAAACAATACTGCAGTACATCATCACTTTGACATACAAAGCACTTACCTCAACTCATGAGGATTAAACTTTGCACATAAGGCTTAGTCATTCTTGAGTCAAACTCAAGAATCTACTCCAAGTTTCCTGAGTCCAACTTAGGCTCCCTAAGGCACTACCTCGACACACGAGGCTCAATCCTGGTGCACAAGATTGACTTGGAGAATGAATCATGATGATGTAACTTTAACACTCGTTTTATCACCGCGTGAGCATGGTCTATACACTTTGCAACAAATGGATGATGAGACTCGAATTGACCTATGCTATCAAGGCTTGAGGAATTATTTGGAGCTTGGACTGGTAGACGATCATGAAGTCCAATGGGATAACTTCACCATTATTTTAAGTCATTGTCATATTCACTTGAGAGACAAAGCAGATGAATTAGTTTGGAATAAAAATAAAGACGTTGGTTACTATAATACCAAGTTGGGATATGAAGTGACAATGTCCTTTGGAGATGGAGCATCGATGCGGTGGTGGTCTAAGACTTGTCATGTGTATTCTCCAAAAAAATCCAATATACTAATGTGGATGGAATTGATGGACATGGTATTGACATGGGACTTCCTTAAAAAGAAAGAAAACAAATCCGACCCTGGTGTTACCATTGTAGAAACACATGTCAGATTATTTTTAACCTTTTTATTTAGTGTCCATTCTCTCTCTAAGTATGGAAGGATATATGTCAGTGGCTCAGCCATAATAATATCCGGTCTTGCAACTCAGATGAAGAAGTTCTATCCATGTGGTTTCAAAAGGTAGAATTAAAGCCATATTTATCCCTTCCATTTCTCACAATATGGGGCATATGGTTTTCTTGGAATGAGGGCCTTTTCGAGGATAGATATACATTGAGAATCTAGGCTTCCACATAGATTTGTGCTTTGGCACAATTCTACAAATCAACTAGTTCCTTAAAAGAACCCAAAGTTGTTGGAGAATTTGTCTAGAACAAAATGCTCTCGTGGGGCTTCTTCAATGGAGCATGTCAAGGCGACGATGCAATTTGTGGAATTGGAGGAGTTTTATTTATGCATTAGTTGTGATATTTGGATTTTAGTGCTCAGGTGGGTAGAGCATTAATAGTCAAGAAAATCTTCTCACTCTTTAGGCCTGACTAAAATTGGTCCTTAGATAAAATATCCCACAACTATAGGTATTTGTCTTAGGTTTTAAACAAGCATACACATAAAATGAGAGAACAACCATAATCATAACCATAGAAACAACAACATTGAACACAACCATTTACCTTGGAAAACCCCACAATGGGAAAAATCGGCCAATGAAGATCTTCATTAGCTTGGCCAAAATTGGCCAACCGGACCAAGTGAGCTCACCCTCTCACCTCCAGGCCACATTACAATGGAGTATGCCAAGCCCTTTATAGGATTCACTACATGTAATACCTTGGGCCAATACCATGGGACACCAAATACCATGGGCCACCAAATACCATGGGACACCAAATACCATGGGCCACCAAATACCATGGAACACCAAATACTATTGGCCACCAAATACCATTTTCTTTGATCCAAACAAAGATTAGATCAATGACTCATTCACCAAGTCAAGGTTAACCTAACAATACCCCTTTTAAACTTGAATTGGAGTAATGAACAACCCCCCTCAAAGTTTTTAATGAGGAATCTTGCATGCTCCCCTTATCACTTAGGTCTACATGACTTTACTGATGAGTTACCAAGGGTACGCATTCCTAACCAAGTCTTATAGTTGTATGCCCATTTACATGTAATATAATTTTCAACTCCATTATAATAATATTTTTTTGTTCATGTATCTCAAGGTGACTTTACCATCACCATTTGTTGCTACATCCTCTCACTTTTCCATGCTTTTCATCTTCCATGCCTCCTTTCATACCTTCATACAAAATTGTCATTGACGTCCATATAAAAAGAATCGATCTACTAGATTAAATGGGTCCTCGGCTGCTGTAACCACTAGTTCTCTAGAAATTATCTTCGCATACATGGTTCATCAATCGTGGTCCCAAAACTGAGATTAAACCATCTCACATTCCTCCTGCAATCGAATACTCAACCTCTCATATCCACATCAATCTAGGCTACGAGTACACTTGCCACCCTCGTACCTATCGCAGTTGTTCATTCCACAACTTGATGCCACATCTTTTCTTTGCACATAAGAGGGATACATAGATTTTTTTTTCGTGCTTCTAAGCACCCAATGAAATCACATTCTAACCAGGACCCAAAAATTGCTGGGGTGTCGAGTACCATTAATCATGCACCCCATAACATATTAATTAAAACCCAAGTACAAAACATCCAACCTCACGGATCACCAACCACATGCTCTAATACCAATTATTAGGTTTTAAACAAGCATACACATATAATGAGAGAACAACCATAATCATAACCATAACAACGACAACATTGAGCACAACCATTTGAAACCCCATGAGGCGAAAAACCAACCAATGAAGATCTTCATTATCTTGGCCAAGACCAGCCAACCGAGCCAAGTGAGCTCACCCGCTCACCTTTAGGCCACATTACAATGGAGTATGCCAAGCCCTTTATAGGCTTCACTACATGCAATACATTGGTCCAATACCATGAGACACCAAATACCATGGGACACCAAATACTATTGGCCACCAAATACCATTTTCTTTGACCCAAACCAAGATTAGCTCAATGACTCATTCACCGAGTCAAGGTTAACCTAACAATTTGCTGACTCCTCCTTCGTTATCATATGGATGTAGAACGGGCAAGGGGTGTTGGAAAAAACTCTTTAGACTTTATCTATTCAGATAAAATAAGCGCCCTTAGTTTCCAATCATATTACCTTCAATCACATATAAAGGAAAGCGAATACAAGAGCATATGCTCTCTTCTAGGATGGTCTAAGTCAAGACCTTGGTTTGTTGCATATCAAGGAAGTGAATGGGGACAGGTACACAATGAGTTGACAATAATGTTTTAACACAATTCCTCTAGCCTTCTTTGTGGTTTGTGACATTGTGTAGTCATTACCGGAAACATTGGACCGGTAGTATTAAACTCGTTTCTGATTTTTGAACTTTGTCTACTAAGGCTTATATAGCGCGACATAATGAAGATATCATGCTCCCTCTTATATATTCGAATTGTATCCGCAATTAAATTCTAAATAATTTTTTTATCATGACTTATAGAGAGCTATTAATTTTAGCCTTCTTTGAAAAGTGTAACAACGCCTACAAAATGTATTTGATATTCTACTTTAAATATATATATATATATGTTTGAATTGTATCCGCAGTTAAATTCTAGATAATTTTTTTATCATGACTTATAGAGAGCTATTAATTTTAGCCTTCTTTGAAAAGTGCAACAACGCCTACAAAATGTATTTTATATTCTACTTTGAATATATATATATATAAAGAAAAAGTTTATACACACATAAGCTTTTCAAGTAAATAAGTAAAATTTTAAAGATATATTTCCTAAAAGAAAAATTTATATATACACACACAAGCTTTTTAAGTATATAAGTAAAATTCTAAAGAAAACTAGGTGATCTTTTATCTTTTTAAAGTCAAATAAATTAAAATTCGATGTTGTTGAACATGGCTTTTTAAATTAAACCACATAAAATCTAAATATCTTAAGGAGAAGTCTACTTATTCTACTTTTTGGACTTTACAGTGGGTTTTGATTGAAATCCAGTAAATTTTTTTTTGATAGAATTCAAATTTGAAAGTATTTAAATTTTGTTTTTGGATCCAGAAATAGATTCAACACCCTCAAATACCTCAATAGCACCCAAATTATATAATTTTCAGAGTTAATATATGTGATTCTAAGATTTTTTAAAGATTTCCAAACAAACAACGAATAAAATAAGACAGAAAATATGTTCGGAAAATGTTGAAAACTTAGAATATTTAGACTACATCATATCTTAATCGCTAAGTTCAATTATTTTGTCATATAATCATGAATTATCTAACCATATAAAAACAAGAGTAATAGCTGCAAAGAAGATAGTCCCTGCCATAAATCATGTCATGTTTTGTATAAATAAAATTATGTTATATTTTGTAAAATTGATCCTATTATCTTTTGTTTAATTGATGCATGATATTATATAAATTATTTTGTATAATTGATGATGATATTATATTAAAAAAATTAAGTTTTAGTGTTTTAATCTTTTTCATAGTTTTTAAAGTTTTTATTTTATTTTTAATAATTAATAATTAATTTTTTTTATTAATAATTAATAATTAAGTTTTGTAATAATTAATTAATAATTGCCTACTAGTTTTTTTAGTTTTAAAAATAGGTTTTTAGTTTTTTTAAATATTTTTAATAATTAATAATTGCTTGATAGTTTTTTAGTTTTAAATTTTAAAATTAGTTTTTATTTTTTATTTTTTAATAATTGCTTGTTGTAATCATACATTGATATTTTTTAGATATTAATAAAAAGAATTAGGTTTAGTTTTTTAAATTTTAAAAATTAGTAATTAGTAAATGCATTTAAGGTATATAGAAGCAAAAGTGCATTGTATTTAAAAAATGAGAGAACATGTCATAATAAAGAGTGACACTTTTTTATGGCTTTAAGACCATCTTGGGAGATCTGTTTGATGCGGCTGGGCAGTCCGGGGGACTCCTGGCGGCCTGGGATCCGCATAAGGCAAATCTGAAGTCTTATAAAACTTCGACGGGAATTCTCTTCTCAAGTAGAATTGTTGGATATGATAGACCTATAAATGTTATAAACTGTTACGATCCATATATTGACATAAGGGCCTTTTGGGATCGTATATTGGATGAGAACCTTCTGATGTTGAATGAGGTGATTCTCATGGGGGATCTTAATCTCACTATGTCGACCTTGGAGATTTGGGGAAGCCACTCCAAAATTGACCCATTGGGCCCATATTTTAAAAACCCGTTTTCTTCTGCAAACCTCATTGATGTTCAGCCGTTACCTTTACAACCCACATGGAGGAATGGGCGTTGTGGAAAAAATTCAATCTTGAAGAGAATTCGCTATCGCCATTTTTGGGTTCTACTGTTGGGTTTTCCATTGGGGATGTGGAATAAGGCAATGTTTGAGGTGGTGGGTAACCGATTGGGCCAATTTCTCCATGTGAGTGATTCAGTGTTGAAAGGTGTGGATAAGCGTGTGGGTCGATGCTGGTTGAAGTTGATGTCTCTAAGGGTTTGATTGAGAATTTGAAGATTGAATGGAGAGACCGATATTATTATCTTATGATCGATTATGAAGGTATCCCATTTCACTGCTCTTCGTGTAAGGTCATGGGTATTCTCTGGCGGCAATGTTCGACTCTGCCCACTTCATCGGCGGGTGACATCTTGGAGGATGAAGACATTATTTGGTCCTCAGACGAAAGTGAGGATATGGATGGTGACTTGGTTTCAGATCCTTCATCGTTTGTACCTATTCCACATGCACCGGATTCAATGGACATGGGTTCCCACTTAATCAGTAAGATCAAGTTAAATGGTCCAAATCTGTTTATATTTTTTTTAGATTTGGAAAAAGATTTCATTAAATCTCTAGATTTTAAATATGAGTCATCTTGGGTTCCTAGGGCTGGTCATCTCTCGTCTTCCTCATTGAAAGCATCATTGGGTATTAACCATGAACTTGTTCCTAGCCTAGTGGGCATAGCTTCAGATCATTTTTCGACTGACGGTGGGGTGGGTGTTGTTGTGGGCGTGGGTGATTCCACATCTTCGGGGGATTAAACTATACGTGTATCAAACAATTCTTCTGTGTCTGTGGCAGTGGTGACCTTACCAGATCTGAACGCTAGGTTTGGTCCAGAAGTGATGGCGGTTTCTAATTTCTGGGAGAAAAAATCCATTGTACACATCCCATCCTTCTGTGAGGTAGATAAGTCATCTCATATTCCTTCTTATATTGGTAATTAGGTCGTTGCTCAGGAAGAATCCCCCAAAATTATGAATGGTAGTATGAAGTATTAGGTGGTAACACTTCCTCCTAAAAAATAGGCCAAGAGGGCTAGACATGGGGGGATTGAATTTGACTTCTCTCTTATCAAAATGTGTAGTGCTAGGAAAATTAAAGCTAAAAAAGGAAACTGTGTCTCACCTATGGTTAACTTAACGGATTCTGTGGGGATCACTCCTTCATCGGACTCTAGGGCTCTTAGAGATGTTAAAGCCCTTGCAAAGGTTAAAAAATGATCTTTTTCTCTCTGAATGTTAGGGGAGTGGGGAGTCTCCCGAAAAAAATCGTCCTGAAAAGATCCTTGGAACTAACCAATTTGGATCTTGTTTGTTTACAAGAGTTGATGAGGAGTGGGGGAAATGCTAGGCACTTTTTTATGGCTTTAAAACCTTCTCGAGAGATCTCTTCTATTGATGCATATGGGCAATCGGGGGGACTCCTAGCGGCCTAAGATCTGCATAAGGAAAATATGAATTCTTGTAAAACTTCGGTGGGAATTCTCCTCTCAGGTAGAATTGTTGGATTTCATAGACCTGTAAGTATTATAAACTGTTACAGTCCATATATTGACAGAAGGGAATTTTGGGATTGTATATTGGATGAGAACCTTCTGATGATGAATGAATTGATTCTTACGGGGGATCTTAATCTCACTATGTCGGTCTCGTATATTTGGGGCAACCACTCCAAAATTGACCCATTGAGACCATATTAAACAAACCTGTTTTCTTCTGTAAACCTCATTGATGTTCAGTCGTTACCTTTACAGCCCACATGGAGGAATGGGTGGTGTGGACATAATTCAATATTGAAGATATTGGACAGATTCCTAGTATCTGAAGGCTTATTGGACTCTTTATTGAAATATAGATCATGGGTGGAATCTGTCAGAATATCTGATCACCAACCGGTAATTTTTCAATTTGAGGTGGATGGTTGTTGGAAAAAGGTTCCCTTTAAATTTAACCATGCTTGGATTTCAGATCATTCTTTTACCGACTTGGTGAAAGACGAATGGTATAAGGATCTAATCGAGGTGGGTGTATCTACAATGGATTCCCTGGTAAAAAAACTAAAACACCTTAAAGATGTTACGGTTTGATGGGAATGAAAAAAAAGATTTGACAGAGGACTTAGTTAACATTGAAGCTCAAATTGAAGACATCTCCAACACAATCATAAATGGATCCTTCTTGCAGGAGGATCAAATTTCACTGATGGAGTTGAAAGGAAGAAAACTGCATATTTTAAAAGTGGAAGAGGAATCCTGGCGATTGAAAAGCAGGGCAGTCTTGATCGAGGCAGGTGACTCTAATACAATTTTTTTTTCACAAATATGCGGAGAACAAAAGGATAATAAATATTATCTGGGAGCTTAGAGACTCCGAGGGATTGATGAGATACTCTCTTGAAGATTTATATATGGAGGCCTCAAAATACTTGTGATAAGATTTTCTTCCTACGGATAAGATGAAAAACTCTTGGACAATAAGATGGCTCCCTTAAACCAAATCCAAGACATAAATAAAACAAGTGGGAATCTATTCTCCAAGATTGAGCACACTTATGCAAGCATTCATAACAGGAAAGAGGATAAAGTTGGATGATTCACCTCGACCAAGACGATTATCTTCACTTCTCCTTGTTGATCTAGCTCTTTACTTGATGTTCCAAGTAAGAGAACATGTAAACAAAAGAAAGAAGAGAATCTACTTTCCTACACTAACATGTCAGGCTAAATTTCTCTACTAAAACAAGTACAAATTGGAATATTTCAATATGAAACATGCAATTTGGGAGAATAGTCCAAGTTCTTTATTAGAGAGCCAAAGAGGAAGTAGTACAATGTAGAATTATACCTGAGTTCATTATGACAGCATCTCCTCTTATGCCTTCCAACAAGCCACCTTTGAGAATCTTGAGAACATGAGGACTTCTTCACAAGTAGTTCTGCAACTATAGTTTAGACGTAGTCTCCATGTGTCTAATCCCTCAAAACCAAAGAGCAATGGTCTTGATATAGTGTGAGAGAGCTCAACCATCATGGAGAAGAATATGGATCATGAGAGGAGGATGAATATCTAGGTAGAATAACATGGATCACATCATACCCAATTTGATTTACAAGGAAAACCAAGATGAGATTCGAAGGCATGATGAAGGACAAGATCTCGCACTCTATAGGAAAAACTGCTTCCAGTCCGTATACCAATTGAAAAGGTGTGAACCCAGTAGCAATTTTGATGGAGGTTCTATATGACCAAAGGGCTAAAAAGATCATTAAGTGCCAATTTGATCTATGGGTCCATACCATGCATTGTATCATGGTTTTCAACACCTTATTTATGGCCTCTACTTGACCATTTTCTTGGGGATAGTAGGGGGTTGAGTGTTCATGGCGAAATCCCAATTTGGCGCTCAGTTCAGTTATCATTTGGTTTTGGAAATGTGAGCCATGGTCTGTGACAATGGCTTTTGGAACCCCAAACCTAGCAATAAAATGATTGAACATGAAGAGTGTGGTGGTTTTGTCGTCTTGATTATATGTAGGCATTGCCTCTTCCCATTTTGTAAAATATTCAACAACTACAATCGCATAACCATGCCCGTTAGCCGAGGTAGGCTTACAATGAATGAAATCTATGCCCCATTTTGCAAAGGGGTTGACGACAATAACTGGATGTAAAGGGGCAGGATGAGTGCACTTTTTGGAGTGAAAAAACTGGCAAGGAGGGCACTTCTTAACAACTTCCATGCAATCTTTAAATATGGATGGACATAAGTATCCAACGTGTAAGATCCTCTAGGATGTAGCCATCCCAAAGAGGTGACCTCCACATGCCCTTGAGTGGTAGTCATTCAGAACTTTCTCGGCCTCCTCGTGAGTCAAACATAGTCACAAGATTGAATCAATACCACGACGATATAGGGTGTCACCAGTGATTAGGTAATATTTGCATGGTGAAGGCTACGACGACATTCATCACGGGATATGTGAGGCCCGAAGTGTTGTGTTTGGAGATACAAGGTGATATCTCCGTACCATGGATCAGAGGTACTGATAAGGAACAATGACTAATCGAGAAGAGAGTCAATGGGCTCTAGAATAATGATCAATATGGGGAAGATTGCAAATTAGCTCCGCAAATAATAATGAATTTTTGGATTTTTCCTTTTCAGACTGTAGATCGAATTCTTGAAGAATCACGTTCCAACATGAATACCCCCCCCTAGAACTTGATGAGTTAAGATGTGGTACATAGGGTTGGAATCGACAATGATAATGGTAGTACAGAGCATAATGTAATGACAGAACTTCTGGACGGCGATGGCAATTTCCAGAGCCAACTTCTCGACATGTGAAAAACGAGTTTCGGAGTCGATGAGACCCTTTCTAAGGTAATAAATCACATGTTCTTGCACGTTGCTATCTTCCTGCACTAAAACCATACCAATAGTTGAGGTAGAGGAAACAAGATAAAGGATGTAATCCTTGGTATAATCAGGTGGCTATAACATGGGTGCGTGAGTAATGGTGTGCTTGATATTGTCAAATGCACTTTGGGTGTAGTCATCCCAGATAAACGGGATATCTTTTTTTTAACAATCGCAATAGCCCTGTGTTTTCTCCGAATAATTACACATGAAACGACACACGTAGTTTTCCTTCTCCTGCAAACTTTGAAGTTCAGTGATGTCCATAGGTTGGGGTAGGGATAGGATGGCCTCTAACTTGAGGGGATCGATGAGGATCCCATCTTTTGAGATGATGAAGCCAAGGATAAGTTTGGACTCCACGCAGAATATGCATTTGTGAGGATGTAGGAGGATGCTATATCATCGACATCCGAGGAAAACAACCATCAGATGATTGATGTGAATCTCACGATGATTTGAATGAGCTAGCAGATCATCGAGGTATGGATCCACAAAATTATTAATATCATGAAAGGAGTACGACATGGCCGGCTGGAATGTGGCACCAACATTTTTAAGGCAAAAAGGTAACTTACGGTACGCAAATGTACCCCATGGGAAGATGAACGCAGCCTTGTGTTGATCTACTGGGTGGATCTCAATCTGATTATAGCCAGAAAAAGCCATCCATAAATGAGAAGATGACACTATTGACACAGTTATCAATAATTTGGTCCATAAATGGGACAGGGTAATTGTCCTTGCGACAATCCTTATTTAGATCCCTGTAATCAGCACAAACTCTGATGGTTCCTTGTTTTTTTGTGACAGGATGATATTAGAGACCCAATCTGTCAAGGGGACATGATAAATGAAACCATCTTTCAACAACTTTTTAATTTCTGCTTTAATTTCCGTAGTCTTTTGATGGTGTACTGGATGGATTTTTTGTCGGATAGGTTTTGCATTGGGATAAGTTTTGATTTCATGGACAACAATCACATGATCAATCCCTGACATTTCTTCATAGATCCATGCGAATACATCACAGAATTGTTTGAACACGATTGTATAAGTTTTGATTTCTTTAGAAGAACAATTTTGACCAATATGGATATGCTTCATGACGTCGGGTTTCACCAAGATGTCAATGGTAGTGGTAGGTATAATGTTTTCCAAATTCCCTTCAGTTACCGTATCTTGGGTAAGAATAGGAGAATGAGGGTTGGAAGCGACATTCAGTGAAAAAATGGTTTGAATTGCATTCTTTACCATGTCTAAAGGTGGGAGGAAGGACGATCGATGGTGATGGTTTTTCCATGGAATCTCATCCAAGCTCATAATCTCCATGATGATCGAGGGGAATGTCTAGAGGAGATGATCTAGCGATGGCGTGGTTTAGTTCAACCAATATGGTAGAGAGCGTGGGTAAGATGCCACCAAATGATGGTCATCAGGTGAATCAGACGCTGATTGGATGGCATCATTAGTAGCCTCAACTGGGCTGAGAGGCATCTGAGCTCCAATCAAATTAATGTCAATAGGATCGGGAACAATCTAAGGATATGCCAAGTCAAAAGAAGATGGGGTCATGGAAGAGATCATGTTCATCTTGGAAACATGTGATGGGGGATCAGGTGTTGGAAAGACTCCCATCAGAGATGAGTCTTTAAGGAGTCCTACCCCCACACTCTCATATATTTGCGAAGAGTGCCCTAAAAGAGGGATATTATCCATAAGATGAGTTGTGATGTCTGGTGTACAAAAATATAGTTGGTCGATAGTGACAATTTTCCCTTGATGTGGAAATTGCACAATGCGGAAGACGGAAGATGCGACCGCAGTCATAGTGTAAAATCAATTTCGACCAAGCAATACATTGTAATCCAATGGTACTGCCACTAATTCCATGTTAATGGAAACAGTCTTGCCTCCCAACTCAACAACTAAGGATTTTAGAAGCCTGTGTGGTTGGAATCCACGTCTGTCAAATGCTTTCAGGGTGTTAGGGGAACGGTTCAATTCAGGAGATCCAATGAATTTCCAGCAAGATAAGGACATTACAGAAGTAGAGGATCCTTCATCTAAAACAGTACGATGGATGTTTTTCCCAACGACATTGGTAATGATTTGAAATGTCGGTTGGTGGGAAAGCCTCAGCTGAAAGTAGTCCAATCTAAACATGATGGTGTTGGATAATTTTGGATCCAATGCTCCAATAGTAGATAGCAGAGTCTTATGCTGATTAGGGCAATTTTGTAAGACTTCAAGGGTCGACATAGCACATGGTTCCTAGGCTAGATATTCCACAATGTTTTAGTTTTGAGCGGCCCAGGCGTTGGGGTTGAAAACCACTTTTCGGATTGTGCTTATGGGTGGACACAATACTGCATCTGGTATATGTTTGTCTATGGTCAAAGGACCTTGTGACAGAGGGATAACAGATGTGGAGGATTTTTTAGTATTACCTCCATTAGATTCCGTATTGGAAACAAAATTGCACATACGTGTTGTGGTAGATAAGTTAATCATTTCAGTACACATAATGAGACATGAGCGATTGTGGCTGCTTCTCCTTGTGAAGGAGTGGATTGTTGCGCAACCAACTATTGTTTTTGCGTGGGGAAGGGGTCTGTTAAAACTACGGGTTGGGATTTTCATTTGAGGAAATTTTCAACTTCTTCACGATGTGGGCATTCTTTCGTGAAGTGGTCAACATTGTACAATAGGCATGAATATTTATCCTTCCATTTTGGTTTCACGTCAGAAGATTTTGGATTTTTTTTTGTGTTCCTACTGGTTAGAGTATTTCTTGGATTTACCTTTGTTTTCCTTCTTACCACTGGATTTTTGAGATGAAGTAGATTGGACTGAATTCACCTTCGTGGTGGAAGCAACACTGGGTGAATGGTTGGTGTTATTACCAACCTATGACGGGGTTGGGTTTGAAACCATATAGCTTTGTGATCCAACCAATTGAGTGGTAGGATGAGTGTTAACGGAACCAATAATACCATCGGCATGTGATCCCATAGGGGGTTTCGTTGGGTCATGTGTGGGGCGAGGGGCATTGGGAATTATGTCATATAAAGTGCCAGATTGAGCGTAGACTAAGGCTAAGTACTGGGAACATGCAATAGATTTTTATTCTGTAACCGCCCCGCCCATAGCGACATCTTTAGCTATGATAGGAAACAATGATTTAGTAAACTAATCGGACAATAATTGATCTAGAATGGGAGCCTTAATGAGCCGACGTCTTCTCCTCCATTCGTTAATATGATCGAAGATATGAGTGGAGGTAGATTTACGGAAGGAATTTAAAAGATCCGTGTCGGTAATTGGAAAGGTGTAAGAAAATCCATAGCCAAGGATCGAAAGTCGACGAAAGAGTGTGGTGGTAATTCGATGTACCATTTGGTGGTTGTGCTAGTGAGGTCTCGTTGGAATAGCCTCAAATGGATATAATCATCCATTAATGAGTTCGAGGAACACCACAAATGATATGTCATTACGTGTTTTTTGGGATCCTAACCGGGTTTCCTGTCAAACGTGGGTATGTCCGATGGTAGTTTCACAAGAATGGGTGGCCAATTCATGCCATGTTGAATGGGATTATTGGCCAAATGTGACAGATCTGGTAGATCTAAAGTAGCCAGAAATGATAATTGTTGGTTTGGATGCGGGTACTGGTAATATTGGTAAGGAAGTTGAGTACCAGTAGGACCATAGATCGATTGATCGTAATGTCCTTCCATCGAGGGTTGTCCATATGGTGGAGGTCCTCCCGATTTAGGAGGTGGAATGGATGGAGGTACTCCTCCCACATGAGGGGGTCCTACCAAATGAGGGGGTTGTTTGGATAGTGGGGGTGGAGGTGGGGCATGTGGCAAAGATGGAGGTGGGACTGGTGGTAGGGAAGGGGGAGGGTCGCTGGTTGGACGTCCAACCAGTGGAAAGGTTTGTTGAGCCCACAGAGTGTTTGTGTTTATGGGGTAAGGAATTCCAGGATAAAGGTTTCCTGTAGTAGTTTGATATATTTGACTCATTTCCATATTCTGATTACACGAGTATGTATAAACCCATGTGGGTTGAGCCCATTCTGGTGGTCCCCACATGTGATGTTCCCACGAAGGTTGTCCCATGACTGGAGGTGGACCTCTAGTCATATTATAAGACATGAACGAAGGTTTTCCTCCACTTATATTTTGTTCACTAACTAGAGGTTGCATCCTAGTTAGATTTTGTCCACTAACTAGGGGTCCTAGTTTCCCCGTAGTTAGATTTTGTCTGCCAACCGAAGTTTGCCCAGTAATTATATTTTGACCACTGACCATAGGTTTCCCAGTGGCCATGTTCTGACCACTGACTAGAGGGTGGCCTCCGATCACACTTTGTCTCAGAGGTTGTGTTCCAGTCATGAAGTTAACAATGGCTGAAGGTTGCCCCCAGTTGTTGGGGTCAAAAGAGGTCTAGAACCAACCAATTGATTTTGATGTGCAATACTTGGGAAAGATGGTTGGCCTGGTTCATAGGAGGTCATGTTAGGCACATACATTCCTGGTGAAGGAAGAGTAAAATAATGCACATGAGAATGGTGTTCGAGATTCGCTACTTCCGAAGTGGATTAGAAAGGGAAACTATGGCGCCTTACCCATTCTCCAAATATATCTAAGCTGATCATAGTGTCTTAAAGTGGTCCGTAAAAATATTCGTTTGAGACGAGTTTGGTAGGGCGCGGAGGTGGTGGTGTATCCACACTCAACGGTGAACGAAAATTGGAAATAACATGCCCTAAGGAGGTTCCCCAAAATGAAGTGGTTGGAACGAAAGCAGTCTCTATCGGGTCATTTGGAGGCCGAGTGAATATCCAATCGATAGCACAAGGGTGTCCTTCAAGTGAGTGGTGGAAATATGTGTCACACGGAGGAGGTTGTTCCACCACCAATGGTCCCATAGGATCGGTGATAGGTGGATTTACAGGAGGAGAAAACTCCCCTACTGTTTTAGTAACTAGAATTCCTTCTTCGCGTGAATAAGTTGTAGTGGGTTGGTCCATATCTGCCCCTATGTTTCCTTCCTTAATGAGGGGATATTCAGGTGGCAAGTTTTGTATCCTACAGGATCTCCTTAAGGGTTGTTAAGCCATAACAACCGATGAAAGTCTCCTCCTAAGAGTCTTCAAAAGAAAAAGAAAAACACTTCAAATCCTACTAAAGCTAAAGCCACAAGCAAACATATATGATAGGTGGGATGAAGAGCTAAATCCTCGTAGGAGTGTCAAGGTGTCGCAACTCACGATATACCGTAGGTTCCAACAGTAATACTCGGCCCAATCTTTCATATCACTAACTAGGGAGGATTAGGACCGTACCCCTGACTGTATTACGCCATTACCTGACAGTACGTGCATAGTAGCTCCCCGAGTGCTGTTTTCTGTGTATTGCAACATTAAGACGGCCAATGGTTGTCTCAGATTGTTTCAAGATCCTAGCGGGGTCTCCTGATATACGCAAGGTACGTGGGAGCTCCAATCCATAGTAGTGCTGTCTAATGCACAACCGTTCGACAAGAGACTTCCTATATATCGTCGAGTACATGAAGTACCTTTCTATATACCCATAGGTATGTGAAAGGACGCTTGATATACCAACTAGTACATGGAAGAACTGCAAGCCCCCGAGATACAGTGTAGGAAAAGAACGACAACTTCTACGTTTAAATACACTGGAACATGTCTCTAAACTATCACGTGAGTTTCTAAAGATTTTAACTTAGACTAGCGCTTGATTTTATCTTGTACGATTAAGTGGATGTATGAAGTATAGACTCGAACCAATATGCATGAATAAGCTAAATGAGATGCAAGCCTTTTATTTTTCGATGAAAACTATCTAAAGAAAGGAGAGAGATATTTCTTCTTTTGTTAAAATAATCAAAATCTACCCCGAAGTACAATGCTATCCTTTCACTTTTCTTCAAGCAAAGCCAAAAGACATACGCAAGTGACACTCTTTCAATCAAACCTGATGACACCGAAAATAACACCAAAGTAAATATTTCCTTTTTATTTTTATTTTTCAAAAGGGATTTGACAATGTCAATAAAAAATAAATGAACAAGGAGGCCTTTTAATTTGCAAAACAACTCAATTTTGAACAAAGAACCAAAGAGTTAAAAGGATGATTTAAGAGATCTTTTGAATATGTACTAATTGTCCTTGAAAATGTAAACTTCATGATTGTTATAAGAATTCTGCTCTTTTCCAAAGACTTTCTAAAGATAAAAAGGAAGAAAACATGTAGAATTCTTAGCTCTTTCAAGTTTTCTCAAACAATTATCCAAGATGCAAAAAATGTATTTTCTCAACAAATCAAAGCATTACACTTCAAAGGTGAAGAGAATGAAAACCCAATCCCTTTTAACGCTATGTTTGATCATATCCAAATATGACCATGCTCACTTTGAGAGAGCTCTACAACGTTTGAAAACAAAAAGTGTTCACCCAAGTGTAACAATCCAAACCACACTTACACTAGAAAGAGTTGGTACGACAACACACTTTCAGAGGTTTAAAGACTTGAAACAGAGCAGATTAGAGGTTCCTACAGGTCTACAAGACTAGTCACGCTTGCACGAGAATGAACTCATTCAACGAAAAGCAAATAACCGCTTGACTATAAAGACTCAACGAGGAAGCACAATATTCCAAATTTCAAGAATTAAAACATAAACAAAGATCCGGGGAAGATACAAACTCTAACATAAAATCCAAAGATGATTAGTTCCAGGTTTGAGTAGGGATAAAGACCTCACTACAAAATTTTGTAGTGAGACGCGGCCTGCTAGTACATTAACGTGCATCTTTTAGGATTGACGCGGTTTAGTACACTACCCAAGCGCGTCGATGGCACACTGTAGGAAAAAGTTAAAGCACGCTGAGCTCCCAAATGCGAATTTTTTCAAAAAGAAAAGCTACACCACTCCTAAACTCAACAGATCTGAGTGGACCTAGGACACCGAGAGTAATTTGGATGACCCAGTGACTCTATAGAGGCAGATTCAAATCAAAAGGTGACATGATCTAGAAGAAATCAAAGGAAATAAAAGAGATAGATCTAAGGAGCAAAGTGTCCCCAGTATGGTCGCCAATTTTGTTATAGGATTTCTTAATTGACGCGGACAAAGATCAAGGTCCCTAGTCTGAATGATTCAGATCTAGAACAAAAGGGAACAAATTGTACAAACCTTCACCTAAGTCAATAAAATGGTAACAATGGATGAGTATAGAAGATACATACCACTGATATAATAGCCGTTGTAATGATGCCTGAGCAACCGCGATCCAACTTCATGTGCAAAAGAACCTGCCAAAGATCAGAACGAAACAACAACAAGTGAAGTAAAAATGATGTAATTGACCTATGCGAGTGACCAAGGAATCTCACAATACACCATCAAGAACATTAGATGTATGGGAAGGAAAATACAATCATATTAACAAATATAAAAAGAGATTACAACTGTTTAGGCCTTGGTGCTGTAGCTTCTTCCCAATGAGTTCTTCTTGCTCCAACGAGTCATTTTCACCTTGAATACAAAATCTCAACAGTCTAGAAGTCTAGAGTAATTCCTCTAGCATTTCTTTACTTCCAATCTTCCTCCTCCCCTCACATATGGCCCAAAGCATAAATTTATAGGACAATGTGGATAGGGAGAGGTTGAGCAAAGTGTGGGGAGTGGATGAGATATGATCTCCTTCAACGGTGGAAGTCGATCTAGATCCATAACTATAGGAGGGAAAGGCTGTGATTCGATATTTCTCTCTAGAAGCTTCGCGAAAACCTAGTTTTTTTCCCGTGGAGACATCGACGTGACCTGGGTATTGAGCAACGCATGCTAAATGAGCTCGACGCGGGTTGACATGAATGCAAGCTGTGTCATCGATGCGGGTTGACAGTGAAGCAGACTGCGTCGATGGACTTCGATGCATGTTTCTATCAAAGCAAAGCTCATCGAAGCCACAAAAAATATTAAGTTGTAGGGCAAACCAATCAGAGCTCATTCACCATGAGAGTGACCTCAGGGATTGTGGCAAGTCAAGATCATAGGGTTTTGTACGAGTGACAAAAATTCCTTGTAATGAGGGTCTGGACCTAATAGATACCCGCTATGTGTTCAGAGGAAGAATATGTTGATCACCTATTTGTGAGTTGTTCTTTCTCTCATGAGGTTTGGCTCATCACTAAATCTTCACTATCATCCCATGATATTTGGCAGGATGGTTCTTTCTCTAACAGTCTCAGAGATTAGTTCCCAAAGGATGACAGATGGAAGGATCTTCTGTGTTTTATAGCATGGGAAATTTGCTTAAGCAGGAACCGATTACTCTTTGAAGGTAAGCCACCATATTCTAGAATTGTTAGTAGTCGTGCTGTGGCTTCTTGTCTTGAATACTTCAAACCTCAAGTGGTAACTCCAAAGGCAAGAATGTCCTCATTAGGTGGCCCTTTATTCTCAGACTCTACTTTTAGGGCATTTTTTGATGGTGCCTCCCAATGCAATTCTAGCCTGAGTGGGGCGGGGGCTATATTTGGACCAACCCATATTTTTGCTTCAGACTGTGGTCGAATTGTGGGCCTAAATCCAATACAAGAAGCGAGCTACTGTCACTTTGGATCCTATTATATTTTGCAAACTCCAAAAAGATAAGGGAACTACATATTGCAGGGGACTCCAATGTCATCATTGACTAGGTGATGGACAAGGCGACCATATCTGTTCTTTTATTGTACCATTGGATGGAGTAGATCCGCCTTCTTCTAGGCCATTTTGATCAGATCTCTTTTCAACACATCCAGAGGGATTTTAACATGGATGCATATTGCCTCTATAAAGGAGATTTGTCTGCTCAGGAGGGTCTACTGTTTTGGGAAGCTTGAGATGATGATCAACTATCCGACCAAGGCTCATATAATCTATTTTGAGTTTTCTAGTAGTTTTTTTGTATTACTTATATCTTATGATAGATTTTTTGCGGCTCTTATCCTTGTTTTTATGCAGGCTCTTGAAGCACTCTACTTTGAACTTCAACAACTTGTTGGAGGTTTTTTTGGGTTCTATTTGTTATGATGGCATCTTCACTTTTTTGCGTTGATTTGGGCCTTCTTTCTATCGACCTCTTTTTTGTGGCTTTATTTTTGCTGTGGTCTGTTTATCTTTATTTGTTGGGAGGGGTTGGGCCATTTGGTTACGTGCCCAGCTCTACTTTGCTGTATGTTTTTTGCATTTTGATGGTGGTATTGGCATGCATGTGGCGGGATGTCTCTTGGAGATCTTTCGGGATAGTGGATATCCTACTTTTGTTATGGCCTAGCGGGATTTTTTCGTTCTTGTTTCTAGCACCTGTTGTGCTACTTGCTCTCGGCTTCGTTGTGAAGCGGTTGTAATTATCATATGTGACTTTTTATATACTATAATATATAATAGTATTGCTCTTTTTTTTTGAAAAAAGAGAGTGACATTTGTGTACTTATTATCAATAACACATTGTACAAAAATGATAATATTCATTATCATTAATGAAACCTCTAGTACAAAGAACAATGTCAAGTTCGGAATTTTTTTTGAATTTTTAAAATTTAAATTAATGTTTTGTTTAAACAATATCATATCCCAAAGGTAATTTGTCACTTCATAACTTCTAGCCAATCATAAAATAGAAGTAACAAATTTTAAAAATTCTACAAAATAGTTTATATTTTCAGAAAATTATGTTTAATATATAAATATTATAAAACTTTAAAAAACATTGTAAGTTTTTGTACTAATATAAAAATTAAATTTATTTATAACCCATTGATTACTATAGTCCCGCCTCACTAATAAAATGTCCTACTTAATGAATAAGTAACTTGTTAGAGTGAAATATCACACATCATGTGAATGTGATTTAGTTTGAGTTCGAACTTGACTTTGGAAATACTTTAAATGCGATTTTGTTTGAGTTGAAACTTGACTTTGGAAATACTTTAAAAGGTTACGTGAGAATGAGGAATGACTAAAATATTAACTAATTCATAAAATGGTTGTACTTTTCTCATATGCTTTCAACTGAAATCACTTGTTTCAATAAAATCAGTTAAGAATATTTTTAAAAGGTTACGTGAGAATGAGGAATGATTGAAATATTAAGTAATTTATAAAATGGTTTGTACTTTTCTCATATGCTTTCAACTGAAATCACTTGTTTCAATAAAATAAGTTAAGAATATTGTAAATAGGAAAATATTAAAATATGTTTTACCAATTTAGAATTAATAACATCAACATCCGAGAATCAATAGAATTCAAATTAATCATTATGCCCTTATAGTTTAATTTAAGATATATAATATTTTTTATTCGAGAATCAATAAAATTGAAATTAATCATTATGTTTTTATAATTTAATTTAAAATATATAATATTTTTATTTTTATTTTAAATAATAATTTTAAATCAATAAAAACTCTCTTGTAGATTGAAATAAATTGTATTTTTTTTATCAAAAATATTGGATGGGGAATGCTTATTGTTGAGAGACTATATAGTTTCGATGGATCTCTTTTCCTTTCATCTCACTCAAGTGAAGTGGTCCAACTCTCACTTTAAAGGTGAATTCAAAATGGAAAACATGTATGGCCAAAGATTTAACATTTGTATAAGGGAAAATGCACTATGTTAAACTCAATTTTTGGCCATGTTGACTTTATTTGTTAAGGGGATTTTGGATTTTTGTTTTGTGTATAAACTTTAACAAATTATTATGATATGATTGATCATGTGCAAATATTTTATTTAATTGTCTTTGAGATATCTATATGAAACATTAAAAAAATGAAAAAAACAATTAGAAGTAGTAAAAAAAGACAATAATACTTACATACAAAGAAAATGATAGTAACACAACTCTAATATGCATTTCCCTTACTATGAACACTAGCATTGGTTATCTAACTATTTGTATAGATTCACCACAAGATCATGTAACCCCACTCAAGTGCCTCTAAGGGTTCTAGTAGTGCATCCCCCAAGGATCTTTCTCGGATCAAGAGTCCTTGGTTGCGATACTTAGTAGCTGCTTTTCTCTTTCTTTCCATGATCTCATGTCCAAAAACCATGAACAATTTGAGCCATAAATCCAAAACTACTTATTTACAATCATCCATTGGTCATTTGGGGATCAAGAGCCTTTCTATATAGATTATAGATCATGAGAATAGAAGAAAACAAACCCAACTAGGGATGATTCTAAAATAGACCGATTCTTCTACTTTGTTCAAGAGATAGACATAGAATATTCATAGGATAGAGCATCCTTCTTGAATACTTGAACAAATAAACTACCTTCTTGTCATCATTTCGAAACCCTTTGAGCAATGGGGTTTAGACATCATCAGGGAGATCAATCCCAACTCTTCATTGCAACATCGATATATTCTTACCGCCACTAATTATTTTACAAGATGGTCTGAAGTCATTCCTTTGTGCAAAGTAAATGAGGATGCGATCATAAAATTTCTGCAAGAGAACATCATAACCAGGTTTGGGGTTCCAATTTCTTTAGTCTTTGATAATGCGTCTTATTTTTCCTCTTTTAAGTTGAGTGCATTTTCTATTGAAAAGGGAATTAAATTGCATTATTCATCTAATTACTATCATGAAGGGAATGGGTTAGCATAATCCACCAATAAGAACCTTATAAGAATATTGAAGAAAACTGTTATTGAGAACCCAAGAAATTGGCATATAGCTCTTCCCAATGCTTTATGGGCAGATAGAGTCACTCCAAAGAATTCTTTAGGGGTTTCTCCTTACATGTTGCTCTATGGGAAAGAGGTTATTCTTCCTCCAAGCTGCATACTACTCCCTTCCTTGCAATTAGCACAAGCATCCCGACGGTCAAATAGTGAAATCATGCAGTCACACAGTAATACCCTGCTGAAACTTGAAGCACTATCACAAGTTAAGAGTCCGAGAGTTGGAAGGAATTCTTGTTTTACTTATGTATTCTTTGATTTATATTGAAAAATATTCATGATGTTCCCTTATGGTGATAAGAGCACAAAGTTAAAAAAAAAACTGGAAGATGTTCCATAGATAGAAACAACAGTGTGTTGCAAAAGAACTTATTGCCTATGTTCTTATTTGAATTGAAAAATAATAATATGCAGGGCTTCTTTAGATAAAGAAACTAGTTTGTTGTTAAAAAACCTGTAAATGTGACTGAAGGATATTGAATCAAAGTGATATTTTATGTCTAGAACTCTATTAATGATATATCCTTGAGCAAAGTTAGTGATATGGCACTTGTCATTTTACCAGTCTATGAGTACTTTAGAATCTTTTGCGAGTTTTTGACACCATTGTCTTCTGGTAATTTCAACAATATTGAGTGGGACTAACGATTAAGAACATGTGTTTCCTCCCAGGAGGCCATAGGTTCAAATCCAATGGGGGATAGGGTATGTACACCTATGTAGAATTTAATAGTTAAATCGTTGTGTAAAGGGGGGTCCTTTGTCCCACAAACAAGGGGGTCTCATACACCAAATTGGTGCATGGTTTAGCCATGAGCTTAAAAATAGATTACTACTACTACTACTAATACTACTATTTGAACCAAGGTTCGTATTGTATCTTAGAAGAAATTTAATATGATTGTTTATATGAAGTATGGCCCCAATATCAGACTTTCCTAGACTACCTTGACTGGCCCCTTCAAAAACCGCCAAGGATAATCATAATCTATTTTAGGTTCCTTCAAAATACTTGTGCTCTTTTTCTTTGAATCCTTATAGTTCTATTTGTATGAGAGGTTAATGTTATTTGAAACCTACCCAATAGAAGGGTCTATTCCTTCAAAAATCATTTTTTTCTAGCTAGCTAAAGCCCCCACAACACAAAACAAAGCAATGCCCTATGGCTTGAGGAAGTGGAATCTTTGATCCAATGTTCAAAACAATCTAGAAGTGTATCATTTTCCAAAGAGAATGAACCATTTACTAACATCAACATTTCTTTCTAAATTGAAATTGAGAAAGGGAAAGTTACAAAAATATGATTAACAATTTCATTATCTCCCTTGTAGACATATACTTAGCATAGTCTAATTTCTTTTTTGTAAATTATCCCAAGTGAGGATCTTGTTCGAGAGGGACAACTAGAGGAAGATTCTAGTCTTTAAGGGGATTTGTAGATTCCAAATTAGACTCCACCACCATACCTTCTCCTCCCCATTGCTCTCTTCAATTGGAACTTCATATCCAAGTTTTGTTGTTATCATTCCCAATGCTTTGTTGTTTTTACCATCTCAACTCATCATCATTGTTCTGTAGTGATATGGCATTGTTTTTTAAATGAGAGACGCAATTGGTCCATTCTTCCACTATGACTCCTAGCAAATTGAGGTCCTTTTATGTTTGTCATCCATGCACCCAACTTCCTATCAACTCTTGAGTAGTCACATATGCAATCCTTTCCTTTCCTTGAGCATGAAGATCCTCAACACTAGGGGAAAGTCTATGATTTCTAGTATAGCCTATCTAAGGGTTGTCTCCCAACATTAGTTTGTCACCATTTCCCATCTTCTAGGCTACCCATTCATTAATGATTGGAGAAGCCTTGATTAGTCCTTTCCACACATTAGAAGCTTCCTTGAAGGTTTTCCTTTCTTTTCCGATCTACTCCTCCACAGACTAATCTCCTATATATTAATATTTTAGTAGTCTGGCCCATAATTCCCCATGAAATAAAATTCTCCATAAGCTTTTAGCAGCTAACGCATGACCAAATAGGCAGATGTTTTTTAAGCCCTAACTCGCCGACTTCTTTGTCTTAGCTATTTTGGACCACTTTATTAGGTAAATTTCCTATGATTCTTTGTTACGTACCTAGAGAAATCTAAAAACATTTTTCTTATCTTATTGAATATACCTTGTAGAACATGTGTTATGGATAGCCAATAAGAAGGGATACTCTCCAAAACCGACTTAACCAACACCAGTATACCTCCATGAGACAACCACCAATAGAACTAATAAGTCATTTAGCTTCAATCTTCTTGTACGGCCACAACCAATCTACAAATTTACAATCATTTGGTTTTAAATTAAAACCCATATATTTATTCTTTGGTCTAAAGGAGTATGGTTCAATTTTTTTTTGATAAATATGTCTTTTTAACTCTTCTTCCAATCCATTGAAAATCGAACAAGATAGTTTCATGTTCACTTCCATTCTAGTTTCACCACAATGTATATCCAAGTGATTCTTATAGTACCTCATTTTTGTTAAAGTGTCTTGACCAAATATTAAAATATCATTGACAAACAACAAGTGAGTGATGTTTGTTGAGACTGCAACTCTTATACCGAAAGGAATAAAAAAGAGATAGGGGGCAACCTTGCCTGAGACCCCTTGAAGAATTGAAAAATATTGAAAGAGAGCCATTACTTATGACAACAAAAGAAGCTAAAGACACACAACCTATTACCTAGTTATTTGTTTGCAGGTTCAATCCCATTTGGATAAGAACTAACCTAATGTACAACTAGTTGAACATATCAAAATCCCTTTCCAGATCAATCTTAAGAGTCACGGCAAACATCTTGTCATACTTAATAGTATGCAAACACTCCTAGGTATGCCCATAACATTGTATATTTGTTTATCAAAGAGAAACGAAATTATTCTTTAGATATGAATGAAGACGACATCCCTTTCAATATGCTAGTGATCACTTTTGCAATAGTTTTGTTAGTAAAATTGCATACTGAAATTATTCTAAAGTCTTCTAAAGAATCAAGATCATTCTTTTTTAGAATGCGTGCGATAAAAGTTGAGGTTAAGGCACCATTCATCTTCTTGGAGATACTAGATTCCTCAACTACTGTTAACAAATTCCTCTTGTAGTAGGTCATAAAAATCTAGGTATAACTCCATAGGCCAGCCATCAAGGCCTCTACCTTTTTCTTTCTTAAATGAAAGAAGAACAAACTTCAACTCTTCCTTTGTGAATTCAGTCTCTAGCGCTTCATTCATCCTATGATAAAAAATACTAGGTAAATTTTTTATTGCTTTCATTAAATCACCAATATTAGTATTACTAGGATCCTTGAAAATATTATAAAAATATCTCATGCCTGCTCCAGGATACTAACATGTCCTTGAAAGAAGATGCCCCAAATCCATAAGTTAATCCAATATCCATATTATGTTTACACTCTTTCTATGATTAGTAAAATTGTGGAAGAAGTTAGTGTTATTATCCCCTTTAGCCAACTAGATGTCTCTACTCTTGAGTCTCCATTTGACCTTCTCATTATCCAAACGTATTTTTTTCCATCTTCAAAGAATTTTAAGAAGCTAAGCTCTTCCTTAGAGAAAACACCAAATATATTAAAGTTAAACAAGACAAAATTACTTTGTTCAACTTCCTTTAGTTTCGATTGATCCTTCTATTTTTTCACCCTTGGCCACATAACAACTAATAGCTTAATCCTCTTTAGATTGCTTGCAAATTGATGCATGGTAGAATCCCTTGAAGATGCATTATAAAGCTTCCAATTATTGATGAAAATGTATTGAAATATTTTTCACATACCCATGCATGATTAAATTTGAGAGGAGTAGGATGTTTATGATTCTCATCATTTATTTGGATTAAGACATGGAAATGGTCAAAAGAGCCTTCACTCCCCACCTAGTATTTTTATCTATCAGCTTCCTCCAAAGCCTTTTCAACCACAAGAAGTATGTAAAGTATTTTAGTAATACCCGCTCTGCCTCTTTTGAAGTTTCTCCATGTAGGAACTAATTTCAGTGGTTCAACATCAAGTAGGTTCAACTCCTAAAAAATTAAAGACAAACAATGTAACACACCCAATATCCCCGGTATCATGTGGAGGAAATGGGGTGTAAATTTTTTTCCTTATCATATCTAAGAAAGACCAAAATGTTAGTCGCAATGTTTATGACATAAAAGTTTTCTCATAAACAATTCATTTCTACGTATACAATTTATTTGATTAGCATATAAGACTTGAGATCTCATGTGAGACTAGAGACGAAATAAATTTACGGAACCAACTGCTTCTCTTGTCACATATACCAACTATCTAGTAATCCCATGTTATCATGCACAATATCTCCATGGCATGATTAGTACCAATATCGTATAATAACACCGTGAATACTATTTTATTTATACCTTTACTCAATAATTCTTAGTTGACAATATAAAGGCATGCAAATTACTTATACTCACCCAAAGCAATATTAAAATTATTACCATCCTACAAGATAATAATCCCTTATTCATTTAATTCATCAAGGCTTCCTCAATAGAGTGATGATTCTCAATATATCCTTCTTATATACCATGAAAGGTTAACTATTAATTTAAGAATTTATTATAAAACAACATAACATTGGTCAAGAATAGTATATTCAACTTTCATTCCTCTGCATGGAACACAACAATTGTACATAACACCCACTATCATTATGTTAGTAGCATTAAACAATCAAATATCTATATACATTTGTTCTTAGAGTAAATCTCATTGTCATTAGGCTAATCTCATGAATCACCTAAATACAAAATATGCCACCATAACACCAATCATTAATACAACCAATATAATACAACATCCATGTAAGTACAAAGATAATCCATGAAATATTTTCATTTATGAACATGACATATTTCAAAACGATGCAACAATGAAAATACTTATTTGAGGAAAGTAGACTAAGGCGACTGAAGGTTTGATTGCAACTTTCCTCCCCGATGTATATTTCTGCCACCGAGAGGCCACCCCCTGAGCTCGTAATGAATACACTAGGGTAGAGATCTATTTTATCAAGGACTCTCTTGATCTTATATTTCTTCAAGAGACTAAGACTAATCCTCAATCTTCCATCTTACATTAAAAACTCATTAAGATTAATAAAAACATAAGGGTTGTGCCCTTCCTCCCTTAATCAATTACAACATTTAGTATATATCTTATTCAAGACTTGACCTAAGGGTAGCTTCCCCTTTTAACTTATACATATATATAACTATTATGTATTTTGATTCTTTTCCAAAATTAAAAATATAATCGAGGGAATGCCATCATATTAATATTGTATTAACCTACTGAGCATTGTTCGATTGATTCGGGATTGGAATCCTTAGGATCCTTCCCTTCCCAAGCTTAGGCGTGTGTGTGTATATATATATATATATTCAAACAAAGGGATCAAGATCTGCATTGGTAAAATGCGGAAATGCAATATAAGGGATACAACAATACATAGATTATACATTACACAAAGTTCATCAAATGAATTTATATAAATGAAGGGATACCGCGATATAGAGACCGCATCTCATTATCTAGAGTTCATCAAATAAACTTCAAGCAATGAAGGGATGCCGCGATACAGAGATCGCATCTCAGTATATATTAAACATCGTTCATCAAATAAACTTGAAGCAATGAAGGGTTGTCGTGATACATAGATCACATCTGATTATATATGAAGCAATTTTCATCAAATAAACTTCAAGCAATGAAGGGATACCGCAATAGAGAGATCACATTTGATTATATATTAAACATATTTCATCAAATAAACTTCAAGCAATGAAGCGATGCCACGATACAAAGATCACATCTCATTATATATTAAACAGAGTTCATCAAATAAACTTCAAGCAATGAAGGGTTGCTGCGATACATAAATCACATCTCATTATATATTAAATAGAGTTCATCAAATAAACTTCAAGCAATGAAGGGTTTGCACGTTACAAATATCGCATCTAAATAGAGTTCATCAAATAAACTTCAAGCATTGCGATACAGAGATCGCATCTCATTATATATTAAGCATAGGTAAAATATAACATGTATGTATGCATAATGATCAACTAAGATTGATTAACAACGCACACATATATATATATATATACAATCAGAGCATCTACACATAACAATGTCGATGAGGCACGGATCGTATCTCTTTGTCAAAATTTGCAATATACATAATATAATATAATATAATATATATATATATATATATATCTATATCTATATCTATATCTATATCTATATCTATATATATATCTATATCTATATCTATATCTATATATATATATATATATATATTACACACTAATATTCATTATTTGTAGGAACGACCAACTACAACGTTGAGTAACCATTTAAGGCAACGCTACTAGGATCATTGTCAAGGCTTTGCAATCTGCCGATCGTAATATATATATTATGCAGTAATATTCACTATACTGAGATTGTAGGAACGATCAACTATAGCCCCGCGTAACCATTTAAGGAAACGCTACTAGGATCACTGTCAAGGATTTTCAATCTGCAGAGTGTAATATATATATTACATAGTAATATTAACTATAATGAGATTGTAGGAACGATAAACTACAATCTTGAGTAACCATTTGAGGCAACACTACTAGGATCCCTGGAATTGATTAACAAAGGAATGAAATCGATCAAGACAAGTGAGAGATCGATCAACACGGGCATTGATTTTCGAATAGTAATAATATAGAGCAATGTTATAATAATATAGAGAAATGACACATAAATCAATAATACAAAAATTAACGGTGGAGCGGCCATGGGATCGGGCTCGCTTTACAGAGCTGAGCCGCCCCATCCCTTCAACTGCCTTGTACTCATCCAAAAGAAAAATATATATCCTAATGAACAAGGATTGAGAACACCCCCTTCTACTCGAGCCAACTTCTCTTAAGAAAGCTCAGCCTTCCTCCCAACAGATTGACAAATGGCAGTTTCAACCTTGCCGCTCCTTCAAAGGAGATAGTTTTGGTGCTCCCTCAAGGAGACAACCCCCCAACAATCTCTCCAAGGAGAGTTGTATTGACCAAAAAATCCTCCACCAAATCGTTTTTCAATAAAGTCTTTTGTTCCACGTTTCCATTTTATGCTAATTGTATAAACGAGCACTCCCTTTCTCTCTTTGAGATATTTGATATCCGTGAAGAGCCTTACATAATTGAGCAAAATAGGGATGTACTTACATATGTACTTATTAAATAAACAACAGTATTTATAGCATCCACCCAAAACTGTAAGGGCAACCTTGCATGCAGTGTCATACACCTTGCACTCTCCATGATCGTTCTGTTCATCCTTTTTGACACACCATTTTCTTGTGGTGTTCCTGGGACTGTTTTCTCTCTACGAATCCCATTGTATGAACAATAACTATCAAACTCCTTGCCGCAATACTCATCTCCATTATCAGACCTGAGACACTTCAACCTTTTTCCTGTCTCATTCTCAACTAAAGCTTTCCACCTCTTAAAAGTAGCAAACACATCATATTTATGTCTAACGCAATAAACCCAAGTTTTCCTAGTTGCATCATCAATAAATGTAACATAATAATGAGAGCCACCAAGAGATTGTACCTGAGCCGGTCCCCATACATCTGTATGCACTAGCTCTAACTTTTCATTCTTTTTCTGTTTCCCAACCATGAGAAATCTGATTCTCTTATGTTTTCCATAAACACAGTTTTCACAGAATTCTGAAACTTACCTGCTTCAAATTTGGCAGCAACTTCCTTGAGTGGAGAATCTGCATCCCCTTCTCACTCATGTGGCCAAGCTTATGATGCCACAATGTTGTATCTGTTCCTATGGAAGCTAAAGAGATAGAATGGTCAGTATTATGAGGACATAATACAACGTACCTACTATGTCTCCTTTTGCTATCACCATTGATCATTTATTGATCTTCCACCACTTTTCTCCGAACGTAGATAGACAGCCGCCGTCTCCCAACTGCCCTGTTGAGATCAGATTTCTTTTCATAGCAGGAATATTGCTAACATTTTTCAACATCCAATCAGTTTCATTCTTAACTTTTATCCATACCTTACCCATTCCAACAATTTTACATGGCTCATCATCACCCAATAAAACATGTCCAAAATCACCGGGAACATAATCATGAAAGTATTTCCTATGGGGTGTAGCATGACATGAAGCCCCTGAATATACTACCCAATAATCACTAGTATTATCTAATACAAGAATCAAAGCATCTTGTAACACATCACCTGCTACATTTGCTTCCTGGGTAGTTTCCTTCTGTGCATCTCCTTTCTTCTTTAGAGATCTGTAGTCTTTCTTCAGATGTCCTTTCTTTCCACAGTTCTAGCACTCTATCTTTCCCAGTCTGGACTTGGATCTTCCCGTTTTAGACTTCCCACGATTACCTTGGCTCTTTCCTCTCTCCTTTTGTCTCCCCCTGGTCTCCATGGTCAACACATTACCTGATGTCTCACCTGTGCTTTTTCTTCGCATTTCCTCGCTAAGAATAAGACCAATAACATCATCAAATTTCAAGGTGTTTGAACCAAAGACAAAGTTACTTACAGCCATGACCAAGCTATTTCAGCTTTCTGGCAATGAACACAAGATTAGAAGAGCCCTAACCTCATCATCACAGTTCACACTTACAGAACTTAGTTGATTTGTAACCGTATTAAACTCATTTAAATGATTAGTAACAGATCCACCTTCAGACATCTTCATATTAAATAAACGCTTCATTAGAAATACCTTGTTGGAGGCCGAGGGTTTTTCATACAGCTTACCCAATGCGCTCATCAAATCCTCCATTGTCGTTTCTTTTGAGATATTGAAAGCCACCGACGAAGCTAGGCTCAGCCGTATTGTTCCCAGAGCCTTTCTGTCAAGAACCTCCCATTCTTCGTCCTTCATAGCCGCCGACTGCTTTTCTCTTCCTCCCAATGGTAGGAATAGATCCTTCTGGTATAGATAGTCCTCTATTTGAATTTTCCATAACTGAAATTTTTGGCCGTTAAACTTCTCGACCTTAAACTTTCTTTCTTCCGCCATTGCTCCCACTCGAACCAGAAACCCTAGCTTCCTGCGGGTTTATCTCCCAAATAAACCTTCGGCTTTGATACCAATTGTTAGAAAAAACAGGATCGCAGAGCAATAACAATAAACAAAAATGCAAATATAATCACACACACATTACAAGAGAGACACAGATATATCGTGGTTCACCGCACCTTGGGCTACGTCCACACTGAAGTTGCCAGTCCTTAATATTATTCCGTCTAGCAAAGTGAAGGGATACAACCTGCAACACAACTGCTGCACTTCCTCTTCACTGTCTCATAGTCTCTCTTTTTTTTTATCTTAGAGATCTTTACAATGCATAAAACCTAATACATCATTAACCCTATTTGTATTACATGTCTTTCTTTTATAAGAGAAATACAATGGAAAAATACCACGGTCGTGCCGGGATCATAACCAAACCTGGGGTACGGACACGGCTGAATAATAATATCTCTGAATCTGGAGATCAGGCTCCACAACCAACATATCTCATTGTGGCTTCATTGCCATCACCAAGTCCTCTGAATTTGTTACAACTTCGTAGATATTTAGTCGCAACATCACATCATCAATCCATCAACAATAGGTTTACATATTTATTGATCAACTATTTCTCATTAACATCTCACATGCTTTGATGATATAAATATCACTATACATTAGTCTTTAAGGTTGATCTTTATTCAAACCCTTGCAATATAATTTCTAATCACCATATTTTATGCACAATCATTTATAATGCTCTTGTTTTTCAACAAGTCCTGCAGATACTGACGATCTTCCAAAAACCACTTGTTAGTGCACTTCTAGCAACACAGTTAAAACCTTAAGAAATCCTTTTCCAAACATTGGTTTTAGATTTCATACTATCCTATAACCAAACAAATATAATAAGATGTTTAAAATTTATCACTCACTCCTAAGTGTTTTAACTTTAATATCCATACAAGATGATTTATAATTAACATTCTATTTCGACCATGACTTTCACCCGTCATAATTCATGGAGATAATCTTGCAATGCTAGTATATAAACATTTATTGTTCCCTTTCATAAACTATGTTTTCTCATGGAGTATAGTAACTTATAAACCTGATAGTTTTACAATCCTTCCATTAGTGCTAAGCTATGATGGCTACTCTATTTATTGATTCAAATATTTAACTTGCAGATTCAAAATGAGTCGTAAGATTATGGTCTTATCGACTAGACACCTTTGTCTATAATTGTATCTATACTTATTTTTGTATATCTTTATAACCAAAACTCCATTATTCAGTACATGAACATAATGCTTAAAAAATAAAAGGGTACACAGGGTACTACCAAAGGACCGAACACCAAGAGCAACCACTTCACACAAACAAATCACAGATCAACACACCGATGTTTTGACTTGGTTTAAACCCTCTTGAGGGAAACACTCCACGGCCCCGGCCAAATAGCTTCTACGTGACAATTTATTATGCAAAGAAAGAAAGTTACAAATGAGCTTCTCATAATCGATCAACTAAACAATGACCCTCCGTGCTCTTTAAATAGAGATCATGGACCAATCGGGTGTTAAGCCACAGATCAAGGTTAGGTTTGATCTAAGAGAAGTTGAGCCGTCGGATCACTCTATGTCGAAAACATATCGTGACCGTCGTATTAAGTATTTACAAATGCATACTAAAGAAACACACTATCCCTAACAGATATATTACACAAGTTGATCTTAACTAACTCCTAAGTGTCTAAATATCCTAACATCCCCCCTTAAGAACAACTTGGGATAGGATTGAAGGATTTACAAAAGTGACACTCTTAGGAGAAGGAAGGGGGCATTAGAGCCTATCCCCCCTTAATGACAAGTTCCTGAACTCCTAACATAGATCGAAGTTTAGAAAACTTCGCTTCTGTAAGAGACTTGGTGAAGATGTCTGCAACTTGATCATCTGTAGGGCAAAAGAGCACTTCAAGAACCCGATCATGAACAAGATTTCGGATGAAGTGCATATGTAGCTCAATGTGTTTGCTGCGTTGATGTAGAACCAGATCTTTGGCAAGCTTGATGGCACTTTGATTGTCGTACCAAAGTGGAGTAGGCTGCTGCTGCTCGAATCCAAACTCTGAAAGGATCTGTCAAAGCCATAAAGCTTCCTGACTGGCATTGACGGATGCTCGATATTCTTCCTCTGCTGAAGAAAGAGCAAGAGCTTGTTGTTTCTTACAAGCCCAAGTAATAGGTATAGATCCCAGACTGAAAACATAACCTGCAGTAGACTTTCGATCATCAGGATCGTCGGCCCAATCTGAATCAGTGAAACCAACCAACAAAGGTTTCCCCCCTGTATTGTAATGAATCCCAAACTGAACTGTACCTTGAATTTATCAAAGTAGTCTTTTAGCTGCTTTCCAGTGACTTTCATGAGGTGTCTGCATATAACGGGAAACTCGACCAACGACAAAGGAAAGGTCAGGACGGGAATGAGTCAAGTATAAGAGACTACCAACAAGCTGGCGATACAAGGTGGCATTGACTTCAGGTGAAGTACAAGTGGCAGAAAGTTTGACTCCAGACTGGAAGGGAGAAGGGGCTGGTGTACAATCTTCCATGTGAAAGCGACGAAGAAGGTCACAAGCATACTTAGACTGAGAAAGAAAGATTCCTTCTTTGGTTTGCAGGACTTGGAGACCAAGAAAATAATGCAAATGTCCTAAGTCTGACATTTCAAAATTTTGTTGAAGACTGGATTTCACATGGGTTATAAGCTTAGGGTCACTACCAGTAAGAATAAGGTCATCAACATATAGAACAAGTATGATGAGATGGTTTCCTACTTTCTTGGTATGGATATTGGGGTCAGAATGGCATCTAGAAAAACCAGTGTCAAGGAGAAAGTTATCCATTTTGGCATACCAAGCTTTAGGAGCTTTCTTAAGGCCATATAAGGATTTCTTAAGGTGACAGACAAGGCTAGAGTTATTCTGAACATAGCCAGGAGGTTGTTCCATGTAAATTTCCTCCTGTAAATCACCATGTAAGAAGGCAGACTTGACATCCATTTGATGGAATTCCCAGTTGTGTAAGGCTGCAAGGGAAAGAACAAGGCGGATGGAGTTCATTTTTGCGACGAGAGCAAAGGTTTCATTGTAGTCAATCCCTTCAACTTGGGAAAAACCTTTGGCAACTAACCTTGCCTTAAGTCTTTCAACACTTCTATCTGATGCATACTTAGTTCTGTAGACCCATTTACATCTGACAAGTTTTCTTCCTTTTGGGAGAGGTACAAGATCCCAAGTATCGTTTGTCATTAAGGAACGATATTCTTCATCCATGGTTGCATCCCAATATGGATTCCCTGAAGCTTCTGCAAACGTTTCTGGATCATGATTCTCGGAAACTTGAGCCAAAAGAGAAGAGGCTCGCTGAAACTGAGAACGTGTTCGACGTTGATCTCTAGGATCACCGGCAAGATCACCAGCTGCTTCACATGTTGAACGGACCCATCGAGGAAGCACTTGTGCTGGTGCAACTGGAGGAACATGAGCAGGCGGAGGTGAATTTTCATCCTCACTGTCATCATCAGAAATTGGATTTGGAAACCTGTCAAGGAATTTGGAAGAAGAAGAAGAAGGCACAAACGCCTAATCAGGCTCACAGGCCAAAGATGGCACAATCGCCGAGTTAGGCTCGCAGGCCAAGATATTTTCATCAAATTTAACATCTCTTCTAATTATTATATCATGAGAATGTGGTTGAAGAAGTCTATAACCTTTTACATCTTCAGAATATCCAACAAATATGCACTTTTCACTTTTAGGCTGCAATGCTTTCCGTTTTTCATCCGGAATGTGAGCCCATGCTTCACTACCAAACACACGGAAGTGACTTACATCAGGTTTAGTTTTACTCCATGCTTCTTCCGGTGTTATACCTTGTAATGCTTTAGTGGGGGTGCGATTAACTATGTAATTTGCACAATTAATGGCTTCAGCCCAAAATTGAAGACTTAGTCCCTTAGATTGGATCATACAATTAGCCATTTCTTTTAAAGTGCGGTTCTTCTGCTCAGCTACACCATTTTGTTGTGGTGTATATGGAACAATGTGCTGTTGTTGGATGTCTTGTTCAGTGCAGAAAGTAGTGAACTGTTTGTTAACATATTTTCCTCCATTGTCAGATCTTAACTTAATAATTTGATGACCAGATTGTTTTTCAACAAGGGCCTTGTAGGCCAGTAACATGTTAAATACTTCGCTCTTAAGTTTTATGAAATAAACCTAAGTGCGTCTGGTGTAATCATCAATGAAAGTTAAGAAATATTTGAAACCAGAAAAGGAAGTAGATGGAAGAGGACCACACAAGTCACTATGCACAAGCTCCAAGGGAACCGAGGCGTGCCAAGAGGCACGTTTGTCAAAACTGTCTCGATGATGTTTTTCGAGTACTCAACCGGAGCAAACACCATCTCTGCAAGATACCATCGGAAGACCTGTCACCATGTTTTCTTTACATAGTTGTTGCAATGAGCGATAATTTAAGTGACCAAATCGCTCATGCCAAAGTTTGCTCAAGTTATCACTATGAACAACAAAAACTGAAGGGAAAGGTGATGACCCAAAGTTGTTAAACTTGTACAACCTGGTAATATCATCAACAATTCTAGTAGCTAGGACCTGTTGAGGATATTTAAAATACTTGATTACAACTTGGTGAGGTGTAAAGGTCACAGTTTTACCTTCACCAGAATGAGTGATCTGATAGACTGATAACAAATTGCAGGAAATTCTTGGAACACATAGTACATCAGTAAAATGACCATTATCTACTGGAACTGTTCCAACTCCTACAACACTTAGAGATCTATCATCACCAACAAATATTTGTTTGGTGTTACATTCATGCATAGTAGAAAAGATGGCTTGATCCTTAGCCATATGATAAGATGCTCCAGAATCAATGAGCCATTCATTTGAAGTAGAAGAAGAAGATGCATTATAAGAATAACCAGAAGCACAAAGTGCATGTCCATGAGAGGCAGATTCTGAAGGCGAATCTAGGCTGATGTGGTGCTTCTTCATTGCTGCTTCCAAGGCTGCCATCTTCTTGAAACACTTAGATTCATCATGATTATCTTTCCCACAATAGTTGCAATGACGCTCAATCTTCTTGCCTTTTGGCTTGGATCCTTTGTCATTTTTTAAAGAAGGAGTTGACTGAGAGGGTTTTGGACCCTTGTTTGACTTATTATTGCGAAAATTTTGTTTCTTGGGAGGCTTGGACTTTTCTTTCTATTGGGACAATAAGGCTTTCCCAGATGTATCTGCATTGTTGATTATTCCAAGATGAATGAGTTTATCTTGTTCTCTAATCAAGGAATCACAAAAGGATTCAAGACTAGGCTCTTGATAGCTAGCTGCATTCAATGATGCTTTCATGGAGTAAAATGTAGATACAAAAACAAAATATGCAGGTCCAAGTTTGGAAAGAATATGATAAATGCATTGTTTGTCTTCCCTCTCAATTTTACATTCTGCACATAAGAGCTTAAGAGTTTTGTACTTAGATAAATAATCTTGAATGCATGAAAAGTCACTTGGATTTAAAAAAATCAACTCATTTTTGAGTTGGTGATCTCGAATTTCATTGTGTTTACCAAACATATATTCCAACTTGTCCCAAGCAGCATTAGGTTCATCAATTCCAGATATGTGGAATCGCAAATCAGTAGAGATTGACATCCCAATCAATCCACCAGCTTCATCACATCTATTTGCCCATTTTATTTTCTTATCATCATCAGTGGGTTCTTTTTCTTTCCCTGAGGTAATTCCGAAAAGCCCCCTACTTCGTAGAACATTCTCCATACGAGATTTCAATGAGAAATAGTTGGAACTGTTAAGTAGAATATCACAAGGGGCGGCCATATTTGTAAATTAATGGCTGTAAAAGCAGAAACCAATAGTCTGGATGTGAAGAGCTCGAAACAATAGGTGGTTTCAAAAAAACGGCACTGAAAACTGACTCTGTATGATGAAGTTATGCTTGAACAAAAAAACTGTTGAAGATGTCCCCAATAGTGACGTGGCAGCTAGAGAATGTCCAGCAAAAAAAAAAAACCCCTCTTCCCAAGATAAACCTTTTGACAATCACTTTACAAGAAAGTTGCTTTAAGTGAACCACTTTTGTAAAATAAGTGATTTCACTTTTACAATGATATTACTTTTAAATAGTGCAACAATAAAAAAAACTTAAGTGACTCACTTGTATTTTTATTTTTTATTATTTAAGTGAGATGCACTTTTACAATAAAATAACTTGAAATTAGAAATTGCATGCACTTTTTCTTTTAAAAGTAACTTCCTAAGACTTGAACTGAAGACCTATTAAGGAATAAAGCAAATTTGAACCAAGTGAGCTAGATTAAAAGGTATATAAAATATGAGAATGAGGAAAGGGTTTTTTTTTTTTACTCTTCTTGATCGGTTTGCGTGTTTGCCTTTTTTCCTGCAAAACAAACCACAAATCGAAACAAAAAAAATTTTCCACACTTGTGGAGTTAGATCTTGTTAGCTTTCCCGGAAAGTCTACGTTTTCTCTCTGTTTTTGATTTGCCGAGATCGCGCAAGGTGCACGGCAAAGAGCATACGCAGCCGAGAAAAACCCTTTCCCTTTCTGTTTCTGATTTGCCGAGATCGCTCAAGGTGCACGGAAAAGAGCATACGCAGATGGGAAAGCAACAATCCGAACCCAAAAAAAAATCTAACCGTAAAAAAAGATGAAATATGAGATTTTTTCTTTTTAAAAAAATGAAATAAAAAAATGCGTCATTGTAACATTATACCTTCAGATCTGATGAAATACGCATTTCTAGAGCAACCGGGAACCGTTTTCGATCAAACGAAAACTATTTCCCAATGGAAACGACGCTACGGACGCAACGGAACACCTCCTATAGCCCAGAAATACACTAAAATACTAGTTTTAGAAACCATTTTGAGTTTCGGCAACAGCAGTTCAAGATCTAGATCATAACCGGAAGCGACACTTCATAAAAGCTCTGATACCATGTTCGGGTACACAGGGTACTACCAAAGGACCGAACACCAAGAGCAACCACTTCACTCAAACAGATCACAGATCAACACATCGATGTTTTGACGTGGTTTAAACCCTCTTGAGGGAAACACTCCACGGCCCCAGCCAAATAGCTTCTACGGGACAATTTACTATGCAAAGAAAGAAAGTTACAAATGAGCTTCTCATAATCGATCAACTAAAAAATGACCCTCCATGCTCTTTAAATAGAGATCATGGACCAATCGGGTGTTAAGCCACGAATCAAGGTTAGGTTTGATCTAAGAGAAGTTGAGCCGTCGGATCACTCTATGTCGGAAACATATCGTGACCGTCAGATTAAGTATTTACAAATGCATACTAAAGAAACACAATATCCCTAACGGATATATTACACAAGTTGATCTTAACTAACTCCTAAGTGTCTAAATATCCTAACATATTGTTCCCTTTCATAAACTGTGTTTTCTCATGGAGTATAGTAACTTATCAACCTGATAGTTTTACAATCCTTCCATTAGTGCTAAGCTATGATGGCTACTCTATTTATTGATTCAAATATTTAACTTGCAGATTCAAAATGAGTCGTAAGATTATGGTCTTATCGACTAGACACCTTTGTCTATAATTGTATCTATACTTCTTTTTGTATATCTTTATAACCAAAACTCCATTATTCAGTACATGAACATAATGCTTAAAAAATAAAACAAAATGAAGTAATAACCTTAAACTCACAGCTTTCAATCTCTATCTCATTGGCTATCTCTTGGATAACTTTGAAGATGAACTCATCTCTTAGTCCATTCCGTTATGCATACATAAAAAATCAATTTGCTAGTTCGACAAGCTTTATATTTTATGACTTCATGTTGAGCCCAAATATGCTTGAGTGCTGTAGCCTTAGCTCTATTACACTTTGTAACACACCCAATGTCCCCGGTATCATGTTGAGGAAATGGGGTGTAAATTTTTTTCCTCACCATATCTAAGAAATACCCGAATGTTAGTTGCAATGTTTATGGCATAAATTTTTTCTCATAAACAATTTATTCCTACGCATATAATTTAATTGATTAACATATCAGACTTGAGATCTCATGTGAGACTAGAGATGAAATAAATTTACGGAACCAATTGCTTCTCTTGTCACATATACTGGATATATAGTAATCCCATGTTATCATCCACAATATCTCCATGGCACGATTAGTACCAATATCGTATAATAACACCTTGAATACTATTTTATTTATACCTTTACTCAACAATTCTTAGCTGGCAATATAATGGCATGTAAATTACTTATACTCACCCAAAGAAATATTAAAAGTATTACCATCCTAGACGATAATAATCCCTTATTCATTTAATTAATCAAGGCTCCCTCAATAGAGTGACGATTCTCAATATATCCTTATTATATACCATGCAAGTTTAACTATGAATTTAAGACTTTATTATAAAACAACATATCATTGGTCAAGAATAGTATATTCAACTTTCATACCTCTGCGTGGAACACAACAATTGTACATCACACCCACTATCCTTATATGTTAGTAGCATTACATAACCAAATATCTATATACATTTGTTCTTAGAGAAAATCTCATTGTCATTAGGCTAATCTCACGAATAACCTAAATATGAAATATGCCACCATAACACCAATCATTAATACAACCAATATAATACAACATCCATGTAAGAACAAAGGTAAATCATGAAATTATTTTCATTTATGAACATGAAATCTTCCAAAATGATGCAACAATGAAAATACTTATTTGAGGAAAGTAGACTAAGACTACTTAAGGTTTGACTGCAACTTTCCTCCCAACCATTTGGCTCTCTGTCCATTGTATATTTCTGCCACCGAGAGGCCACCCCCGAGCTGGAAATGAATCCACTAGGGTAGAGATATATTTTATCAAGGGATTTCTTGCTCTTATATCTCCTCAAGAGACTAAGACTAATCCCGAATCTTCCATCTTACATTAAAAACTCATTAAGATTAATAAAAACATAAGGGTTGTGCCCTTCCTCCCTTAATCAATTACGACATTAAGTATATATCTTATTCAAGACTTGACCTAAGGGTAGCTTCCCCTTTTAACTTATACATAAATATAACTATTATGTATTTTGATTCATTTACAAAATAAAAAATATAATTGAGGGAATGCCATCATATTAATATTGCATTAACCTACTGAGCATGGGTCGATTGATTCGGGATTGGACAAGTTAGGAGCCTTCCCTTCCCAAGCTTAGGCGTATATATATATTCAAACAAATGGATCAGGCTCTCACCGAGCCATCCCTTCCCATTCAAGCAGAGGTAAAATGCAGAGATGCAATATAAGTGATTGTTGTAGGTACAACAGATCCCATGTTTTAATGTTTTAATAAAAAGATGGGAGCCCCAAATTTTTGTATGCAAAGGAAATGATTAAATTCCTTGGTCATTTTTGGGTTTTCTTCATGCTTGTATTGCTTTTCCATGATTGGATTTTCTAGTTAGTAATTTTCCCTTTGAAAATTATTTCATTTTTGTGTGTTTTTCCGAGTTGCGGAAATAAGCAATTTTTCCAGTGATTTGTTCTTTCCGCAATCCGCAATCCGCAGTGCGGATTGCAGAAGCTTGGTTTTTGGTTTTGGAATGTTTTCTTTCAGCAACCCACAATTCGTACGCGGATTGCGGATGCGGAAATATTTCCCAATAATTGCGGTTTGACGTGCCCGCAACCTGCAATTGCGGATTGTAGGAAGTTTGTCAAAAATAAATTGCGCTTTGCGTTTCCGCAACCCACAACCTCCATTGTGGTTTGTGGAAAGTGTTTCAAGAATAAGTTTGTGTTTTATATGTCCGCAACCCGCAATTGCGGAAAGTTCTTATTTTAATTTTTGTTGTTTGTGGAAACTTTTGGTTTGTTATACTTAGAGTTGCCTTCCCGCAACCCGCAACCCGCAATTGCTGATTGCGGATTGTGGAAAGAATGTACATATTTCCAAGCAATAAACTTCTGTAACTCTTCTTCCCATCCCGCGTGTTTAATATCAACCATTGATTTGTCTTGATCCTACGACTGATGTTACGAAAATTGATTTGAATAACTATTTGGATTTTCCGTTTTTCTTCACCAATTTTCAAATTACAATAAGCTTCTTAACTGATATTTTCAACCTCAGCCAAACATGAAATCACAATCATTGATCCGACTAATTCATAATGATCGAATGTTTAGAGTTGACGTCAAATCATACATGAAATGATGAAAATCCTATCTCATCTTAATCCAAATTTCATCGGCACATGCTGTGTTATTTCATTGTAGACGTGATAATTGCCATTCCCAGACCGTAAGGTTTTAATCATGGCAATTCATTACACTCAGTTGTTTTGGAATCTTTATTGATCTTATTAAATACAAACATCAATATAAGCAATTCAAAAATTCTTTAGTCGTTGTATTGCATTAAAAATTCTTGTTAGTCAGTTTTCAGAGACTTCCTTCTAACGGTTGCACTCTCTGAGCAAGATGTAGAAAAATCACAAATCTTTGTTTGAAGTTTGTGAAGAGAAAGAACTTCATCCTCTTCAATACCATGAGCTTGTGTCGCCTCCTTTTATAGCAGATGTTTTGGATGACAGCACTGGCAGTGAAAAAGAAGACTCTGAAATTCAATCCATGTACATACGGCTCCCTCAGAGGAAGAGAAGAAAGGTCACTGAAGAACATGCTCATCGAGATGATACAGTTATCCAAGATTTTATAATCAATGTAGCACTTGTCACTCCACCAGTCCCCTTAAAGGAAGGATGAGTGGCTGATTTTTTTCAGTTTTTGAGGACATTGCCGATCATTATGAATCTTCTAAGAAAGATCTTTCAGTTCCCTTGTTATCCATCACAGACAACTAGTAGATTGTTGTTATCTTTCACAGCTCACTGCGGGATATTTCCTGAATGTACGTGATGAAATATTTTGGGAATTTTATGAAATGCTTAGTATTAATCACTTATGGAGATAGTTTAGCAGTGGAAGTTGATTTTGTAATCCTTGTTTTATGGGAGGTCTATCCTTTGTAACTATTTTTGTAATTATTATTTAAAGGGTAGATGTCTCATAGAAAGGGGGGGAGAAGATCACTAGAGAAGGATTGGAGAAACGTTGTTTCACTGAAGATCTTGTAATTTATTGCAGACCTGATGAATCAAAGTTAGTTTCTTTTGGTATTTTCTTTGTCTATGTTGTCAAATTTGTTTGATGATATCTGATTTCTTCACCTTAATCATTGAATGAACACTATTTTAATTTTGCAATCAATCATTAATGCATTGATCTATGATTTATATTTGTCTCAATCGGTGATCTGTGTATCTTTATGTTTTAACTGAAATTATTTAATTAAAACATTTATCTATTTCTTCAAATGATTCACAGAAATTATTAAGTTTTCAATTGACATTCCAGATACAGGATAAGCTTGCATGTACCTAATCCTTAAGCTACTATCATTTGATTTTTATCTCTTGGTTCTATATTAAGTTAATGAGTAAAAGATCCAATTTTACATTTCTGTTAAGCTGGTGAATGGGCGTATTAAAACTCAAACCAAGTTATCCTGCACATAAACATAACACTTTCTTTAGATTAGATCTAACTTAGATTAGATTTATTTTAAGATAGATTTCTTTCTAGAGTTAGAACACTTTGATCTTCCCTCACAAGAAGACAGATCCTTTCAGGATCAAACCCCATAAGTGCCAGTGGAGGCCTTTATATCCGTGGGAGTTAACTACACCAAACAGCTTGGGGATAGAACTGCTCTTGTGCAGAGCTTTTTGAAGCCTTTCAGGCTAGGTTTTCACTCTCTGTTGTTATCCTTGGAACCCATTCTAGCAACCTACATACCCGAGGCTTCAACAAATGGCGCTAGAAAAAGGGCCAAAAGCAAGATATGCCTAAAAAGAATACCAATAGACCTCCTCCAGCAAGAATACTGATTGTCACCCGTAGTCATACGCAGGCATCAACCTGTGCAAGATCCAACCACCATTCTTGCTACTCCTTTGATAGAGAAAGAGACTAGGAGGGACGACATTGTTTTTATATCACCCACTAGGGGACCACGCACACTCGAACAATTACTCAAAGGTTCTTTAGATAGTGTTTCTAGGTTACAACAAAGGATCGTAGAAGAACGTAATATTGGACTAGCAGCAATTAAAAATCACCAGAACACCGATCCGCAAGCCAATAATTCAGATAATCAAAATTCATGTGACAAAAACCATGAACAACATAATTCACCTCGCCACACTCTGCTCCTCGATTTCAACCTTGATACATTATTCGGATAAATAGAACAAGACCAACTGAATGTTGCCACAGGTGGACCACCACCAACTCCTCCTTCATCTTCATCATCCTCATATGAAGAGTCATCACATAGTGAGTCAGAATCTAGTTCCTCCTCAGAAGATATACCCATGGCAATAAATGTAAACAGACCCTGGCTGGACCAGGATGCTGTGTTTATAGTTGGAGAACAACACAAACTCCCTAAGAACCCTGAAAAGTGGATCCCTAAGTTTGATCTTGATGAGAAATCACTTGCCCTTGATCATATTAAAACTTTGATGTAGGCCATCAGACTTAAGAATGTCATTCATGAAGATGTAGTTTGTAGATTGTTTCCCTACACCTTCCAAGGAAAAGCATCCACTTGGTACTTTACCTTGGAATCCAGATCCATCTCTTCCTAGGATGACTTTGAAAAGATGTTCATTAAGAAATTCGGAGATGACAAAACTCTAGAAGACTTGGTCATATATTTGTCCTCAATGAATATTAGAGGCAAGGAAATAGTAAAAGATTACAATCAAAGGTTTTCGTACTTAAAAAATAGGATCCCTACCACTGCTCTTCCTGCAGAAGAACTTCTGGTTGCTTATTATGTTAAAGGTTTACCTGTTCCCATTGCTATGTGGGTGAAAAGAGCGCGAAAAGATAACTTGCAGGAGGCCTTTGCAGAGGCCATCCGGGTTGAAAAAGATATATTATGCTTGAAAGCTAATCCTGATGCTACATCAGATCAACCTTCAACCTCCAAAATAAAGCAAGAAAATCCTCCAAGACCCACAGTGCAAAACAAGGACCCATTTGAGATGAATGACATGAAAAAGTCCCCCCAAAAGATCTCAAATGAAATGGTAGACCTGACAAAGACTAACACAGAAAACTAGAACAATAACAGGGGATTCAATAAACAACCTTTCAGAAGACCTTATCAACCTCCACAAAACCAAGTCCCACCTAATCCTGATGAAGGATTGAACTATGAAGAAATTCTTTCAATATTTAAGGCTTTGGTTTTAGAATTACATAATTCTCCTGATCATCCATATGATAACCCACAAGCGAATCAAGATCCCAAACCACCAGATGAAGTAGAAGACCAATAGATAAACACAATTAGCTTCTTTTCAGAACTTCCCATGGATGAAGAGGAAGATGAGCCTAAGGCTGTCTTCAATGTCCAACATCCCTATAATACAACGAGTAGAGGACAAACCACACAAGAACCTTCCACTTCAACACCCACACAAAACAGAGGTAAAGCACCAACACATAAGGACACTGTAATTACTAAAATAGAATACAATCTAATTGATGATTTTAAAAGAGTAAAAGCCAACATTTCTCTTTTTGAACTTCTGAAAATCCCTGCAATGAGAGACAGCCTGCACAAAAGCACGATTGTGAACAAGCCCAGGGAGGTTCATAACAACAATCTAGAGACACACTCTAAACTTGGTAATTAGAAACTAGGTTGCAAGAAAACACCTCCTTTCTTGCTTACTTTTGAAATCTTCAATAGAAATGTCCACAATTGTATGATAGATTCAGGGGCTTCATCAAATGTGATGACTCTATCTATTTGCAAAAAGTTGAATGCCTCTTGGGAGCCTTGCCCTACTCAAATTGTCCAACTTGATAGATCTAAGGTTAGGGTAGTGGGAGAACTGAAGAATGTCCTGTTAACACTATCTCCTGACCCTAGAATCCACCAGACTGTGGATATCATTGTGGATTACATCCCAGAAATTTATGGAATGTGGCTAAGCATGGATTGGTCAGAGAAGCTTAAAGGCTACTTTGCTACTGACTGGTCCCACTTATGGCTTCCCTACAATGGAAGACCAAACAGAATCGAAATCAACAGGGAACCTTACATGAAACAAATTGTTACAAACTTAAATGAACCTAGTGATCCTGCTACATATTTAAGCTCACATGTGGAACATTACACTTTCGATAGATTTTTTGGGGATCTACCTGCGGATTTGTCACCAGCTGAGAATGCACAGAATCAGTCCCAAATTGTCAATCTTACTTTTTTTCTATTCTCAGCTACTATTGTACATAATGTATACAATGTAAATACTAATTTTAGGATAGATTTGAATGCATGGACTCTATTTTTTGATGGCTCTAGATCTAAAGATGGAGCTGGTGCAGGTTGTGTCTTGATTGATCCAAAAGGGACCAAAACTATGATTGCCTGTAGACTTGTTGGAAGGAGGTTGGATGGGGAAAGGTTGCGGTACCATCGATGCCGTGACTCACCGAAGGAGGGCACGAAAGGAGTATTTATGTGTTAAAGAATACCGTAGTTGGTGGGTTTTGGGTCACTTGAACCATATAGTATGCAATAATGAGTCAGTGTACCGCGGTTTGCGGGTTTTTGGGGTCATTTGGACCGAGTCAGTTAGATATTGGGTCAATTGTCCATAGTGTCGGTTAGGAAGTCAGTTATAAGTGGACAAATATTGTAATGGCAGAAGCCTATAAATACATGAGAGCCGTAAGTGTTAGAGGAGAGGTGGAAAATAGAGAAGCATAGAGAGAGGAAGATAAGAGTGAAGAAGACCAATTGTACGAGGTCTGTGTTTTCACTTCTGGTATATGATCGCGATGGTAATATGATGATGTTTTGGTACAAACTTTGTGCAATGTTGTGATGAATGAATCTTGTTTGATGCAATGTCTGTTTACTGTTGCTATAATGATAAATGCTGCGATTAAGTAATATGTTCTATGTAGAATGTGATGATGAATGCTGATGTTAAGTAGAATGTTATAACTCCTTGTCGAATGTTTAAAGTTTTTGGTTAAGTATTGCAATAGGGTTAGCCCGTGCAGCCACAAATCTCCTCCTCCCTTGGCAGAAACATGGTTCCGTCTGCTCTTCCTGGATGCCTCGAGTGAGACCTCATCCACTCTGCGGGTGTTGCTGGGTGGGCTCAAACCTTCCCGGGCCGGTGCCCAGGGAGACTGCGGTATGTGTCGACAGTGAGGCGAACCCCTGTCAACTGAGGTCGCGTTGGTCAACAAATGGTTCCGTTGCTGGGACCGTGTGCAGAGTAGAAGGAGGTCATGTTGTGGCACCCGACAAAGCCGAAGATACAGAAATGGTTCGATCAGAAGTTGCAGGAGTTTGCTAAAGAAGAAAGCCGGAACACGCGATTGATAGTAGATCGCTGGCTGGGGAGATATATTCACAACGGTCCGCACGAATGGTTTTTCTGTGAATTTTCAGTCATTTTGTATGAATGGTTGTCAAATCTGACCTTCCAGAAGAGGAACTTCCAGGGTGGTCAATCGATGGCTTGGACCCCGGAATTGATTCAGGAGCTGCAGGAAGTCGATAATAAGGCATCGCGGATTGTCGAAGTTTGGCTTGATAGCATCTTGGAAGGATATATCACTGAATTTGCGGTTGACACGAAGAAATCCTATAGTGAAGCTGAAAGGTACTTATTCCGAGGATCAAGGGGAAGGTTTCTGCTGTCGCTCCAACTGTCGATTAAGATGCTAATCTGCAAAAATGGTATATTAAAGATGCACCTTGATCAGTAGACAGCCTAGTGGGCGGAGGCCATGGGTACTGCGACTGCTGGGGGAAAGTATATGGAATGGTAAGGGGTAGATGGGTGCAGACCATGAGGAGACTGTGAGTGAATCCGAGGAAGAAAGTGGTCTTACAAGAGGAGGAGCGAGGTTTCGACAGGAGAAGAGGTAGAGGACGGGAGAAGGTCCTGCTGCGATCGAACCGAAAAACCGCGAAGGAAGACCACACGGGACAAAACGACCTCATAGTCCTGATAGGAACGACCAAGCTACGCCCAGGATAGAGGCAGGACCAAACTCCGGCACCAACGTACCCACACCTCCGCTCACTGCCTCTTAAGCAACAAGAAATACTACTTCGACATCGCCAAGTTCGTCAATACCATAGACGTTAATTGGTAGTAGCACAAAGACAGGAGGAAGGAAGCCCAGGATGGCGGGCGATGATGCTAAGTTACCGTTGTTCCACAGAAGTGCGACAGACAACCCAGAACAATACTGGTTTTTTTGTGAAGCAGTTTGGACTATGAAACAGATCACTGATGCCGATGTTAAGAAAGGACAGTTATCCATGACTCTGTGAGGTCATGCATTAGATTGGTTCATGAAGTTTATTCTAGTCCCTATGGGGGCCCCAGAGAAGTCCCTGAATGAGATTCGGGATGGGCTGATTGCTGAATTTAGACGACCTAAGTCGGAGGCTCAATATATTACTGAATTAAAGGAAATTAAGCAGTATCCCAATGAGATGGTATGGGATTTCGACCAGCGACTCAAGACACTGATGGAAAAGGTTAGTTTCAATATGAGCGTCGTCCAACATAAATAATGGTTCATTGCAACATTGTTACCCCACATTCGACTGCCACGGATGCAGCAGAACACATCGATGCCTAGCGAAGCTCTAGGGATTGCAATGCGATTGGAGGCGTCACCGGTTGGAGATAATGCAGCTGGGATGTCGCAGATACAGACACAACTCGCTAACCTGAATATACAGTTGTAAGATTTGAAGAAGAACAAGGAACAACGGGATGAAGTATGGTGTACGCGATGCCGAGGATAAGGGAATACGAAGGATAATTGCCCGGATTTCTGTAATTATTTGTTGTCAGGTGCGCCAAACCCATTGAATGGTGGCAGTATGCTGTGGTGTCACGTTTGTAAGGTGTTTGGGCACAGTCACGATAATTTCCCATATATGCAGAAAATGGTAACAACCCCGCGAAATGTTTATTGCACATTCTGCAAGTCGGTGGGTCACGATGACAAGGATTTCCGTGCATATGGGTTGCTACAGGAGAGGATGTGTGATGCATTCTACGTCAAGGACGATCAACGCGCAATGCAACAACCACAAATGCAACCGCAGGTAGCCCAGCTGCTACCACAGCCGCAGATACAGTTTGCACCACAGCAACTACAACCGCAGCAGTTCATGTCGCAATACACTCCGATGCAAGTGAATCCCCCACAACCACAATATGTACAACAACCGCAGTATGCACCATAAGGGCATGGGATTCCACCAGCACCAATGCAACAACAATACCAACAGCAGGGCGGCTACTGGGGAGGATACAAAGGTGGACGTGGTGGCAGATTTGGTCGTGGAGGAGGAGGCCGAGGTGGTCGTGGACCCGTTCAATGTTACCACTGTGCGGTATGGGGGCATTATCAGCGTGACTGCCCACTTCTACAGAATCAGTGTACATTTTGTTTTGGTAATGATCATACGGTTGAGAATTATCCATAGTTGATTGCAGGATGGCAGGTTGGGAACGCTCCGTAGCTACAGAATTAGGCCCAGCTACACCAACCAGTACAGAACCCGGTACAACAACCAATACAGAACCAGCCCCCGCGACCACTGCTGAACACCAATCAAAATGTCAATCAATCGGGGAATTTGCAGCAGAACCAGACGCAGGGTGCAAATATTGCGACCATTTCTGCAGAACCACGACCACAAGATGCTTCGTTGGCTGTTGTCACTCATGGAGGCAAGACGACTGGGGAAGATGGTTTGCGACCACTGATTTGGTTAGCGGGTCAGAAGACGGTACCCTTCGACATTGAAACAAAGCGAGAGACATTACTGGAATTACGATGCACTTTAGAGAAAGACTGCGGTAAGGATGTTGTTTGCGATATGCTGCCTGTCTTTGATGCTACATCAGACGCTAATCAACCACCACCACTGGGGACATTGCAAAAATTACTTGAAATATGTCTGTCATTGGCACGAGACCCGACTACCCTGGTTGATATTGAGGGATGGTTGTAGAGATTCCTAAAAGGACGGCAGGAGTCGACAGTAAAATCCCTACAGCGACGGAAGACTGGAAAAGAGATGCAGATGAATATTCATATTGGTGACTATGATGTTGAATCTATGATTCTTGACCTTGGTTCGGATGTTAACATCTTAACCAAGCAGGCGTGGCAGAAGATGGGGAGTCCCCCATTGAGCTGGTCTCCTGTGTAGCTCTGGTTGGCTAACCATGCGAAGGTAACACCGATTGGGCGAGTTCCACGGCTCACGATTGATATTGAGGGCATGAAGACTTATGCTGACTTTGATGTTATTGAAGTAGTTGAGGGAGGAAGCTCTTATCCGGCGCTCTTGGGGATTGGATGGGCTAACGATAGTGGAGCTGTAATCAACTTCAAGAAGCGCATGATGACCTTTGAGAATCACAATTTCCGGGTCATAGACCCGTTGGATCTGGCTGAAGGACGCCGATACGTTGAACCTGTAAGAGACGTTGATCCCGCTGGATGGGACCATGCATTCAATATTTCGGAAGATTATTTTCATCCTACTGTCCACGATGAGTTGGAGTGGCCCAGCGAGAGATCTGCATCTTTCGACTCTGATGATGCCTTGGAACATTGGCAGAACCGAATGCATGAAGTACCATTCCGTAAATGTGGCTTAATTATGCAATCCTTATGTCGTGTTGCGACAGAAACGATCACATTGCCAATATACGAGGGGTTGCCTTGCCTAAACACCTTTTTAGCCGAATTTGAAGATCGCATCCCAGAACCACATCGATTACTGGCCTTGGACGAAGCCATGAAGGCTGCTCCAACACAATGGTGGGCGACACATAATAAATTCATTAAAGGTTGGTCACAGTGTCAAAGGCTGATGATGGTTTGGTTCAGCGATACTGAAGTTTATCACACTGGAAAGTATGATGGCCGGATTGATCCCAGTGATCATGTGATGGAGTGCCAACGCTTATGGGTAGCGTGACCCAGAGATGAGTGGGTCCATGCTTTTGTCCATACTTTGGATGAGATACCGCGCTCGTGGTACACTGCAGCTGAGTTCTGCCGAGACATTACAACATGGGGGTAGTTGATGATCTGTTTCAATCATACGTTCACTTTTGCGGATACCAACCTTGATGTCCATAACGCCCTGCAGCGCATCCGCGATGTGATATTTCAGGTTGTTCCGGCGGCCTACCCTGTCGACCTGCACACACATTGTCAGATGCAGTCTCTCATGGAGTGCTTCAACATCAGCTGTGGGCCAGAGGACGATGATGATCCCCGGAATGTTAACATTCCCGAATCTGAAGGAAGTCGCGATGTGGTCCCACCTATTGTGCTAAGTAATCCGTTCAGTCAACCATTGTAGCTCCGCAAGATGAATATCAGCACCGAGGCTACTCCCAAGTTTGCCAATGTTGGAGATTATTAGGACAATGAGATGATGAGTAAGGTTACTGAGTTACTTCATGAGTTTCAAGATGTGTTTCCCACGAAGTTTTCCAAGATGAAGGGAATCCTAGGTGATTTAGGTGAGATGAAGATTCCACTGAAACCAGATGCTAAGCCAGTCCGATAGCAACCTTATCGGCTAAATCCACGACATAAGGAAAAGGTCAAGGCAGAACTTGATCACATGCTGGATGCCGGTATTATCGAACCTGTGGAAGAGTCCGAATGGATCAGTCCTATGGTGGTGCAAGACAAGAAAACAAGTGAAGTGCGCATTTGTCTCGACTTGCGGAAGTTGAATGATGCCTATTTGCATGACCCTTTTCCAACCCCGTTTACTAATGAAGTACTTGAACCAGTGGGTGGCCAGGAAATGTACTCTTTCACTGATGGATTCTCTGGTTACCATCAGATTCACATTGCCAAGGAAGATCGCCATAAGACAACTTTCGTTATTGAATGGGGTTGCTTTCAGTACACAGTAATGCCGTTTGGTTTGAAGAATGCACCTGCGATATTCTCCCGGGTCGTTGTTGCTGCATTCAAAGATTTTATTCAGAAGTTTTTATAGGTAAATATGGAAGACTGGACCATTTATGGATTGATTCGTGATCATCTGGCCAATTTGCGGTTAATGCTTAAGCGATGCCGACGACGCCAAATATCACTGAACTTGAAGAAATGTATTTTTTGTGCACTGTTTGGGATATTGCTGGGTCATATCGTGTGTAAGTAGGGATTGCTGGTCGATCCAACCAAACTTGCGCTCATTTTTGGTTTGCAACCGCCGACCACCGTTAAGCAGTTGCGTGCGACCTTGGGTCACACGGGATATTATCGCAAGTTCATTAGGGGGTATGTTGCGATTACTGCCCCTATGGAAAATTTGTTGAAGAAGGACACGACATTCTAGTGGAGCTCGGAATGTCAGGATAGCTTCGAAACGCTCAAAGCGAAGATGGCGTCAGCCCCAATCTTGGTCTTTCCGGACTGGAGTAAGGAATTCCATGTCCATGTTGATGCTTCATCGGTTGCATTAGGGGTTGTGTTGGCTCAACCAGGAGAAGGCGACCTTGATCATCCCATTGCTTTCGCCAGTCAGAAGCTGTCCTCTACAGAATGCAATTACACTACCACAGAACGCGAAGGTCTAGCCATGGTTTACGCGCTGCAGAAATTTAGGCATTATTTGTTGGGTGGCCACTTTAAAATGTTCACTGATCATTCTGCATTGAAATACTTGGTCAATAAGCCTGTGTTGGGGGGGAAGATCTGTCGGTGGCTACTTTTGTTCCAGGAGTTTGATTTTGAAGTCATTGTGAAACCGGGGCGGTTGAATGCTGGACCAGATCATTTGTCATGGATCGACAAAGGGGAGGAACCGACTAATATTGAAGACGGGTTGCCGGATGCCCAACTATTTCACGTTTCCGCTGTTGATCAATATTTGATGGCATCCTTCAGTTTCTGGTGACCTGCACCGTGCCCGCTGACTTTACCACTACTCAGAAGAAGCAATTGGTTGTCAAGGCTGTTGACTTTCAACTGATTGAGGGAGAGTTGTATAAATTGGGTGCTGATGAGATATTGTGCAGATGTGTCTTGCCGCATGAGCAAGTGCAGATATTGGCTGAGGCACATGGTGGTGTAGCAGGAGGACATTATGGCGGTCGGGCGACTGCCCAGAAGGTACTGCGTGCAGGGCTTTGGTGGCCCACATTACATAATGATGCGACAGACTATGCGCGGTCTTGTGATGTTTGTCAGTGAACTAGCAAGTTGTCCAGACGCGACGAGATGCCACTGCTACTTCAAGTAACATTGCAACCGTTCGAAAAATGGGCCGTGGATTTCGTAGGACCGATCCATCCACTAGGGAAATGCACAGGTTGTTAACACCTAAAAAGTGCTCACTAGCTCATTTCCTTATTCACATGACCCATTTGTCCACTTTTTCACCATTTGAGCCTCTAAAGCCAACAAAAGGTCACCAAAAGACCTTAATACACCCCTTTTTTCCACTCAAAATGAGTATTTTTCCTAAAAAATCATAAAAAACCCTCAAAAAGGGTCCATAATTCTCAAAAATATTAAAAAAGGAATAAAAATATTAAAAATATTCAAAAAAGGAAAAAGGAGGGAAAAATGTACCTAAACCATGTTGGTCAATACCATTGGTTTCCTCAAAACCATAATGGTATTCCCCAACACCAAAAACTATAAAAAGGTGGTAGGGGCTCCTCACTTTAGATCCATCCATCATCCTATCCTCATGCTGCCAAAATCTCCCATGAGCTTTTTGCCATTGTAGCTACCTTGGAGAAGGGACCCTTTGGAGTTTGGAGCTGCTCACCCTTGGAGCTACTCAACAATCTTCACCATTTGGAGGTATCACCTTTGCAAGCACTTGCTTGCCCCTCTTTTCAATACAAAGTTATTTTTTCCATTTCTTGTTCTTGTTTTCAATTCAAAAGTTTATTATGATATGCACATGCTAGTTTAGTTTTAGTTTTAGATTTACATTTGTTTTTGCTTTAGTATTTGAAACTGCTGCTACTAGTTAGCAGGTGCCCATAACACTAAGCTTGGTTGCAAAATCAAGCCAACAGTTTTTGGCGACTCCGCTGGCTTAGAACTCTTAGATCTCAAATTTTGCTTTAGATCTTAGTTTTTTGTTAGTATTAGTCAGTTTAATTCATAGATCTGCCACCTTAGACAGCAGATCCATTGCTGTTCTAGATCTTGGCCCATTTTATTGCCATCAACAGCCCGAAATTTTCAATTTTCGGGTTTGTTTTTCGGCGTCCGTGTATGGCTTTCGCCTCGCGGATTTTTGCCCAACAGTCGCGCGGCTCTTTTCCGCGTGGCTCACCGCGGCTTCGCGACCAATTTGCACGCCGCACATTGCGGCTTCGCGGCCATTTTCCACGCTGCACATCGCGACTGTGTGCCGAAATCCCGCGCTGCACATCGGGGATGAAACCCGCGCTGCCCATCGCGACTGTGTGACAGAAACCCGCGCGGTCCATCGCGGCTGTTCTGCCAAAACCTGCGATGCAAATTTTTTCCATTCGGCCAATCCGTTTAAAAAATTAATTTTTTGCTGTATTATCTGCCCACTTAGCTATTTTACAGTATTAAAATTCCTGCATTATTACAGCCATATAAATCTTTTTACTATTTAGAATGCACCTTTAGAAAAGTCTTTTTAAAAATTTTCAGAAATTGAAAGAAGGATTTATTTGCATTTTATCTAGATAAAAATTTTACTGTTTACTTCCTAGATATATTGCCCATAACAAATTTTAAAAGAAATCCATTTATTTCTTGAAAAAATCATATTATTTGCTTTCCTATTTCAAAAGATCCTTTGTTTTTTGAATATTTTCTACAAAGCATTTACATTTTCAATTTCAGTTTAAAATACCACATGTGCACCCACTCAAACACATAATTTAAACTGAGCCTTAAAATTTACCCTAAATTCAACCAACTTTTAACCCCACTTGGGGAGCACTTAAAATAACTTTGTAGCTAGGTAGTATTGAGGGGATAGGTGTTCCAATAACACCCCTCAGTTATTACATTTGAGACATAGCTGTTGTCCATTAGGGAACCAAAATCTCCTAGTATTTTTTGGCATGGTCACAACCAGTTTCTCAGAAGGCCTCTCCCCTAGGAGGGTTGAAGTCGCGAGGATGGTTCCAGAAGCCTGAGTGGAATACCGAAATCCATTCAGTAACCGAAGGATACCATTCGCAGTTCTCACGATATCCCCGTATGGGGGTATTGCGGTAAAAGGACCAAACGGCAGATTTACCTTTTTTGAACGTGTCATGAACGGAGTATCCTAGTTGCCATTCTTTAGGATTGATTACCCGATGTCCCTCCCGGTAGGGGGATATCTAGCCGTTGATTCAACACTCAATATTGTCTGACTTGGATTTCATCACCTTGCAGAGGATATCGTTTGTTGATTCACAATACTTTTAGTTAGGTGTTTGCATGATACAATCCACCTTTGGTCTAGTAGCACCTCTTTTTTCTAGAAGCTGTTTGACTGTTGGTATTCTGACCATTTTTGTTGCATCCCTCCACTTATTATAGCACAGCTGCTATAATAAGTGCTTTTTGAGGTTGATTTTTTGGCCCGAGAGCCTTTATTTTCACTCCCCTTTTTGAACCCTTGGTTGCATTAGGGTTTCAAGTTTTTATACATTACCATCTTACACTAGAGATTTTTACACAATTTTTTTTTTTCTCACCATTGAGAATTTTAGACGATCCCGTCGTCTTCAGAGTGAACTCCCAGAGTTCAGTCTACTTGTCTCTCCACGTCACCGACGTTGAGCTTTATCCCTTGACTCGACACGTCATCGGCCAAACATACAGTCATCCGATTCTGACACGCCTCACTTCACATCTGATTTTGAGGCAGAATCTGAAAACCCTACCGAGTTATTCCCAACCAACCTCATGGATGGAACACAATTCGACCCACTTTTTACCAGTACCATAGGAGATACATCCACAAACCCTTCTACTGCGGTGCCATCCATGGCAACCACCACCCCCCTAGGTATGCCTAATATGGCGGACACTCCACCTTTAGGAATTCCCAACACGGGACTACCTCCTATTATGGGTATGCCAAACATAGGGGTCACACCCCCTCTCATTACCACAACCCGGATCCCAGGAATCACCACTACTATTCCTAACCCCGGTGTAACCCATGTTGCACTTGGAAACGCTGGTCCATACCAGACCATAGCTGTTGGAGGACACATACCTTCAATACCTAGCATACCCTTAGGGGCTACATGACCACTACATCATACCACCATGACTAGTCATGTCCCAGTCACTACGCCACATCCATCTGCTAGCTTACCTTACATGGAAAGTCTGAACTTACAAGACATAGCCAGGTTAACCAACGATCCTATCAGACACGACTTTGCGTGGCCTCACATGCCCACCAAACTCCCCTCCGACATCCCTAAGTTTGAGGGCAAGGCAGGTGAGGACCCCCAGAACCATATTATGTCCTTCCATCTATGGTGTTCCTCCAACTCCATAGTGGACGACTCTGTCCGCCTCCGTCTGTTACAGCGCACCTTCACTGGCTCTGCAGCTAAGTGGTATATCGAGCAGCCCCATGGGACCCATGCCACCTTTACCTCCCTTGCATCGACCTTCCTGCAGTTCTTTCAGTTACCTGTCCGCTATGATGCGGGAGTCGAGATCCTACTATCTTGCAGACAGAACACGTCCACCCACATCACTGACCACATTCATGAGTGGTGTCGACGCCGAAGCCTCTGCAAAATCAAGTTAGACGACCGTATCTTCTTAGATTGGTTTCTAAAATCCCTCCTCCCTCTCATTGCCAAGGATGTGGCATCCGAACGACCACAGTCTGAAGAAGAGGCCATCCTCAAAGCCCGATAATTTGACCTCATTTACGCCCAGTCGGGTTATCTATATACCATTATACCAGACTCCCCTCGGGGCGATTCATCCCAACACGATGCATCGGGGGCATCCCATGCCGCAGATGGAATCATTGGCTGTATTGCCTCGCATCCCCAACCCTTTTCCATTGCACATCCTAGCCATGACCCCGACCTTTCGCGTGCTACATCTCAATCTGGAGCAACCAATTCATATGCTCCCATGGCACATCACCACCATACCCACGGACCCTCATGTCCACCTCAGTGCTTTGGTCATGCACCACCCGCGTACGCCCCCCCAGCCGCACCTCAACCAATGTATTACCCACAGCAAGCTGCAACAGTTAGCCCAACACCTCCAATAGCTAAGGGTTACCAACAACCCCAGCAGGTAACTGGACCACCTCCAGCCCCACCAGCTTATTATGCACCGCAACCTGCTCCCGCACCTGCGGCAAACCAAAATCCTCCCGTTGCTCAAGGGCAAGTGTACACACAATACAATCAGCCCCAGCACCAAAACAACCAACGCAACTAGGGTGGACAACAAAACTGTGGAAGAGGACGTAACCGCAGAAACAACCAACAACAACATCAAGGTCCTCCACCTCCCAATCCTCCGCATAATAACAATGCTGCTCCTCCCAACCGGAATCCGGATCGTAATCCCATGCAGCCCAAAAACAATAAACTTAGAACAAACCATCCTTGTTCTATTTGAGGGGTCTATGGCCATTACACGCATGCTTTCCCACATTTGGAGCGAGCTCGGCAACTCTGGACTGACGATGCCCATCGTCAAGGGAAAGCGGCTCCTCAGGCGTCGCCCAACCCTTCACCACCTCAACATTAACCTTTGGTGCTGTAAAACCCCTTTCCAACCCAAGGCGTAGTGAACACTTAGCCGTTAGCTCCCCCTCAGGACAACGCGCCACCACAACAAATCACTTATGCCGCTCCTGATCAGCCCATGTTCGATTCAGATACCCACCACTTGTTGATGATGTCATCCACAGATGCCAACCTCCAAACCCACCGGAACCAATATGGCTCCACCCCTGAAGCCCCTCCCACCGACAAGAACACTAACGTTCATCCCACCGATCAGGCGTTACGTATTCCTCCGGCTCCACTCGATGGCGCTTCTAAAGCACCTCGCTTCCCACTTCGTCGCATCAACAATAATCCCAATGCTCATGCTGCGTCGAATTACAACATTGCAGATGACTTAGCCCAGTCTCCTGCAGCCATGTCTGCTTTAGAAGTCTTAAAAAACTGTACTTCACAACGCAAGACTTTGCTCTCTGCCATTGGCGCTATTGACCCCAATGATTCACAACTAATGGCATTCGATTCAGACCAGTCCGAACCTCGCTTGCCTTGCACTTTAGCATTCCAAGTTTTCGTTTCCGTTCGGAATCTTGTCATCCATCGGTGCATTATTAATGAAGGGGCCTCTACATGCATTATGTCCACATTCGTTTGGCAGAAGTTGGGATCTCCTACTCTCCAGCAGTCCACCACTGCGTTGCGAGCCTACGACGACCATTTAGCTCAACCCCAAGGTCTCTTAGCTAATGTCCCCATCCAGCTGGCTGGTAAAACCGTGCTCATTGACATAGAGGTCATCAATGCCCAACTTGACTATAACCTCTTACTTTGCCGCAACTACATGTATGCCATGCGGGCTGTTGCCTCATCCGTTTTTCATACCATGATGTTCCCTCATGACGGACGCGTGGTCAAGGTCGACCAACTCACCTATTACGATCCCAAGGCCCCCGCTGCACCTGAAAATGTTCTCCCTATGGTTGAACAACCTGTTTGTGGTGCAACTATCTCGTTCGTTTCCTCCGTGGGACCCGGACTTTACTACGAGGCGCCGATGACTTTTACATTCCAATCTATTCCACCACCGTCACTGGAGACCCACGTCGCTAACCTCTATACTCTTTCACACAATACACAAACACCCAACAATTAACCATCCTTGTTACCTAAACCACCATTGGTCCCTAGTCACATTGGTGTTACACCGATCCACACAATCCCCTTTCAATTTCCTCCCTCAGGCGTAGTAAGCGCTTCGGTTATGGCTACCCTTAGTCTCCCCGGGTTAACATTGGGATTACCCGTGTGGTATATTTCGCCTCCCGTTCCCCCGCCGACACCAAATGTCATCCTACAACCGGTGCAACCCATTGTCACTTCTACTCAACCACCTCCCGGTATCACTACCCCTTCATCATCTACGAATCCCCCTCCTCTCATTAGGCCCACTGGGGGCAGAGGCCCACAACCATACATTGCGGTACCCCCACCCAAAGCAGTTAAACCTCCCCCCGTGTTCTGTGCTCCTCTAAAATGCTCGTTGTGTGATGAGTTAGGCCATCATACTCATCAATGTCCACAGTTACCTGCATTACAGGAACACATGCAAATGCTTGACGACGACCCCAACATCCCGGTTGTCAAAATCGACTCAAACCCCAAGCCTCGTGATAAATCACTGCGTACCAACCACCCTTGCGCGATATGCGGTATTTACGGCCACTACTCACATCACTGTCCTGATATCCCAGATTACAGAGCAGCATTGTACGAGTTGAATAACGTCGACTTAGAAATATCTCCTCCCCTCATCGAGGAAATCTACCCTCCCGTATCATCCTCATCCGGAGAGATTAACACCGTTTATATGATCTCTTCGACTACTACTACCTCGTCAACCGATTTGACCACTCAAAGTTTCCGCAATGATGAGGCGATTCTAGAGGCTCTTACTGCCCCTGATTACCCCTGGGAAGATATGCACCATTGTTCATACTTCCTCCCAGAAGAGACCTCATCCACCACCGCTACCCAATTCACGGTTGAGCCCAAAGATTTCCCTCCTACTAAAGTCGACTGGTTTAAGGATCCTATTCCTACTCCCGATGCCTTTGAGGAAGGTAACATGGCCAATATCTCACCCGTCATCCACATCGATATCTCTGACCCACCTGGTGCCCTTGAAATCATTACATTAGGAGCCTCCTGTAGTCAGCATAAGATTGGAGAATACAACAAACTGTTCCAAGAATTCCGTGATGTCTTTGCTTGGTCCTATACCGAAATGCATGGTCTTGACCCCGCTATTATAGAGCACCACATTAACACATGGCCTGATGTTCCCCCCGTTCGTCAGCAACAATGACCCATTCATCCCCCGCAATCTTCCTCCTCGGAAGCAATTAACACCATTTACATGATTTCCACTGGATACCCCTCTATCCGGTCGGCCCCTGCCATTTCTCCCTTTCACACACATGTTCCACTTTGCTACGTCGGTTTTGCTGATGGTGCCAGCCGTTGGTCCCCCAATTTGGCCTCCGCAGCTTGGGTAATATATTCCCCTTCACATGAGTTGATCCACATTGACGGAGTGTGTTTAGGTGCTGCCACCAACAACCAAGCTGAATATGATGCTGTGACCGGTCTCCTGGCCGCAGCTCTCCAAATGAGCATACATCGCCTTAACGTTTTCCTGGAATCACAACTTCTTGTTTCCCAGCTCAACAATGATTACCAGGTACGCGATCCCTGTCTTTTCAGAAATTTTTGCGCACTAAATAAATGATTCGACAGTTTGAATCCATTTCATTCACACATGTTCCAAGACACCTCAATAGTGTAGTAGACCATATGGCCAACAACGTACTTGACTGACACACCAATCAAATCATTTCATAAAGAAAATGCATCCACGTGCATAACATGTGCCTCCACAGGCATATACCAAAACAAAATGTGCATCCATGTGCATAATGTGTGCCTCCACGGGCATATAAAAAAAATCAAAATGTTGCATCCACGTGCATAACATGTGCTTCCACGGGCATACAGAAAATTAAACATGTCTCCATGGGCGAAAAAAAAGACAACAAATGCATCCATGTGCATACACGACTATATATCAATATCATATATATATATATATCAAAACATGTCATAGGTGCCCTCAACACCCAATATACAAAAATACATCAGCCGTACAAAAATAACTTCCCAATATGCTCATCAGCATTTGGGGGCAAATACATATGATCTAATCATCACGGTCCCTGGGCTCCTCTGACGCCTCCTCCGCTGGCCCTGCCGGATCATGCCGAGCCCGAACTCTCCGCTCTGCCGGCCCCGCTAGATCATCCCGTAAACGAATCCTGCCCTCCGCCGGCACTGCCTGATCCCGCTGATCCCTATCCCTCAACTCGGCCGCCATCACTACCGCTCTCAGCAAAATCGAGCGCCACTCACAAGGCGACTCGAAACATCGCTCGACGATGTCCCGATTCAGATCCCTCCACCCATCCTCCGGGAATCCTGCTAGAATCATATCCAGTGTCTCTCGGACACCAGTGACAGCATCATCTCGAGGGCCAGCCCCTCGACCACGATCCCCAAAGCCTCGACCATGTGGAGGCGGTATAGCTGCCGGAGGTGGAGCAACCACCATCGCCCGTCCCCTGCGCGCCACATAGTCAGCCGGTGGAACAGGACCAACATCTGCACAATGCAAATAAACCATCATATACATATCTAACTATAATCATAACTAATAAATCTAGAAACACATGATATAGTAGAGAACAAAACATACCATCTAAACCCCAGGCCTGTCCCTGGGCTCGAGGCATCTCCGGATCCCCTCGATAATCCATACCAGCATATGGATAGTCCTCAATCAGCAGGGGCATCTGCTCCCACTGCTTGTACATCTCCTGCGAGAAGAACCCGCGGATACCACCACCACCATGAGGCATCATCTGCCCCCACCGCACCATCCGCGGCTCGCTCACCAACCCGTCACGAATGGACACCCATGGTCGCAAAGTCGGTACCCGCTCAAAGAAAAAAGAACACAGAAAGGAGGCATAGCAGAACTCTCCCCCCTCCCGACTAGCCTTGTCCAGATCTCTCCGGACACCAGCTAAAAACATCTGACCCCATGCATAATAGGTCCCCCTCAACACAGAATCCACCATCATCATTTGTCCCCTTGACAAACGATGTGGTGCCGCGGCACCCAACACCCGCAGAACACAAGCCCCAACAGCCCGCATGTCCCACTCTCGCAGTGATCTCAGACTCAGCGCGCTGTTCTGCACAATCGACCCAGCGACACAGAAAGTCTCCAAGAGATCCTCCATGTCGACACCTGCCGGGATCCTCGGCAGAAGATTCCCCACCTCCCCTAACCGAGGCAACCCAGTAAGAAAATAAACATCTGTGAGGGTGATCTCCAACCTCTCACCCCCAATAACAAAAACACCCTCTGCAGGTACCCACCAACTCACCAACTTGTTCAGTAACGGTCTTACTGAACGCATTGGTGGAATCTGAGCGAACTTAAAGAGTCCACTCTCTGCAAGAACCTGCCGAACATGCTGATCAGTCTGAATCCGGACCATCAAGTCTTCCTCCATCTCTCGCTCTCGCCACGATGTCAATGGCCTCCTCAGCATCCTGCCAAAAAACAAAGAAACTTTTAGCACCATAGAAATTTTTTTCAAAAATACCATCGCGGCTTTTCCATTAAAAACCACGAGGATCATCGTGGCTTCTATACAAGAACCCGCAATGAACATCACGGGTATTGGCCAGACAGTCGCGATGAACATCGCGACTGTCTCCCCCATACCCGAGATGAAAATCGCGACTTTCAAACTGATAGTCGCGATGAACATCGCGACTGTCAGCCTCAAACCCGCGATGTCCATCGCGGTAAAGGAGCCGAAACCCACGATATTCCACGTTGGAAGGCCAACATGGAATTTTGCGGCCTTTGGGGGCCCGCCGCTAACCAAAAAAGACATAATTGAAAAAGCTAAGGCGAATAGAGTTACCTGAAACTCGCGGAATCGAAAACCAACAGTGAAATCTACCAAAAATCAATAAAGAGCTCTGACTGCTCTGCCAAACTCACACATAACAATGACACGTCATATGGGCCCCACGCCCTATTTATAGAGATTCCACCATTTTTCAAACAACCATTCCGGTGTCATACGACGTCCGTTTCTCAAACCATTGGTACCGTTGGAATCAGAACAACGAGAACTTCATGACAGTTCTTTCCTTTTCCTGTTTTCACCAGGTCCATTTTGACCATTTTTTCATGCCCTCGTTGCCTCGGTTTGCCTGCCACATCGGCTATCGTCCGTTTCTTACAAGTCTTATATTGTCGGATCCAGTTTTCCGCGCTCGTGATGATGCTTGAGATCATTTCTCGCTCTCACGCCCAGATTCTTCGGGCATTTTTTCCCATGCCCCCTCGTCGCCTCGGTTTGCTTGCCACATCGGCCGTCGTCTGTTTCTTACGAGTCTTATATTGCCAGATCCAGTTTTCCGCGCTCGTGATGATGCTTGAGATCATTTCTCGCTCTCACACCCAGATTCTTTGGGCATTTTTTCCCATGCCCCCTCGTCGCCTCGGTTTGCATGCCACATCGGCCGTCGTCCGTTTCTTACAAGTCTTATATCGCCGGATTCAGTTTTCTGCGCTCGTGATGATGCTTGAGATCATTTCTCCCTCTCACGCCCAGATTCTTCAGGCATTTTTTCCCATGCTCCCTCGTCGCCTCGATTTGCGTGCCACATCGGTCGTCGTCCATTTCTTACGAGTCTTATATCACCGGATTCAGTTTTTCGCGCTCGTGATGATGCTTGAGATCATTTCTCATTCTCATGCCCAGATTTTTTGGGCATTTTTCCATGCCCCCCCGTCACCTCGGTTTGCGTGCCACATCGACCGTCGTCCGTTCTTGATGAACCTTATATCGTCGCATTCAATTTTTCACGCTCACGATGATGCTTGAGACCTTTTCTCACTCTCATCAATCCCTTTTTGTTCGGTATAATTTTATCCCTTTTTCGGGCCGAGCAATCCCTTTTACGAAAAATGCACTTAGGGAGTTTCTGTTAAGCTCTTTTATGACTCCTAAAACAATGAAAAGATCGCCGAGCAACCTTGCTTCCTTTCATGTTCGCTAAACGTATCTGAAAGGGCGTCTACCTGGTATAAGTTTACCCATTTTCCAGACCTTGTAGACTAATTACGAAAAAGGAATACTCTAGTCACATCGTCTAGAAGAGTTCTCCATTTGCATCATTTTATGCTTTTTTGGGCCTTGGAGACTAGCTTACGAAAAATAACACCAATGGATTCCACTTACCACTTTCAGACTCTCTAAACATGAAAGCGACCACGAGTAATCACCATCCTAGGCTCGTAAAAACAACAGGACAGTAATCATAACCACTGCAGAGTCTTCTTATCATTTTTAGACTCCTTAAAAATGAAAGCACCAATGAGCACGAACAGTCCTGGGCTCACAAAATCCACAGGACAGTACCATTTCAAAGCACACTTTTATCCCTTCTTGGAGCTCATTAAAACTATGAAGAAGGACCCAATGGTGCTTCTCGGTGCCACAACAGATCACGTCTACTCATAGGGCAGCTTCCCCATTTTGGTCGCCTTTGTTCAGAGTATTCTGCAGTATGTCACCCTGAGAATCCCTCGACAGCACCGATCAGCTTGACCCCCCCAGAGTAAATACATACCCTTCAGTCGTTAAAAGCAATGATACCCACACCTACAAGTCAGTTCCCTACGCTGCCACGTCAACCATGTCATCATGCTTTGAACAAAGGAAGTTTGAGTCTACCCACTATATGACCCCAGTTACTTCCCATCCCCACAAGTATGTCAGTCCTACCATCAGTAGCACCACACTTCAGTTCTACACCTCGCGCTCCTATCAAGGAAACATCATTGCCTTGTTAGTTGCTGGTCTCCCTCTGTCGACGACAACCAAATTTATTCCAGAGGATCGACCTAGAGGTCCCTGTGTCTTGGACTCATCACCATTTATGATGAGTGCCTACGGATCATTTCGAGAAGAGTCCTCAGTGCCTCTCCAAATGGTTTTTTCTCACATGCTCGACTTCAACACCTTGATCGCATCGTTGAGACTCGCACAGGGCATTGGTCCGTTCAGTTATTAGTCGAAGACCCCGGATACCATCTGACTCCTCCATATTTGAGAGTCTACCTATGGATACAACCAGTTATACTTTTTCTATAGATATCTGGGTTGTGCATGGCGACAGTATTCAGATGTACCCTAGTTTTATACTCCCTCGAGTATACAGTTACATATACTTCCCAGAGATGGCTCACAGTCATTGAGTCCCTACAGATGCTGGACACCTTCAGTTTCAGCAGTTCATCAGAACGATTGATGCTCTATTCCAGTGTATCAGTTATTGAGATCAGTCATGTTATGATCATGAGTACATCCCAAAATGATGTCCCCTCTGGACCATTATGATGTACCAGTAGATTTTTTATGTATTTTCTCAGGTCCCCCTTCTTGGGACTAATTGTTTATATATGTCTTGATACGAGAATGGGTATGCCCGCCTCATCCATTATCAGATATTATTCCTCATTCATATTGAGGCCATGTAATATTGTTTATTTTTTGTAGCTTCCAAGGGCCGTGGATCCAATCTCCAATCGGTCTCTTCTCCTCCCTAAACCCCAGAAAAAAGACAAAAGAACTATGATGTCTATCGGCCATACGATGAGCTCCTGCCCTCACACATCAAGGGGCAATCTGTTAACACCTAAAAAGTGCTCACTAGCTCATTTCCTTATTCACATGACCCATTTGTCCACTTTTTCACCATTTGAGCCTCTAAAGCCAACAAAAGGTCACCAAAAGACCTTAATACACCCATTTTTCCACTCGAAATGATTATTTTCCCTAAAAAAACATAAAAAACCCTCAAAAAGGGTCCAGAATTCCCAATAATATTAAAAAGGGAATAAAAATATAAAAAATATTCAAAAAAGGAAAAAGGAGGGAAAAATGTACCTAAACCATGTTGGTCAATACCATTGGTTTCCTCAAAACCATAATGGTATTCCCCACCACCAAAAACTATAAAAAGGTGGTAGGGGCTCCTCACTTTAGATCCATCCATCATCCTATCCTCATGCTGCCAAAATCTCCCATGAGCTTTTGGCCATTGTTGTTAGGATATTTAGACACTTAGGAGTTAGTTAAGATCAACTTGTGTAATATATCCGTTAGGGATAGTGTGTTTCTTTAGTATGCATTAGTATGCATTTGTAAATACTTAATCCGACGGTCACGATATGTTTCCGACATAGAGTGATCCGACGACTCAACTTCTCTTAGATCAAACCTAACCTTGATCCGTGGCTTAACACCCGATTGGTCCATGATCTCTATTTAAAGAGCATGGAGGGTCATTGTTTAGTTGATCGATTATGAGAAGCTCATTTGTAACTTTCTTTCTTTGCATAATAAATTGTCCCGTAGAAGCTATTTGGCCGGGGCCGTGGAGTGTTTCCCTCAAGAGGGTTTAAACCACGTCAAAACATCGGTGTGTTGATCTGTGATCTGTTTGTGTGAAGTGGTTTCTCTTGGTGTTCGGTCCTTTGGTAGTACCTTGTGTACCCGAACATGGTATCATAGCTTTTATGAAGTACCGCTTCCGGTTATGATCTAGATCTTGAACTGTTGTTGCCGAAACTCGAAAGGGTTTCTAGTTCTGGTATTTCTGTGCATTTCTGGGCTGTGGGAGGTGTTCCATTGCGTCCGGAGCGTCGTTTCCATTGGGAAATAGTTTTCGTTTGATCAAAAACGGTTCCCGGTTGCTCCAGAAACGCGTATTTCATCAGATTTGAAGGTATAATGTTACAGTGACGCATTTTTTTATTTCGTTTAAAAAAAAAAAAATCTCATATTTCATTTTTTTTACTGTTAGATTTTTTTTGGTTCGGATTGTTGCTTTCCCGTCTGCGTATGCTCTTTGCCGTGCACCTTGAGCGATCTCGGCAAATCAGAAACAGAAATGGAAATGGTTTTTTCGGCTGCGTATGCTCTTTGCCGTGCACTTTGCGCGATCTCGGCAAATCAGAAACAGAGAGAAAACGTAGACTTTCCGGGCAAGCTAACAAGATCTAACTCCACAAGTGTGGAAAAGTGTTTTTGTTTCGATTTGTGCTCTGTTTTGCAGGAAAAATGGCAAGCACGCAAACCGAGCAAGAAGAGTAAAAAAAAAAGAAAAAAAAAAAGCCCCCTTTCTCATTCCCATATTTTACATACCTTTTAATCTAGTTCACTTGGTTCAAAGTTGCTTTATTCCTTAATAGGTCTTGAGTTCAAGTCTTAGGAAGTTACTTTTAAAAAGAAAAGTGCATGCAATTTCTATTTTCAAGTTACTTTATTGTAAAAGTGCATCTCACTTAAATAATAAAAAATAAAAATACAAGTGAGTCACTTAAGTTTTTTATTTATTGTTGCACTATTTAAAAGTAATATCATTGTAAAAGTGAAATCACTTATTTTACAAAAGTGGCTCACTTAAAACAACCTTCTTGTAAAGTGATTGTCAAAAGGTTTATCTTGGGAAGAGGGGGGTTCTTTTTTTTGCTGGACATTCTCTAGCTGCCACGTCACTATTGGGGACATCTTCAACAGTTTCTTTGTTCAAGCATAACTTCATCATACAGAGTCAGTTTTCAGTGCCGTTTTTTTTGAAACCGCCTATTTTTTCGAGCTCTTCACATCCAGACTATTGGTTTCTACTTTCACAGACATTAATTTACAAATATGGCCGCCCCTTGTGATATTCTACTTAACAGTTCCAACTATTTCTCATGGAAATCTCGTATGGAGGATGTTCTACGAAGTAGGGCACTTTTCAGAATTACAACAGGGAAAGAAAAAGAACCCACTGATGATGATAAGAAAATAAAATAGGCAAATAGATGTGATGAAGCTCGTGGATTGATTGGGATGTCAATCTCTACTGATTTGCGATTCCACATATCTGGAATTGATGAACCTAATGCTGCTTGGGACAAGTTGGAAACTGTGTTTGGTAAACACAATGAAATTCGAGGTCATCAACTCAAAAATGAGTTGATTTCTTTAAATCCAAGTGACTTTTCATGCATTCAAGATTATTTATCTAAGTACAAAACTCTTAAACTCTTATGTGCAGAATGTAAGATTGAGAGGGAAGACAAACAGTGCATTTATCATATTCTTTCCAAACTTGGACCTGCATATTCTATTTTTGTATCTACATTTTACTCCATGAAAGCATCCTTGAATGCAGCTAGCTATCAAGAGCCTAGTCTTGAATCCTTTTGTGATTCCTTGATTAGAGAACAAGATAAACTCATTCACCTTGGAATAATCAACAATGCAGATACATCTGGGAAAGCCTTATTGTCCCAACAGAAAGAAAAGTCGAAGCCTCCCAAGAAACAAAATTTTCGCAATAATAAGTCAAACAAGGGTCCCAAACCCTCTCAGTCAGCTCCTTCTTTAAAAAATGACAAAGGATCCAAGCCAAAATACAAGAAGACCGAGCGTCATTGCAACTATTGCAGGAAAGATAATCATGATGAATCTAAGTGTTTCAATAAGATGGCAGCCTTGGAAGCAGCAATGAAGAAGCACCACATCAGCATAGATTCGCCTTCAGAATCTACCTCTCATGGACATGCACTTTGTGCTTCTGGTTATTCTTATAATGCATCTTCTTCTTCTACTTCAAATGAATGGCTCATTGATTCTGGAGCATCTTATCATATGGCTAAGGATCAAGCCATCTTCTCTACTATGCATGAATGTAACACCAAACAAATATTTGTTGGTGATGATAGATCTCTAAGTGTTGTAGGAGCTAGAACAGTTCCAGTAGATAATGGTCATTTTACTGATGTACTATGTGTTCCAATAATTTCCTGCAATTTGTTATCAGTCTATCAGATCACTCATTCTGGTGAAGGTAAAAATGTGACCTTTACACCTCACCAAGTTGTAATCAAGGATTTTAAAGATCCTCAACAGGTCCTAGCTACCAGAATTGTTGATGATATTACCAGGTTGTACAAGTTTAACAACTTTGGGTCATCACCTTTCCCTTCAGTTTTTGTTGCTCATAGTGATAACTTGAGCAAACTTTGGCATGAGCGATTTTGTCACTTAAATTATCGCTCATTGCAACAACTATGTAAAGAAAATATGGTGACAAGTCTTCCGATGGTATCTTGCAGAGATGGTGTTTGCTCCGGTTGTGTACTCGGAAAACATCATCAGGACAGTTTTGACAAACGTGCCTCTTGGCACGCCTCGGTTCCCTTGGAGCTTGTGCATAGTGACTTGTGTGGTCCTCTTCCATCTGCTTCCTTTTCTGGTTTCAAATATTTCTTAACTTTCATTGATGATTACACCAGATGCACTTGGGTTTATTTCCTAAAACTTAAGAGCGAAGTATTTAACATGTTCTTGGCCTACAAGGCCCTTGTTGAAAAACAATCTGTTCATCAAATTATTAAGTTAAGATCTGACAATGGAGGAGAATATGTTAACAAACAGTTCACTACTTTCTGCACTGAACAAGGCATCCAACAACAGCACACTGTTCCATATACACCACAACAAAATGGTGTAGCTGAGCGGAAGAACCGCACTTTAAAAGAAATGGCTAATTGTATGATCCAATCTAAGGGACTAAGTCTTCAATTTTGGGCTGAAGCCAAAAATTGTGCAAATTACATAGTTAATCGCACCCCCACAAAAGCATTACAAGGTATAACATTGGAAGAAGCATGGAGTAAAATTAAACCTGATGTAAGTAACTTTCGTGTGTTTGGTAGTGAAGCATGGGCTCACATTTCGGATGAAAAACGGAAAGCATTGCAGCCTAAAAGTGAAAAGTGCATATTTGTTGGATATTCTGAAGATGTAAAAGGTTATAGACTTCTTCAACCACATTCTCATGCTATAATTATTAGAAGAGGTGTTAAATTTGATGAAAATATCTTGGCCTGCGAGCCTAACTCGGCGAGTGTGCCATTTTTGGCCTGCGAGCCTGATTCGGCGTTTGTGCCTTCTTCTTCTTCTTCCAACTTCCTTGACAGGTTTCCAACTCCAGTTTCTGATGATGACAATGAGGATGAGAATCCACCTCCGCCTGCTCATGTTCCTCCAGTTGCACCAGTACAAGTGCTTCCTCGATGGGTTCGTTCAACATGTGAAGCAGCTGGTGATCTTGCCGGTGATCCTAGAGATCAACGTCGAACACGTTCTCAGTTTCAGTGAGCCTCTTCTCTTTTGGCTTAATTTTCCGAGAATCATGATCGAGAAACTTTTGCAGAAGCTTCAGGGAATCCAGATTGGGATGCAGCCATGGATGAAGAATATCGTTCCTTAATGGCGAACGATACTTGGGATCTTGTACCTCTTCCAAAAGGAAGAAAACTTGTCAGATGTAAATGGGTCTACAGAACTAAGTATGCATCAGATGGAAGTGTTGAAAGACTTAAGGCAAGGTTAGTTGCCAAAGGTTTTTCCCAAGTTGAAGGGATTGAATACAATGAAACCTTTGCTCCTGTCGCCAAAATGAACTCCATCCGCCTTGTTCTTTCCCTTGCAGCCTTACACAACTGGGAAGTACATCAAATGGATGTCAATTCTGCCTTCTTATATGGTGATTTATAGGAGGAAATTTACATGGAACAACCTCCTGGCTATGTTCAGAATAACTCTAGCCTTGTCTGCCGCCTTAAGAAATCCTTATATGGCCTTAAGCAAGCTCCTAGAGATTGGTATGCCAAAATGGATAACTTTCTCCTTGACACTGGTTTTTCTAGATGCCATTCTGACCCCAATGTCTATACCAAGAAAGTAGGAAACCATCTCATCATTCTTGTTCTATATGTTGATGACCTTATTCTTACTGGTAGTGACCCTAAGCTTATAACCCATGTGAAATCCAGTCTTAAACAAACTTTTGAAATGTCAGACTTAGGACATTTGCATTATTTTCTTGGTCTCCAAGTTCTGCAAACCAAAGAAGGAATCTTTCTTTCTCAGTCTAAGTATGCTTGTGACCTTCTTCATCGCTTTCACATGGAAGATTGTACACCAGCCCTTTCTCCCTTCCAGTCTGGAGTCAAACTTTCTGTCACTTGTACTTCACCTGAAGTAGATGCCACCTTGTATCGTCAGCTTGTTGGTAGTCTTTTATACTTGACTCATTCCCGTCCTAACCTTTCCTTTGCCGTGGGTCGAGTTGCCCGTTATATGCAGACACCTCATGAAAGTCACTGGAAAGCAGCTAAAAGAATACTTCGATATATTCGAGGTACAGTTCAGTTTGGGATTCATTACAGTACAGGGGGGAAACCTTTGTTGGTTGGTTTCACTGATTTAGACTGGGCCGGCGATCCTGATGATCGAAAGTCTACTGTAGGTTATGTTTTCAGTCTGGGATTTGGACCTATTACTTGGGATTGTAAGAAGCAACAAGCTCTTGCTCTTTCTTCAGCAGAGGCAGAATATCAAGCAGCAGTTAATGCCAGTCAGGAAGCTTTATGGCTTCGACAGATCCTTTCAGAGTTTGGATTCGAGCAGCAGCAGCCTACTCCACTTTGGTGCGACAATCAAAGTGCCATCAAGCTTGCCAAAGATCCAGTTCTACATCAACGCAACAAACACATTGAGCTACATATGCACTTCATCAGAAATCTTGTTCATGATCGGGTTCTTGAAGTGCTCTTTTGCCCTACAGATGATCAAGTTGCAGACATCTTCACCAAGTCTCTTACAGAGGCGAAGTTTTCTAAACTTCGATCTATGTTAGGAGTTCAGGAACTTATCATTAAGGGGGGATAGGCTCTAATGCCTCCTTCCTTCTCCTAATAGTGTCACTTTTGTAAATCCTTCAATCCTATCCCAAGTTGTTCTTAAGGGGGGATGTTAGGATATTTAGACACTTAGGAGTTAGTTAAGATCAACTTGTGTAATATATCTGTTAGGGATAGTGTGTTTCTTTAGTATGCATTAGTATGCATTTGTAAATACTTAATCCGACGGTCACGATATGTTTCCGACATAGAGTGATCCGATGGCTCAACTTCTCTTAGATCAAACCTAACCTTGATCCGTGGCTTAACACCCGATTGGTCCATGATCTCTATTTAAAGAGCATGGAGGGTCATTGTTTAGTTGATCGATTATGAGAAGCTCATTTGTAACTTTCTTTCTTTGCATAATAAATTGTCCCGTAGAAGCTATTTGGCTGGGGCCGTGGAGTGTTTCCCTCAAGAGGGTTTAAACCACGTCAAAACATCAGTGTGTTGATCTGTGATATGTTTGTGTGAAGTGGTTGCTCTTGGTGTTCGGTCCTTTGGTAGTACCCTGTGTACCCGAACAATTGTAGCTACCTTGGAGAAGGGACCCTTTGGAGTTTGGAGCTGCTCACGCTTGGAGCTACTCAACAATCTTCACCATTTAGAGGTATCACCTTTGCAAGCACTTGCTTGCTCCTCTTTTCAATACAAAGTTATTTTTTCTATTTCTTGTTCTTATTTTCACTTCAAAAGTTTATTATGATATGCACATGCTAGTTTAGTTTTAGTTTTAGATTTACATTTGTTTTTGCTTTAGTTTTTGAAACTGCTGCTCCTAGTTAGCAGGTGGCCATAGCACTAAGCTTGGTTGCAAAACCAAGCCAACACAGGTGTGTGGTATATTGTCACGGCGACAGAGTACTTGAATCGATGGGCTGAAGCAGCACCTGTAGTTGATTGATCTACCACAACAGATGCTAGATTTTTGTTTGATCACATCATCACTCGTTTCAGCTGCCCCAAGATATTGCTGAGTGATCAAGGCAGCCGCTTTATTAATCGCACTATCAGTGCATTAACGAAAGAATTGCAGATACAACATAAGAAGAGTACACGCTATCACCCACAGGCGAATGGAACGGTGGACGCATTTAACAAGGTGTTGGAGCATGCGTTGACAAAGGTGTGCAATGCGAACCGCAACGATTGGGATTTGAAAGTCCCAGCAGTGTTGTGGGCCTATCGCACCACATGTAAAAGGTTGACTGGTCAGACACCTTTCAAGCTGGTATATGGGAAGGAAGCAATTATGCCTATGGAGTACATTGTTCCAAGTCTACGAATTACGGCTGTTACGAGCATGGATGATGTTGCAGCATTAGATGAACATCTAGCACAATTGGTGGAACTGGAAGAGGATCGATTTATCGCTGGCTTTCACCAAGGGGTGGAGAAGGATTGCCAGAAGGCATGGCATGATCGCCACATCAAGAGTAAACAGTTTCAGCAAGGAGACTTAGTGTTATTATATGATAGCAAGTTTATGAAACATCCAAGGAAATTGCAGATGCATTGGTTGGGTCCCTATCGCATCAATAATATTACTTCAGGAGGAGCGGTTCAATTGCAGCGGTTGGATGGAGCGATGCTCCCCAAGCTGGTAAATGGTCACAGGTTGAAGCCCTATCGCTCGGGCTTGGAGCAGTGCGATGTCTGAGTCGCATCGACGAAAAAAAAAAGTGTGTTGCGGGTTTGCGGGTTTTTGGGGTCATTTGGACCGAGTCAGTTAGATATTGGGTCAATTGTCCATAGTGTCGGTTAGGAAGTTAGTTGTAAGTGGACAAATATTGTAATGGTAGAAGCCTATAAATACATGAGAGTTGTAAGTGTTAGAGGAGAGGTGGAAAATAGAGAAGCATAGAGAGAGGAAGATAAGAGTGAAGAAGACCAATTGTACAAGGTCTGTGTTTTTGCTTGTATATGATCGCGATGATAATATGATGATGTTTTGGTACGAACTTTTTGCAATGTTGTGATGAATGAATGTTGTTTGATGTAATGTCTATTTACTGTTGCTATAATGATAAATGCTGCGATTAAGTAATATGTTCTATGTAGAATGTGATGATGAATGCTGTGGTTAAGTAGAATGTTATAACTCCTTGCCGAATGTTTAAAGTTTCTGGTTAAGTATCGCAATAGGGTTAGCCTATGCAGCCACAACTCTCCTCCTCCCTCGGCGGAAACATGGTTCTGTTTGCTCTTCCTGGATGCCTCGGGTGAGACCTCATCCGCTCTGCGGGTGTTGCTGGGTGGGCTCAAACCTTCCTGAGCCGGTGCCCAGGGAGACTGCGGTATGTGTCGACAGTGAGGCGAACCCCTATCGACTGAGGTCGCGTTGGTCAACAAGACTTGAGTTTGAATGCACCAACAACATAGCTGAATATGAGGCCTTGGTCCAGGGACTCAAGAAGGCGATTCATATGGGTGCCCAAGTAATTGAATGTTATGGAGATTCTGAAATCATAGTCAAGCAGGTGAGAAAAAAAATCCATTGTTTATCTCCTCATTTAATTAACTATCAGAAACTAGTAAGAGATCTCATTAACTCCTTGTCTGCATTTAACATCAAGTTAGTCCCCATATCACAGAATTTTGACGTAGATTTATTGGCTAATACTGCATCTAGGTTGATCCCACCAGAAGGTTTTTTCCCTAACATTTTCTCGATTGAACTTATGTACAGGCCTTCTATTCTTGATAATGTGACTAATTGGAAGGTGTTTGATGATGACCAACAAATATTAGACTTTCTCATAGCCCAGGACACTTTTCAAGATGTGGCAATAGATGAGGCTGAGCATGAGAAGTCTTTGTTTGATTCCACTCATTCTTCCAATCTTATCCCTAAATCAATTATCAACCTGGAGAAATAATACGATCTGCAAGATAAGTTCAAGCAAAAGATAAATTGTAAAACCCAGAGTTCATCCCTCAACTTTGAGCCTGTCAACCTAGGAATTGAATAAAACCCTCGTTTCATCAATCTAGGGGTTGACTGCTCTCCTGAGGAAAAGAGAGCTTTTATCAAACTGTGCAAGGAGTTCAAAGATGTCTTTGCATGGACATACGACGAACTCAAATTTTTTGACATCGGTGTCATGCACCATAATATACCAATGAAACCCGAGGTAAAACCTTATCAACAAAAGTTAAGGAAGATGCATCCCAGTTTGAAATCCTCTGTCAAGAAAGAGCTTGAGAAGCTGCTGGTAGCAAGAATTGTTTTCCTTGTCAGACATACACAGTGGATTTCTAACCCAGTACATGTTCAGAAGATGAATGGGGAGATTAGGCTCTGTGTTGATTTCAGGAAGTTAAACAGAGCTTCTGAAAAGGATAATTACCATGTTCCTCCTATGGAGCAAATTCTACAGAAAGTAGCAGGGTCTGAGATGTTTATCTCCTTGATGGTTTCTTAGGATATAAACAAGTCCTAATTGCCCCTGATGATCATCTAAAAACAACTTTCAGAACCCCTTGGGGAACCTTTGCCTACAGGTGAATGCCTTTTGGGATGATAAACGCTGGTGCTACCTTTCAGAGAACTATGGAAATAGCTTTAATGGGATTGATGTAGAATTCTGTCGTTGTGTATTTAGACGATATTACCATTTATTCTAGAAAATGACATGAACATTTGTCTGCTCTGAAACATGTGTTCGAGCGCTGTAGAAGATATTGAATCTCATTGAACCCCAAAAAATCTATATTTGCAGTCACCGAAGGTAAGCTGTTGGGTTTTATTGTTTTGAAAGAAGGCATGATCACTGATCTAGAGCGCACAAAAGCCATTTCGAAGATCGGCTTACCTGGTTCATGTAAATCAATGCAATCTTTTCTTGGTAAGATTGTTAAAATATTGTGACTTCTAAGAATATTCCATTTGTACATTATTATTATATCCAGAGATGTTTATTCCTCCGTCAGAATGTTGTAACTTGGGTTATTAGACTTCCCTAGTGGGTCGACCCAGAGTTAGTTATAATGGGGTGTTTAAGTCCCCTAGTGGGGTCGGCCCAGTCAACAGTGGGTTATATCTGTTGGGGCTAACCTAGTTAGGTATTTTGTCTAGTGAGAGATAAAGTGTAAATAGAAGTGTTGTGTCTCTCATTTACACACACTCACTCACTTGTGAACTCACATAGGAGAGAGAGAGAGATACAAAGGAGGAGAAGGAGATCTTGTTTGGGAATTACATCTTTGTATTGGTTGGTCATCTATATTGAGGAAGCTTTGCTGGGTTTTCTACCTCATGAGGGTTTCCCAGGATAAATTGTGTCTCTTGTGTTTATGTCGTGCTTTTTATTCTTTCAGTGATCCTGTATATGATATTGTTGTGAAATTGAATGGAATACTGATGTTATCTATTTAGCATATTGAATCTTAGATTTAACCTGAAGGAAGGAAATGTATGGCACTTATGACACTTGTTTCACTTGCGACAATTTGAAAGTTAGGGTTTTGTATAGAAAAACCTAGTCATTGTGGCACTTTCGCTATAAATACATTTTGGCGAATGTTCAGGATCTAAAACTTGGACAGGCAGAAGAAGAAAGTTTCCTGTACCTTTTTTCTGAGTTTCAGCTTTAGATTTGTTGTACTTTCTGAGATATGATCCGTACAAGTTAGGGTTTCTGCCTCTTCCAGAATGAAGCCCTAAACAGGTGTCCTAGGGAAAAAGGTCATATCTCGGGATTGGAAGCTCCAAATGGAATTTCGTAAAAAGTGACAATTAGGGAATATAATGTAGTTTCACAGGTCCGCGTTTCAGAGGTGGAAGATGAAACAGTGACACGTGGCACTCCGTACAAGTTTGCTATGTTGTTTCACCCCTTAAACAGGCCATGTTGGGAAACTAAGCATATCTCTCTGATGGAGAATCCAATGAAGCTCAAACCTATGGGGTTGGAAATATGACAGGTCACGCTATCATAGGCTAAAGTTTTAGATCCTCTAGATCTGAAATTTCAGAGATACACCAGAAACAAGACGGCACATATGAAATGACTCAACGAAGGAAATCAAAGAAGAGGAGGAAGAAGCTCTCACTTAGGTTTTTCAGTTTTTAGGTATGGAAGGACCTGATCCAATGTTGGAGACACCTGATGCAGCATTGGAAAGTTTGGTAATGGATTTGGAATCCATTCATCATATATATTAATCCTCCATCAAAATGTTGTGGGAGGAAGGAGATTGAAAGATTAGGGTTTCCAAGTAAGAAGAAACCCTAGCAAAGTTGGGAGACTCATAGGGAAGCAATGAAGGATGTTTAAATGGCATTGATATTTATCATCCTAGCACCATGAACCTATATAATATGTTTTACAAGTGATATACCTTGTATGGTTAGGGTTTTAACCTTATAAAGAATACTACAAGCAAAATCGACAGGTATGACTTGAGGAGATACATGTATGTTTTGAAATCTGTTTGTCTTCATATTATTGAGGTTATTACAATTATAATTAATGTTAGATTGTTTGATAACCTTAGTAAAAGTATGAATGCATGAGAATAATAGAAGACATTCATTTATTAGGGTTATGACACTTATGATTGTACTAATGCACTTGTCGTGTTGTATGAGGATGATGTTATTTGCTAACATGAAAGGTACATCAAGAAAGCCGAATCCATATGACCATGATGACATGAAGACAAAGACTCATCCATAGTCATTGATCGCATAGAAGCTCTACTTACAAGGTATGCATAATTTGGTTATACAATACTTAACTTATGATATATGCAGGTTACTAGCACAAGGTCTCTAAATCATTGAAGAGAACAAATAAGACATTGTTTGGTATGTTAGACATAACTAGCAAGCATGATAATCTAGGTATGTTTTCCTATATCAAGTTAGAATCCTACTTTGTGTTAGGATCTTAGATAAGTATACCTGTGTATGAAATGATCATGACCATACATGCTTAAGATTATTTAGAATCATAATGTTTTGATAGTATTAATATTATACTAATGAATGTATGGTTATGTATGAGATCTTGAGAAAAGTCACAATAATGAAACTAGTACACACATAAGCATGCATAGTGGTGGAGAATGGATAGAAGTTCAAAGACATATAATCATGATGCTATCATAAAGGGAAAATAGAGATCAAGCCGGAGACAACCACACAAACATAAAAGATAAGTATTTGAGTTGTTATTTGAATTACCTCTTGAATCTATGAATAGTTGTATGCATATTTGTATTCCTAGAATATATCATGGATAGTGTAAGCACTCATATATCATTGAACAATATACTACTAATATGCATATGATGGGTAAGTTGGACAAAAATTCCATTGTTGCTTGTCTAGAATAAAACCTCTTTGCTAGCATGCTGAGAGCTATGCACACTCTTTTGATAGTATGTTCTGGTAGACATGGAAGGCATCTAGATAGACACTGTATGCACACAGGATATGGAAAAGTGTTGTGCCAAAGTATTGGTCAAGATAGTTGCATAATGATGTGAATCATATCAGTATGCATAAAAGGTTATCATTGACATGATTTGATAATTATGAAGTGTTACTAATCATGTAATTAACTTTGATTTGTAGGAAAGATCATGTGTTATGATCTGTAAAAGAAGGATGATGAACACCTGTTCCAAAGAACAAGTGATGGATGTTCAACAAGAAGACTTACAAATCAAACGTACTATAGAAGGATCATGGCTAGAGGATTCTCTTAGAAAGAGGGAGAGAATCACGACGAGATGTTTGCTCCAAGTGGATAGACAAGACCGTTCTCTTAATGGTGTAATTGAAGAAGAAGTGCGAATCGAGCAAACTCCCAAGATTCGATAGAGAATACACATGATTGAAGAAAGCTCTGTATAGGTACCCAAGATCGATAGTCATTTGATGAGCTTAATGATCACCATGAGTGATGCAGATTTCAACCTTTGCTACAAGGTTGAAGATGGTTTCTATATACAAATGGCATTCTTCTCTTAGATGGATGCAAGAAGGAACTCACCATAGAGTTCGAATGATCTTGAGGCTCATATCAGTAGACCCATTTGACGAAAGATGGCACAGATAGATATGCAAAAAATCACTCAATGCAGAGTGTGAATGATGTTCAGTCAGGGAGGGAGAATTGATAGCTTCTTGACAAGCTTGGGCTTTACCAAAAGTAAAGCTGATCCTAACCTTTACCTTAAGGTTATGGATGATGAACCTGTCATACTATCACCGTATGTGGATGACCTCTTTCTGACAGTGAATGAGAAATGTATCATGGAAAGCAAGAAGAAGCTAGCTACAGAATTTGAGATGAAAGATCTCGGATTGATGCATTACTTCCTAGGTTTGGAAGTATGGCAAGGCCCAGAAGGAATCTTTCTCAACCAGGGAAAGTATGTTGTGGAAATATTGAATAGATTTGATATGTTGGAATGTAAGGCCATGAACATTCCCATGGATTCCAACTTGAAGTTGTTGGCTAATGAATCGTCAGAATTGGTTGATGTAACTCAGTACAGACATATTATTGGGTCATTGATGTATCTAACGAATACGAGGCCAGATATCTGCTTTGTTGTGAACACATTGATTCAATATCTAGTGGAACCTAGACATGTTCACCTGATAGCTGCAAAGCATGTGATGAGGTACCTAAAAGGTACGATAGACTTTGGTCTATATTATCTTGGAGATCATGATTTCCGATTGTATGGCTACACATATGATGATTGGGATGGAAGTGTATTAGATAGCAAGAGCACATCGGGCGGATGTTATTGTCTAGGATCTGCCATGATCTCTTGGTTTATCAGGAAGCAGTTTAGTATGGCTCTCAGCACAACCGAAGCGGAATATATAGCTGCTTGCTCTGCTAGTAGTGAAGCGATATGGCTTCGGAAATTGTTATCAGGATTGTTTGACTTAGAGATGGATCCCTCTGTGATCCTGTACGATAACCAAAGAGAATCCAGTGTTCCATGATAAGTCAAAGCACATAGAGATCTGATATTTCTATATATGGGATATGGTGCAGAAAAGAGCTATAAAGCTCGTGTATGTGAGCACTGACGAACAAGTTGTTGATGTATTGACCAAACCTTTTTCTCGAGTAAAGTTTGACTATTTCCGAGACAAGCTTGGTGTAGTTCAGAAGGACCCTCCTCGAAAGGGGGAGTGATATGGTTGATGATGATATTTGGATACCGATATCGACGTGGATACCTGTATCCATGATAAGATTTCCTATATCGACGGTAAGGTCGATGATGAGGATACCTGTATTGATGATATGGATACTTGTATCGATGATGAGGATACTTGTATCGATGATGAAGGATACCTGTATTGATGATGTGGATACTTGTATCGATGATGAAAATACCTGTATCGATGATGAGGTTACTTGTTTCGACGATGAGGTCGACTATAAGGATACCTGTACCGACGATGAGGTCGATGTGTGGTCCTTAGACTTTGTCTAAGTAGACGAGTGGATTGTATCATACCTGGATTTTATGTCCTAAAGAGATCAGGATTAACCATCATGTAAGTGGTTGAGGATTAATCATCCTTAGATAGTAAATCCCATAATTTCGAAAGGAAGGATAGTCTTAAATGATGAATGTGATAGGATTAATCATCCTTAGACAATAAATCCTGAAATTCTGAAAGGAAGGATAGTCTTAAATGTTGATTGTGGTGGGATTGATCATCCCTAGATAGTAAATCCCGTAATTCCGAAAGGAAGGATAGTCTTAAATGGATTGGTGGGATTGATCATCCCTAGACAATCAATCCCATAATTCCAAAAGGAAGGATAGTCTTAAATGGATTGGTTGGTGTTAGCACTCGGATTTTCCTTGGGCTGTATCAAAGAAACCCCGAGGTAACCTATTTCAAACCAATCTTTAGACTAAAAAGTTGGCCTCTTTCAGCCAGAGAGGGCTCTCTCAGCAAATCTGCTATCCAATGTCACCACGACAGCAGCTTGACAATAAATTCAATGGCCAAATTGTAAAATAACAATAAAAACTTTGTAGGCTTTAAATAATGTGGTTAGATCAACAAGAAAAAGATACCATTGGGCAATGGAGTCGAGAAACAGAAAAATACAGATCAGAAACCAAACAAACTTTTGTACAAAGGCAAGATATCTGTTTTATTACAGTCAATAAGATTTTGCAGGTGACAGGAAATAATTAATGACAATCCATCAACAACGAGCATCGATTTTCAGATGAATCCACTGTTAACTTTGGAGAAGCAGGTGGATACTTGAATGCGATAAACTGAGGCATAGCAAATATGAATCTCAATTTATTTTAGACTTTCATTCAAGCATAGAAGAAAGACATAATGGCAAGAATGACAAAGAAGATTTACATGCACATGTAAAGAAAGAGAAAGTACAGACTGTAATCTTAAAACAACACATGAATCTTTGAAAAAATATGCTCAACTCTGAAATCTTTATTAATTTCTGAAATAAACCTCAAAAACCCAGAACGGGAATTCTGTCTCTCTGAAAAATCCCCCCCTCTTTACATGTTTTTTACATATCAATATATATAAAGATGACCTATACCTAATCTTGAATTCAAAACCTAACTGAAACTCTAAAAATAGAAACAGTTACAACTTATTTTTTATTTTATTTCAGGAAGTAAATTTGCTGAAAAATAGGCTTCAAAGACCTGGCTGTATATCTCAAATGGAAATAGCTGTGTACATTTTGAGAGAGGTTTTTGTAACTGGGCATGTTATGAAGAAAATTCTCTTTCAGTTTCTGAAAATTCATCTTCATTTGGAAGAAACAGCTCTTTGAAGTTAATGACTAAAACAGTAAACTAAATTTTTGGAAAATTTCCCCGTGAAGATGACTTTGATTCTCTTAAACCATAACACCTGTGTAAAACATGAGAGAGGTTTTTGAAGATTGGCCCGTGCTGAAGAAAAACCTCTTTCCGTTTCCTAAAAGTCCTCTCGGTTTGGCGGAAACAGCTTCTAGAAAATGGTGACTCAAACAGGCATTTTCTCAAAAACGTGTTATACTTATCCCATTTGATTTTCTCTATGGGATATATCCCACATTGGTTGAGCGGGAAATAATCGTGGTGTTTATATACCCCGTCCTGCACAACACTTGATAACACATAGAATGTGCTATTATAATCCTCTTCTTCGGAAATGGTGGTTCCGCATGGGCGGAAGGCGGTTTATAATACCACCCTCGCGTTGATGCGGATGAATAATAACCTTTGCCACGTGCTCCCGTGGTATTTCGTCCGCAACCACTTTATAATTTTAAATTTCGAGCTAGTGAGGGATGCGGAATTATCCCATTTATATATTGCATTATATCATATCTCAAGTAACAAATGATAAAAGCCTTTGACATTGGGCAACTTGGACGATGTAAAATATATGGGTTCTCTTTGTTGTGGCGCTTGGTTTCATGGTGAAATACCTAGGTGTTGGGCGCTTAATACATTTTGCTCAAACTTGATTTAACTATTGGCTCAACTAAAAATATGACTAACCTTAGGCTAATAACTTTAATTAAATTTTTAGCCATACCATTTTTATAAAAAACCTTAGAAAAGTTTAAAAAAAAAATCAAGACCCTTCATAAAGTTTTAATTTTGGTAAATAAAATATTGAAGCCCCCTTTTTTTTTCATAAAAATTCCAACTATGAAAAACTACGGAACTCTTTCTCCATACATATTTCTTTGCCTTTAGAATATCAAACCTCTTTCTTCATGTGTTTTGGCCTTAGGTTTTTCATGAAAACATAAAGTTTTTTTTCTCCTTTTGTATGCCCGAGGACAAGATGTTTTTTCTAGACCAAGTTTGAGACCCCCCGTCATGAAAAGTGTTCTATTTTGCACCGCTAGTGTTGCCGGAAGATGGTTAACGCCGTCAGAAGACATTTAAGCACAAAATTTTATGGAGTGTCAACAGTGGGATTGATCATCCCTAGACAGTAAATTACGTAATTCCTAAAGGAAGGATAGCCTTAAATGGATTGGTGGGATTGATCATCCCTAGATAGTAAATCCTGTAATTCCGAAAGGAAGGATAGTCTTAAATGGATTGATGGGATTGATTATCCCTAGACAGTAAATCTCGTAATTCCGAAAGGAAGGATAGTCTTAAATATTGATGCTTAGACTAAAGGAAGGATTGTCTAAGATATGAGTAGTGGACAAGGATCTTGTGATTCCGAAAGGAAGGATTGTCTAGGATCCCGTAATTCCGAAAGGAAGGATCACCAAAGTTGTTGGACTAGGGTCCCGTAATTCCGAAAGGAAGGACTGTCCACGATCCTATAATTCCGAAAGGAAGGATCATGTGTGTTGCAGATTGTGATGCTGTTGATCTGGAGATCCAAACGATGAGTCTATTGATTGAGAGATCTAGATGTTGATACTGTTGATCAAGAGATCCAGATGATGATGCTGTTGATCGAGAGATACAGATGATGATGTTGTTGAATGAGAGATCCAGATGTTGATACTGTTGATCGAGAGATCCAGATGTTGATGTTGTTGATCGGGAGATCCAGATGATGATGCTGTTGATCGAGAGATCCAGATGATGCTGCTGATCGAGAGATCCAGATGATGTTGTTGATCAGGAGATACATATGATGATGCTATTGATTGAGATATCTAGATGATGTTGTTGATTGGGAGATCTAGATGATGATGCTATTGATTGAGAGATCCAGATGATGTTGTTGCTGTAGCTGATCGAGTGCTGCAGAAGATGAAGACTCAGTACTGACAATGTTGATGTTCCAGTGACTGTTTGAGTTACTGATGCTGATTGAATAAAGCTTCCAATGATTTATAGATGTATCATGTATCATGTTGTTGATGACTCCTTGCTCCTGTAGATGGTGTTAGAATATCCTTCTTGTTAAGGGGGAGTGTTAAAATATTGTACCTTCTAAGAATATTCCATTTGTACATTATTATTATATCCGGAGATGTTTATTCCTCCGTCAGAATGTTGTAACTTGGGTTATTAGACTTTCCCAGTGGGGTCGACCCATAGTCAGTTATACTGGGGTGTTTAAGTCCCCCTAGTGGGGTCGTCCCAATCAGCATTGGGTTATATCTATTGGGGCCGACCTAGTTAGGTATTTTGTCTAGTGAGAGATAAAGTGTAAATAGAAGTGTTGTGTCTCTCATTTACACACACCCACTAACTTGTGAACTCGCATATGAGAGAGAGAGAGACCTGCAAAGGAGGAGAAGGAGCTCTTGTTTGGGGATTACATCTTTGTATTTGTTGGTCATCTATATTGAGGAAGATTTGTTGGGTTTTCTACCCCATGAGGGTTTCCCAGGATAAATTGCGTCTCTTGTGTTTATGTCGTGCTTTTTATTCTTTCAGTGATCCTGTATATGCTATTGTTGTGAAATTGAATGGAATACTGATGTTATCTATCTTAGCATATTGAATCTTAACACAGATTAATTTTGTTCGTAGATTTGTTCCGAATTTTTCTCAAATTGTCAAGCCGTTACAACAATTGGTTAAAAAGGATGCCTAGTTCAAGTGGTCCGAGGAACAAAGAAATGCCTTTGTTGAAATCCGGAGAGCCATTGCGGAATCCCCCGCTCTAATATCTCCATACTTCAACAAAGATTTTATTCTGTACACATTTTCTACTAATTTCTCCTATGCAGCTGTCCTTACCTAGAAACATGAAAATGATGCTGAAATCCCTATTTCATTTATGAGCTCCACGTTCAAAGCGGCAGAACTTAACTACTCCCAGATCGATAAACAAGCTTAAACCGTCTATAAACCGGTAAAACATTTTAGACCATATTTATTGAAATCTCAGACTAAAGTCATTGTTCCTTATGCAGCTACCAGGAATGTTCTGGTTCAGAAAGAACTGGGTGAAAAGAGAGCTCATTGGATGATAGATCTGCATGAATATGTTTTGGAGATCATACCAACAAAGATTGTGAAAGGCCAAGGCTTGTGTATGCTAACCGCTCAATCCAATGATCCTGTACAACAACAGATTGAGTGGTAACAAGAGGAAAGCACAACAACAGGTTCTATTAATGTTATCACAACTCAAACATTTGAATGGTATGATGACATTAAGTTCTTCCTTACCCATGGGTTTGCTCCTGAAACCCTTGACTTTAAAAAATGTAGGGCTCTAAGGTTGAAAGCTACACCGTATCAATTCATAGATGGGGTTTTGTTTGGGAAGAATTATGATGGTGTTTTTCTCAGATGTTTAGAGAAAGAAGAAACTGATAATATTCTTTTGCAATTTCATGCAGGACCTGCAGGAGGGCACTTCTCAGGAGAAACCACTGCATAATATCCCGAGGGTAGGATACTTTGGCCTACTTTGTTCAAAGATGCATACTCTTATGCCAGAAGATGTGAGGCATACTAGAAGTGTGCTGGGAAATTGAAAAAACCTTCCTTTCCTTTACATCCAGTCATAGTTCAATTTGCATTTCAGCAATTTGGACTAGACTTTGTTGGACCTATCAACCATGCTTCCTCCCTGCAGCACAAGTACATCTTGACAACCACATATTACTTTACCAGATGGGTAGAGGCAGTCCCTCTTCGACAATGCAATAACAACCAAATGATATCCTTTCCTGAAAGCCAAATAGTCACTAGGTTTGGTGCTCCTGAATTTCTAGTGTTTGACAATGCCTCTTATTTTTCTTCGATTGATCTGACACGGTATGCCCTTGAAAAAGGGACAAAGCTGAAGTTTTCTGCCAATTACTATCCACAAGGGAATGGACTAGAAGAGTCTTCCAACACAAACTTGATTAACATCTTAAAGAAGATTGCTGTTACTCACCATAAAGATTGGCACACCCAGCTATATAATGCTCTTTGGGCAGACTGGGTCACCCCAAAGGCATCCATAGGAAACTCCCCTTACTGTTTAGTTTATGATAAGGAGGCCATCTTGCCATCCAACCTCATGATCCCTTCACTACATTTGACACACTCCATATTAGAGGATGATTCATCCCCACTCGAGCAAATAATTGATATGTTACTCAAGTTGGAAGAAGATAAGGAGAAGTCAAAAAACAGGCTGTATAAACATCAACAACTGATAAAGAGGTGGTTTGATGAGAAGTCCTCATATGATAGGGAGTTTACTGTGGGAAACTTGGTGTTGAAGTGAGATAAGCAACATAAAGACAATAATGATTACATCAAGTTCCAACGCTTATGGATAGGACCATTCATTGTTATAGAAAATCTTGGTCCTAGTACTGTCCGGTTGCAGACACTGGAAGGTATCTTAGATACCTACCCAGTGAATGTGCAGTTGCTAAAAAAGTACTTTGTTTAAATGAGCAGATTTGCTTACTTGTACATAAAGGGTGGTTTGCTTTGTTTCCTTCTTTGTTTTCATTCTATTGTTTTTTGTACATTGGTTTTATTCAAAATAAGTCCACACATTTTGGAAAACGTTGTTGATCAGTATGTATCAGGTTAGCACAAGTTTGAAGTTTGAGGTAAGAGTGTCAGTTTTGTTTCACTTAGTCTGTAGCTAAAAATATTTTTCATGAAATTAAACAATCAAATATTTGCAAAGCCTTGATTGATACCATCCCACCTTAATCAATATCTTTATAGATGTTTTATTTGGTTAATTGAAGTTGAGGAAGCAATTAGATTTCCCTGCCTTATGTTTCATTAGTGAATGACAACATATATTCATACCCTTGCCAGCCTTACCTATTTTGGATCCTACTCTGATCACCTTGGAAATACTTCACTTTAATAATTATAGATTAAGAGATGGGGGGTCTTATTACAAGCCAACCCATTACGTTCATATATTTTCAAGTGGAATGACATCTCCACATCAGGCCACCAAACTTGGAAGATCCTATCACAGGCCGGTCCATTCACGATCTGCAAAACATCGGTGAATTACACTATGTTAGGAACCCATGTCAACTCTTCTAATTACCTTGTTAGTATATTGTTGTTGGATGCATATGCTTTGTAAGTCATCCAGTAGTATTTGTTGATCCACAGTTTGTCTTATTGTTGTTGGACGCATGTGCTTTGTAAGTCGTCCCGTAGTAATTGTTGATCCATAGTTTGTATTGGCCCATGGTTTGTATTGACACATGGTATTGGCGCCTAGAATTAGTATATAAGTTGGTGCTGATACCAATGAAGGTATTGTGAAGTTATTTATATTGAGCTTGCTCAAAGGAGGTTTCCCCCTCAAAGTGGTCCGCGATCAATATAAAAGTGATTTTGAGTTCTGTTATTTCTGCTATCTTGTGTGTTTTCATTAATTAAATATTGCAGGTTCATCAAATCTGGTATTAGAGCACTTTCTTGGGCTCGTTGGGTGGAATTTCTGCCAATTTTTTTTTTCGCATCTGTTGCAACTTCGGATTTGGGAATAATCCCTATCCGCTTAACTGTGGGAATTACTTGGGCATAAGCCTTAAAACTAATTGTGAGGAGTACCACAGGAACCCCAAAGTAGTTGGCCCATTGAAAGGACCTGCCAAAGAAAATGGCAATGACCCCTACCTGATTGACTAGTTCCCACCCGTGAGGTAAACCAAGAGCTGTTGTTTGTGGAAAAGCGGTTATCAGTTTTACCTGAGCCATGGAGTGAGGGGTACAGCCCTAATGCGCAAGCCGTCAGACAACATTGATGGGCGAGTGAAACCCCTGAACTATTAGGAAGCCGAACATACCTGGGGTCCATATCTATTTTCAGCTAAACTGTTGTCGATCACTTCCGCACCGTTTCATATCCATTCCAAGCTGTTCCAGACCTATCCTGATCGGAACAGCTTAGATGAAAATATGATGGGGTCCTAGGGTTGGCTAAGTTGGCAGAAGACAAGATTGCAGCCCAACAATGATCCAAACCCGCTTTTGTTCCCTTTCGAAATATGGGTTCTGAATGACCTCCCATCCCACCAGCTCCTTGACCAACTCCTATCAAGCATTTGTTTGAAACAGAGATGCAGGCACGTAGAGAAAAAGGGCTTTGTTATGATTGTGATGAGAAATTCACTTAGGGACATAGATGTGTTCAACAAAAGCTCTATCTCTTGGGTATGGATTCTCCACCTGCCTCTAAAATTGGTGAAGAAGCTCCAGATAGAATGGATGATCAGGTCGACATTCAGGAGCCGCCTATTAACCCCCCATCTCAGGATGAACTACCATAAATATCTCTCTATGCTTTATCCGGCGTCACCACCCCCCAAATAATGCGGGTCAGGGGTTACTTCAAGAAGCTTCCTCTTACAATACTCATTGATTCTTGTAGCACTCATAACTTCATTGACCCTCGGATCGCCAAACATGTTGATTGTTTTGTCCATCCTTGCTCCAACTTTGAAGTCATGGTTGCCAATGGGGGCACCTTACCTTGCAATGGGAAGTGTCACAATATGCATATCTCTCTGGAAGATTATAACTTGCGCTCTGACATGTTTTCCTTGTCCCTAGGTGGATGTGATGTGGTTTTGGGCATTCAATGGTTACGCACACTTGGTCCCATCTTATGGGATTTTGCTGAACTTTGGATGCAGTTTTCAGTTAATGGGAAACAACACAAATTTATGGCTTACAACAAAGGTCTCTTCACATCATCAGTTCACATCGTCTGGAAAAGATCCTTAAGAAGAATTCACATGGTATCATCGCTCAACTCCATTCCATTCAGATGCACCCATCAACGGTCTCCCCTACTTCCTTGGATAGATATGCTGGTGTCCTTGCTGCACCAGTGGGCTTGTCACCTTCAAGAGACCTTTCCAGTAAGAATTTAGCCACATCTACATCTTAGTAGGAAATGATGGCTATTTTTCATGCTGTACCAAAGTGGCAACCATACCTATTAGGGAATTATTTATGCATAAGGACTGATCTCCAGACTCTGGAAAATTTCCTGGCACAATGGGTCTCCTCCCCAACACATCTAAAATGGGTTATCCAACTCATGGGTTATGCCTATGCGATCACTTACAAGAAGGGTAAGGACAATATGGTGGCAGATGCTCCTTCTCACACATTTGATGACCCAGTTTCTCTACAGCTATTTCTCTGCTTGTTCCAAATTGGTTGCAATCTTTTCAACAGGGCTATCTCTTCTATAAAATCCATGCTTCTTCATCATCAGGGCACTCTAGGTTCCTCAAAATGTATGACCCGGAACAATGCAACTTCTTTTGGAAAGGAATCAAAATGACAATTCAACAGATGGTGGCTAACTGTGATACTTTCCAGGTCAACAAGAGTGAAACGACACTCCTTTCAGGACTGCTCGACCCCTTGCCCATCCCTACACAGATTTGGACAACTATTTCTATGGATTTCCTAGAAGCTCTCTAGTGGTACAATACCACATCTAAAAGGAAACCATATGAAGCAGTCTATGGACAGGCACCGCCAGTTCTTCTTCCATACACCCTCAGCAGCTCCCCAGTTCAGGCAATTGACTCGGTTCTTCGAAACCGCAGTCATATTCTTCTCATTCTGCAGGACAATCTTCACATGGCAAGAATTCGACTGAAACAACAAGCCGATCAACACCGTTTTGAGCACACTTTTCACGCAGCTGATATGGTTCTTCTTCATCTACATCCTTAAAAGCAATCCTCCTTTAAAATCAAAAGGCGTCAATGGCCCAGAATGAAACCCGAGGATGCTATAGGGGAACCAATCCTTCAGATTTTGCATCAATTTTCACATCTAAAGCTTTGAGCACAAAGCTTTTTCTAAGGGAGAGAGGATGTTAGGAACCCATGTCAACTCTTCTATTTACCTTGTTAGTATATTTTTGTTGGACGCATATGCTTTGTAACTCGTCTCATAGTATTTGTTGACCCATAGTTTGTCTTATTGTTGTTGGACGCATATGCTTTGTAAGTCATCCCGTAGTAATTGTTGATCCATAGTTTGTATTGGCCCATGGTTTGTATTGACACATGGTATTGGCACCTAGACTTAGTATAGAAGTTGGTGTTGAGACCAATGAAGGTACCATGAAGTTATTTGTATTGATCTTGCTCAAAGGAGGTTGCCCCCTCGAAGTGGCCCGCAATCAATATAAAAGTGATTCTGAGTTCCGTTATTTATATTATCTCGTGTGTTTTCATTAATTAAATATTGCAGGATCATCACACACTACTATCATGTGGTTACCAAGCCATGGTAGTGTCTTGTAACCTATGCACTAATAAATCTTGTTTTCCTTTGTAAGACAATTTGTTGTATATGAGGATAAGGGGGGTCTTATCACAAGCCATCCCTACTGTTAACACCCAAAAAGTGCTCACTAGCTCATTTTCTTATTCACATGACCCATTTGTCCACTTTTCCACCATCTGAGCCTCTGAAGCCAACAAAAGGTCACCAAAAGACCTTAGCACACCCCTTTTTCCCACTCAAAAAGATTATTTTTCCTAAAAAAACATAAAAAACCCTAAAAAAGGGTCCAAATTCTCAAAAATATTAAAAAGGGAATAAAAATATTAATTTTATTCAAAAAAGGAAAAAGGAGGGAAAAGTACCTAAACCATGTTGGTCAATACCATTGGTTTCCACAAAACCACAAATGGTATTCCCCACCACCAAAACCTATAAAAAGGTGGTAGGGGCTCCTCATTTCACATCCATCCATCTTCCTATCCTCATGCTGCCAAAATCTCCCTTGAGTATTTGGCCATTGTAGCAACCTTGGAGAAAGGACCCATTGGAGATTGGAGCTGCTCACCATTGGAGCTATTCAACAACCTTCATCACTTGGAGGTATTGTTATTGCAAGCACTTGCTTGCCCCCATTTTTCAATACAAAATTATTTCTTATGTTTCTTGTTCTTGTTTTTTAATTCAAAATGCACATGCTAGTTTAGTTTAATTTAGATTTAGTTTATTGTTATTTACTTCTATTGAAACTGCTGCTACTAGTTAGCAGGTGCCCATAGCACTAAGCTTGGTTGCAAAACCAAGCCAACAGTTTTTGGCGACTCCGCTGCTTTTGAATCTTTAGATCTCACTTTTGCTTTAGATCTTAGTTTTTGATAGTATTAAGTAGTTTAATTCATAGATCTGCCACCCTAGACAGCAGATCCATTGTTGTTCTAGATCTTGGCCCATTTTTAGCCATTAACAACCCAAAATTCTCAATTTTCGGGTTCGTTTTTTGGCATCCGCGTACGGCTTTCGCCTCGCGGCTTTTTGCCCAACAGTTGCGTGGCTCATCACGATTGCGCGGCTTTTTTCCGCGCGGTTCACCGCGGCTTCGTGGTAATTTAGCGCGCTGCACATCGCGACTTCGCGGACCTTTTCCGCACTGCACATCGTGACTGTGTGACGAAATCCCGTGCTGCGCATCGTGGCTTCGCAGTCAAAACCCACACTGCACGTCACGGCTTCGCGGTCAAAACCCGCGCTGCCCATCGCGACTGTGCGACAGAAACCCGTGCGGTCCATCGCTACTTTTCTGTCAAAACCCGCGATGATAATTTTTTCATTCGACCGAATCGTTTAAAAAATTAATTTCTTACTGTATTTTCTGCCCACATAGCACATTTTCCAGTATTAGAAATCCTGCATATTTTACAGCCATAGAAAATTTTACTATTTAGAATGCACATGTGAAAAAGTCTTTTTAAATATTTTCAGAAATTGAAAGAAGGATCTATTTGCATTTCATCTAGATTAAAATTTTTGCTGTTTGCTTCTTTAATTTTTGCCCATAGCAATTGTTGAAAACGAAATCCATTTATTTCTCAAAGAAGTCATATTATTCGCTTTTCTATTTCAAAAGATCCTTCGTTTTTGAATAGTTTTTGCAAAAGCATTTAATTTCCATTTATTGAAAAAGTCATAATATTTGCTTTTTATTTCAAAAGATCCTTTGTTTTTTGAATACTTAGCATTTACTTTTTCAATTTCAGTTTAAAAGATCACACGTGCACCCACTCAAACACTAATTTTAAACTGAGCCTTAAAACGTACCCTAATTTCAACCCACTTTTAACCCCACTTGGGGAACACTAAAAGAACTTTGTAGCTAGGTAGTATTGAGGGGATAGGTGTTCCAATAACACCCCTCAGTTATTACATCTGAGACATAGTTGTTGTCCATTAGGGAGCTAAAATATCTTAGTATTTATTGGCACGGTCACAACCGGTTTATGGGAAGGCCTCTCCCCTAGGAGGGTTGAAGTCGCGAGGATGGTTCCGAAAGCCTGAGTGGAATACCGAAATCCATTCAGTAACCGAAGGGATACCATTCGCAGTTCTCGGGATATCCCTGTATTGGGATATTGCGATAAAGGACCAAACGACAGATTTACCTTTTCTCGACGTGTCATGAACGGAGTATCCTAGTAGCCATTCTTTAGGATTGATTACCCGGTGTCCCTCCCGGTAGGGGGATATCTAGCCGTTGACTCAACACTCAATATTTTCTGACTTGAATTTCATCACCTTGCAGAGAATATAGTTTGTTGATTCACAATACTTTTAGTTAGGTGTTTGCATGATTCAACCCACCTTTGGTCTAGTTACACCTATTTTTTCTAGAAGCTGTTTGCATGTTGGTACTCTGACCATTTTTTGGCATCCCTCCACTTATTATAGCACAGCTGCTATAATAAGTGCCTTTTTGAGGTTGATTTTTTGGCCTGAGAGCCTTCATTTTCACTCCCCTTCTTGCACCCTTGGTTGCATTAGGGTTTTGAGTTTTTTATACATTACCATTTTTTTTTACATCAGATTTTTTACACAAAAAATTATTTTATCACCATTGAGAATTTTAGACGCTCTCGTCGTCTACAGGGTGAACTCCCAGAGTTCAGTCTACTTGGCTCGCCACGTCACCGACGTCGAGCCTTATCCCTTGACTCGACACATCGTCGGTCAACTAGACAATCATCCGATTCTGACACACCTCACTTCACATCTGATTCTGAGGCAGAATCCGAAAACCCCACTGCGTTTTTCCCAACCAACCATATGGCTGGAACACCATTTGACCCACTCTTTACCAGCACCTTAGGAGAGACATCCATAGACCCTGCTACTGCGGTGCCATCCATGGCAGCAACCACCCCCTTGGGTATGCCTAATATGGGCAACACTCCACCCTTAGGAATGCCCAACATAGGGCCACCTCCTGTTATAGGAATCCCCAACACAGGGCCACCACCTGTTATGGGTATGCCCAACATAGGGGTCACACCCCCTCTGATTCCCACAACTCAGATTCCAGGAATCACCACTACTATTCCTAACCCAAATGTAACCCATGTTGCACTTGGAAGCGCTGGCCCACACCAGACCACACCTATTGGAGGACATATACCTTCAATCCATAGCATACCTTTAGGCGCTACTGGACCCCTACATCATACCACCATGACTAGGCATGTCCCAGTCCCAGTCACCACATCTGCTAGCTTACCGTACATGGCAAGCCTGAACTTGCCAGACTTAGCTAGGCTCACCAATGATCCTATCAGACACGATCCTGCGTGGCCTCACATGCCCACCAAACTCCCCTCCAACATCCCTAAGTTTGAGGGAAAGGCAGGTGAGGACCCCCAAAACCATATCATGTCCTTCCATCTATGGTGTTCCTCCAACTCCATAGTGGATGACTCTGTCCGCCTCCGTCTATTACAGCACCTTCACTGGCTCTGCAGCTAAGTGGTATATCGAGCATCCCCATGGGACGCATGCCACCTTTACCTCCCTTTCCTCGACCTTCCTGCAGTTCTTCCAGACCTGTCCGCTATGATGCGGGAGTTGAGATCCTACTGTCTTGCAGACAGAACACGACTACCCACATCACTTACCACATTCATGAGTGGCATCGACGCCGAAGCCTCTGCAAAATCAAGTTAGACGACCGTATCTTCCTAGATTGGTTTCTAAAATCCCTCCTCCCTCTCATTGCGAAGGATGTGGCATCCGAAAGACCCCAGTCTGAAGAAGAGGCCATCCTCAAAGCCCAACAGTTTGATCTCATTTACGCCCAGTCGGGTTATCTGTATACCATTATACCAGACGCCCCTCGGGGCGAGTCATCCCAACATGATGCACCGGGGGCATCCCATGCCGCTGATGGCATCATTTGTCGTATGGCCTCGCATCCCCAATCATTTTCCATTGCACATCCTAGCCATGGTCCCCACCTTTTGCAGGCTACATATCAGTTTGGAGAAACCAGTTCTTATGCTCCCATGGCACATCACCACCATACCCATGGACCTTCATGTCCACCTCAGTGCTTTGGTCATGCACCACCTACATACGCCCCCCCAGCTGCACCTCAACCAATGTATTACCCGCAACAAGCTGCGACCTCTAGCCCAACACCTCCAATAGCTCAGGGTTACCAACAACCCCAGCAGGTAACTGGACCACCTCCAGCCCCATAGGATTATTATCCACCACAACCTGCTCCCGCACCTGCGGCGAACCAAAATCCTCCCACTGCTCAAGGGCAAGTGTACACACAGCACAACCAGCCCCAGAACCAAAACAACCAGCGCAACCAAAGTGCGCAATAGAACCGTGGTAATAACCAACAACATCAGCAAGGTCCTCCACCTCCCAATCCTCCGCAAAATAACAATGCTGCTCCTCCCAACCGCAATCCGGATCAGAACCCCAAGCAGCCTAGAAATAATAACCTCAGAACAAACCACCCTTGTTCTATCTGCGGGGTCTATGGTCATTACACCCATTCTTGCCCACATTTGGAGCGAGCTCGGAAAATCTGGACCGACGATGCCCATTGTCAAGGGCAAGCGGCCCCTCAGCCGCCACCCAACCCTCCACCACCTCAACATCAACCTTTGGTGCTACAAAACCCCTTTCCAAACCAGGGTGTAGTGAACACTCAGCCGTTAGCTCCCCCTCAGGGCAACGTGCCACCACAACAGATCACTTATGCAGCCCCTGATCAACCCATGTTCGATTCAGGTACTCACCATTTATTGATGATGTCAATTGCCGATGCAAACCTCCAAACCCGTCGGAACCAATATGGTTCCACTTCTAAAGCCCCTCCCGCCGAAAAGAACACTAACGTTAATCCCACAGATCAAACATTACGTATACGTCCAGATCCACTTGATGGCGCTTCCAAAGCACCTCGCTTCCCACTTCGTCGCATCAACAATAATCCCAATGCTCGGGCTGCGTCGCATTACAACATCGTAGACGACTTAGCCCAGTCTCCTGCAGCCATGTCTGCTTTAGAGGTCTTGAAAAACTATCCTTCACAGCGCAAGACTTTTCTCCCTTCCATTGGCGCCATTGACCCCAATGATTCACAGCTGATCGCATTCGATTCAGACTAGTTTGAACCACGACTGCCTTCCATTTTAGCATTCCAAGTTTCCGTTTCTGTTCGGAATCTTGTCATCCATCGGTGCATTATTGATGAAGGGGCCTCTACATGCGTCATGTCCACATTCGTTTGGAAGAAGTTGGGATCCCCTACTCTCCAGCAGTCCACCACTGCGTTGAGAGCCTACGACGGTCGTTCGGCTCAACCCCAAGGTCTTTTAGCCAATGTCCCCGTCCAACTGGCAGGTAAAACCGTGCTCATTGACATTGAGGTCATCAATGCACAACTCGAATATAACCTTTTACTTGGCCGTAGTTACATGTATGCCATGCGGGCTGTCGCCTCATTTGTTTTTCGTACCATGCAGTTCCCCCATGAGGGACGCGTGGTCAAGGTTGACCAACTCACCTACTACGATCCTAAGGCCCCCGCCACACCTGAAAATGTTCTCCCCATGGTTGAACAACCTGTTTGTAGTGCAAATACCTCATTCGTTTCCTTAGTGGGACCCGGACTGTACTCCGACGCGCAGATGACTTCTACATTCTAGGCCATTCCACCACCGTCACCGGAGACTCACGTCGCCAACCTCTGTACTCTTTCCCACAATCCACAAACATCCGGTAATAAACCACCATTAGTCCCTAGTCACATCGGTGTTACGCCCATCCACACCATCCCCTTTCTATTCCCTCCCTTGGGCGTAGTAAGCGCCCCGATTATGGCTACCCTTAGTCTCCCCGGGTTAACATTGGGATTACCCGTGTGGTATATTTCGCCTCCCGTTGCTCCGCCGATACCAAATGTCATCCTGCAACCGGTGCAACCCATTGTCACTTCTACCCAACCACCTCCCGTTATCACTACTCCTTCGTCATCGATGAACCCCCCTCCACTCATCAGGCCCACCGGGGGAAGAGGCCCGCAACCATACACTGCGGTAACCCCACCCAAGGCAGTTAAACCTCCCCCCGTATTCCGTGCTCCTCCCAAATGCTCGTTATGTGATGAGTTAGGCCATCCAACCCATCTGTGCCCACAGTTACCTGCATTACAGGAACACATGCAAATGTTGGACGACGACCCTAACATCCCGGTGGTCAAACTCGATCCAAACCCCATGCCTCGTGATAAATCACTGCGTACCAACCACCCATGTGTGATATGCGGTATTTACGGCCACTACTCACATAACTGTCCTGACATCCCAGATTACAGAGCAGCTCTCTACGAGATGAACAATTTGGACCTTGAAACGACACCCCCTACTATCGAGGAGATCTACCCTCCCGCATCATCATCATCCGAAGAGATTAACACCATCTACATGATCTCTTCGACTACCACTACCTCATCACTTGATTTGACCACTCAAAGATCCTGCAATGATGAAGAGATTCTAGAGGCTCCTACTGCCCTTGATTATCCCTGGGAAGACATGCACCATCGTCCATATTTCCTCCCGGAAGAGACTTCATCCACCACCGCTACCCAATCCGCGGTTGAGTCCAAAGTTTTCCTTCCTACTAAAGTCGACTGGTTAAAGGATCCCATGGCCGATATTTCTCCCATCATCCACATTGACATCTCTGACCCACTTGGTGCCCTTCATACCATTACATTAGGAGCCTCCCACAATGAGAATGAGATCGAAGAATACCAACAACTGTTCCAAGAATTCACTGATGTCTTTACTTGGTCAGATGCCGAAATGCCTGGCCTTGACCCCGCCATTTATACGATCTCCACTGGATACCCCTCTGTCCGGTCGACCCTTCCATTGATCCTGTTCACACACATGTTCCACTCTGCTACGTCGGTTTCGTCGATGGTGCAAGCCGTTGGTCCCCCAATCTGGCCTCCGCATCTTGGGTAATATATTCCCCTTCACATGAGTTGATCCACATCGACGGAATGTGTTTGGGTGCCGCTACCAACAACCAGGCTGAATATGATGCCGTGACCGGTCTCTTGGCCACAGCTCTCCAAATGAGCATACGTCACCTTAACGTTTTCTTGGACTCACAACTCCTAGTTTCCCAACTCAACAATGATTACCAGGTACGCGATCCCTGTCTGTTCAGAAAATTTTTGCGCACTAAACAAATGATTCGACAGTTTGAATCCATTTCATTCACACATGTCCCAAGAAACCTCAATAGTGTAGCAGACCATATGGCCAACAATGTACTTGAATGGCACACCAATCGCATCATACCATAAACAAATAATGCATCGACGTGCATAACATGTGCCTCCACGGGCATATACCAAAACAAAATGTGCATCCACGTGCATAACATGTGCCTCCACGGGCATACAGAAAATCAAACATGCCTCCATGGGCAAACATAAATACAACAAGTGCATCCACGTGCATACACGACTATATACCAATATCAAATATATACATATATATACATCATCGTATAGTCAGAACATGTCATAGGTGGCCTCAGCACCCAATATACAAAAAATACATCAGCCGTACAAAAAAGAGCTTCCCCATATGCTCATCAGCATTTGGGGGAAAATACATATCATCTAGTCATGACGGTCCCTGAACTCCTTTGGCGCCTCCTCCGCTGGCCCCACCACATCATGGCGAGCCCAAACTTTTCGCTCTGCTGGCCCCGCTGGATCATCCCGTAGACGGATCCTCCTCTCAGGCGGCCCTGTCGGGTCATCCCGAGCACCATCCCTGTGCTCGGCCACAAAAACAACTGTCCTCAACAGGAGCGACCGCCACTCAGGCGGCGCACCAAAGCAACGATCCACGATGTCCCGGTCCAGGTCTCTCCATCCATCCTCGGGGAGTCCAGCTAGAATCATGTCGAATGTCTGTCTGACACCCTCTATGGCATCCTCTCGAGGGCCAACCCCTCGCCCACGAACCGCAAATCCTCCACCACGTGGAGGTGGTACCGCTGCAGGTGGTTGAGCGACCACCATCGCCTTCCCCCGACGAGCCACGTAGTCGGCCAGTAGTACAGGCCCAACATCTGCACAATGCAAATAAACCATCATATACACATCTAACTATAATCATAAACAACTCACATGATATAGTATAAAACAAACCACAAAACATACCGTCTAAACCCCAGGCCTGTCCCTGGGCTCGAGGCATCTCTGGGTCGCCTCGGTAGTCCATGCCAGCATATGGGTAATCCTCAATCACCAGGGGCATCTGCTCCCACTGCTCATATACCTCCTCCGTAAAAAACCCGCGGACACCACCACCACCACCACGAGGCATCATATTCCCCCACCGCACCATGCGCGACTCACTCACCAGACCATCACGAATGGGCACCCGTGGTCGCAAGGTCGGCACCCGCTCGAAGAAAAAACAACATAGAAAGGAGGCATAACAGAACTCTCCTCCCTCTTGATAGCACTTGTCCAGATCTCTCCGGACACCTGCTAGAAACATCTAAGCCCATGCATAATACGTCCCTCGAAGCACGGAGTCCACCATCATCGTTTGTCCCCCGGACAAACGATGTGGCGCCGTAGCACCCAGCACTCGCAACACACCTGCCCCAACAACCTTCATGTCCCACTCCCGTAGTGATCGCAGAATCAAGGCACTGTTCTGCAAAATGGCCCCATCAACACAAAAGGTCTGCAACAAATCCTCCATATCAACCCCTGTTGGGATTCTCGGCAGAAGATATCCCACCTCCCCCAAACGAGGCAACCCAGTCAGAAAGTATACGTCTGTGAGGGTGATCTCCAATCTCTGTCCCCCAATCATAAAAGCACCCTCCGTGGGCACCCACCAACTCACCAACTTGTTCAGGAGCCGTCTCACTGAACGCATTAATGGGATATGAGTGAACTTCAAAAGTCCACTCACCGCTAGAGTCTGCCGGATCCCCGGATCAGTATGAATCTTCTCCATCAGATCATCATCTATCTCTCGCTCTCGCCATGAAGACAACGGTCTCCTCAACATCTTGCCAAAAAACAGAAGAAATTTTTAGCCCCAGCAAATTTTTTTTGCAAAAATACCATCGCGGCTTTTCCATCAAAAGCCACGATGACCATCGTGGCCTTTCCATTAAAAGCCGCGATGATCATCGCGACCTCCATTCAAGAACCCACGATGAACATCGCGGATATTTGCCAGACAGTCGCGATGAACATCGCGACTATCTCCCATGAACTCGCGATGAACATCGCGGGTTCCAACCTCACAGTCGCGATGAACATCGCGACTGTCGCCCTAAAACCCGCGTGGTTCATCGCGAGAAGAGACCCAAAACCCGCGATATTCCACGTTGGAAGGTCAACGTGGAATTTCATGGCCTTCAGGGGCCTGCCGCCAAACAAAAAATGCATAATTGAAAAGGCTAAGGCAAATAGGGTTACCTGAAACTCGTAGAATCGAAAACCAACGGTCAAATCTCCCAGAAATCGAGAAAGAGCTCTGACTGCTCTGCCAAACTCGCACGTAACAATGACACGTCATATGGGCCCCACGCCCTATTTATAGAAATTCCACCATTTTTCAAACCGACATTCCGGTCTCATACGACGTCCGTTTGTCAAACAGTTGGTACCATTGGAATTAGCAAAGCAAAAAATTCATGATAGATTTTTCCTTTTCCTGTTTTCATCAAGTCCATTTTTTGACCATTTTTTTGGGCGCCCTAGTCGCCTCGATTTGTGCGCCACATCGGTCGTCACCTGTTTTTGACGAGTCTTATATCGCCGAATTCCATTTTTTGCGCTCGTGATGATGCTTGAGATCATTTCTCGCTCTCACGTCCAGATTTTTTGGGCATTTTTTCCCATGCCCCCTCGTCGCCTCGGTTTGCGTACCACATCGACCGACGTCCATTTTTGGTGAGTCTTATATGGCCGGATTCAGTTTTTCGCGCTCATGATGATGCTAGAGATCATTTCTCGGTCTCACGCCCATTTTTTCTGGGCATTTTTTCATGCCCCCTCGTCACCTCGGTTTGCGTGCCACATCCGCTGTTCTCCGCAGTTGACCATCTTTATATGGCCGGATTCAGTTTTCCACGCTTGTGATGACGCTTGAGATCATTTCTCGCTCTCACCTCCAGATTTTTTGGGCATTTTTTCCATGCCCCCTCGTCGCCTCGGTTCGTGTGCCACATCGGCCGACGTCCATTTTTGGCGAGTCTTATATGGCCGGATTCAGTTTTCCGTGCTCGTGATGATGCTAGAGATCATTTCTCGCTCTCAAGCCCATACTTTTCGGCCATTTTTTCAAAATGCCCTCTCATTGCCTCGGTTTGCATGCCACGACGACCACAAGCCCCTTTTTGACAATCTTTATGTCACCGGATCCAGTATCCCGCACACATGATGACGCTTGAGACCTTTTTTCTCGCTCCCATCAATCCCTCTTTGTTCGGTATAATTTTATCCATTTTTCGGGCCGAGCAATCCCTTTTACGAAAAAGGCACTTAGGGAGTTTCTGTTAAGCTCTTTTCTGACTCCTAAAACAATGAAAAGATCGCCGAGCAATCTTTCTTCCTTTCATGCTCGCTAAACGTCTCTGAAAGGGCATTTACCTGGTATAAGTTTACCCCTTTTCCGGACCTTGTAGACTAATTACGAAAAAGGTATACTCTAGTCACATCGGCTAGAAGAGTTCTCCATCTGCATCATTTTATGCTTTTTCGGGCTTTGGAGACTAACTTACGAAAAAGAACACCAATGGAGTCCACTTACCGCTTTCAGACTCTCTAAACATGAAAGCAACCACGAGCAACCACCATCCTGGGCTCGTAAAAACAACAGGACAGTAGTCACAACCACTGCAGAGTCTTCTTATCGTTTTCAGACTCCTTAAAAATGAAAGCACCAATGAGCACGAACAGTCCTGGGCTCACAAATCCACAGGACAGTACCATTTTAGAGCACAATTTTATACCTTCTTGGAGCTCATTAAAACTATGAAGAAGGACCCAACGGTGCTTCTCGGTGCCACGACAGATCTCGTCTACTCATATGGCAGCTTCCCCATTTTGGTCGCCTTTGTTTAGAGTATTCTGCAGTATGTCACCCTGAGAACCCCTCGACAGCACCCATCAACTTGATTTCCCCCCAGAGTCAGCACATACCCTTCAGACCCTAAAAAGCAATGATACCCGCACTTATAAGTCAGTTCCCTACGCTGCCAGGTCAACCATGTCATCATGCTCTGAACAAAGGAAGTTTGGGTCTACCCACTATACGACCCCAGTTACGTCCCACCCCCATAAGTATGTCAGTCCTACCATCAGTACTACCACACTTCAGTTCTACACCTCGTTCTCCTATCAAGGAAACATCATTGCCTTGTTAGTTGCTGGTCTCCCTCTGTCGATGACAACCAAATTTATTCCAGAGGATAAACATAGAGGTCCCTGTGTCTTGGACTCATCACCATTTATGATGAGTGCCTACGAATCATTTTGAGAAGAGTCCTCAATGCTTCTCCAAATGGTTGTTTCTCACATGCTCGACTTCAACACCTTGATCACATCGTTGAGACTCGCACAGGGTATCGGTCCTTTCAGTTATTAGTCGAAGACCCCGGATACCTCTCGACTCCTCCACATTTGAAAGTCTACCTATGGATACAACCTGTTACCACTTTTTCTATAGATATCCGGGTTGTGCATGGCGACAGTATTCAGATGTACACCAGTTTTATACTCCCTCGAGTATATAGTTACATATACTTCCCAGAGATGGCTCACACTCATTGAGTCCCTACAGATGTTGGACACCTTCCGTTTCAGCAGTTCATTAGTTATTCCAGTGTATCAGTTAGTGAGATCAGCCATGTCATGATCATGAGTACATCCCAAAATAATGTACCCTCTGGACCGTTATGATGTACCAGTATATTTTTTATGTATTAGATCCCCCTTCTTGGGACTAATTGTTATGTATATGTCTTGATACGAGCATGGGTATGCCTGCCTCGTCCATTATCAGAGATTATTCCTCATTCATATTGAGGCCATGTAATATTTGTTTATTTTTTGTAGCTTCCATGCGACGCGGATCCAGTCTCCAATCGGTCTCTTCTCCTCCCCAAAACCCCAGAAAAAAAGACAAAAGAACTATGATGTCTATCGGCCATACGATGTGCTCCTGCCCTCACACATCAGGGGGCAATCTGTTAACACCCAAAAAGTGCTCACTAGCTCATTTCCTTATTCACATGACCCATTTGTCCACTTTTCCACCATCTGAGCCTCTGAAGCCAACAAAAGGTCACCAAAAGACCTTAGCACACCCCTTTTTCCCACTCAAAAAGATTATTTTTCCTAAAAAAGCATAAAAACCCTAAAAAAGGGTCTAAATTCCCAAAAATATTAAAAAGGGAATAAAAATATTAATTTGATTCAAAAAAGGAAAAAAGAGGGAAAAGTACCTAAACCATGTTGGTCAATACCATTGGTTTCCACAAAACCACAAATGGTATTCCCCACCACCAAAACCTATAAAAAGGTGGTAGGGGCTCCTCATTTCACATCCATCCATCTTCCTATCCTCATGCTGCCAAAATCTCCCTTGAGTATTTGGCCATTGTAGCAACCTTGGAGAAAGGACCCATTGGAGATTGGAGCTGCTCACCATTGGAGCTATTCAACAACCTTCATCACTTGGAGGTATTGTTATTGCAAGCACTTGCTTGCCCCCATTTTTCAGTACAAAATTATTTCTTATGTTTCTTGTTCTTGTTTTTTAATTCAAAATGCACATGCTAGTTTAGTTTAATTTAGATTTAGTTTATTGTTATTTACTTCTATTGAAACTGCTGCTACTAGTTAGCAGGTGCCCATAGCACTAAATATTTCTTTAGAATATTCCTTTAATCATATTAGATTTATATAAAGCTTTCATAATATACTTTAATGAAATTCAAATAAAATATATATTTACGCATCACATAAAAGTATGCAAGCTTTGCATGCTCAATTAATCAAAAATATTTGTATAAACTCATCTCTCTCCCACCTTATGCTCAAGGTGAAAATTGGAAAGAACTTAGTTTATATATATATATATATATATATATATATATATATATATATATATATATATATATATATATATATATATAAGGAAAACCCCCAACATTCTTGTTGGAGTTAAGATATTTATTTATTTTAAGATGATTTCTTAATTGTTTAGAATCATTGAATAATATTTATCTTTGAGCTAAAATTAGGTGTAGGAGTTCACTACTAGTCTTCGGCTAATCATTACTCTACTGATTACAATTCTTAAAACTTTAGGCCATTGAGTGAATTCCCATTTTCACCTTTCCTCTAGTTCCCATGGAAACAATATGTCACCTATCATCAAGATCATAGCTTCCCAACCATTTATCCCCCCCTAGTGGATTCTTTCCCCATCGTTTAGTTGCGTCATAACCTTCAGTTTCTTAAGTCTATAATCAACATTTATAACTTAGTAAATTAATAACAACACTTACAAGGATTACTGGTGGGGCCTCGGCCTTGAGCTCCAGTTACATTTTTTAATTATAAAGAGAAGGGGCAGAAGAGGGATGTTACAAACAATCAACCAATGGTTCTAGTATGGTGTCTTCACCCTAGATTTCCTTGGAGCCTACAATCAAGTTTGGATCTCCTCCAAAAATGACATTATCTGCAAGCAATGCTTATTGATATTTTATTGAATCCCAAATTGGTTTTATACTAGCACAGTGTTAATAAAGATTAATTGATCACAAAAATTTCTCTTATCCGTTAGATTTACCTTCTAACACAATACCTATAGGAGTGATATTAGTAGAAAAAACATCAAATCTAGAATTCCAACTTGTCATAAACCCACTTGACAAGCCCTTAGCATCTACTAAACATAAATGCCAATATTTCAGAAAGGAATACAAAACAACATTTGCCTTAGAACCTACATACATGGTGGTCTTGAAATAAAACAAGGCCCGACTCGACTTGAAAACAATAAATTCCATCATAATTGATTTCTTATTTGGGGCATCCCTACTCCCTCTAACATTTATGGAGAGAATATGTATTAGGGAACTCTTTTTCAAGGTTTATTTGCTCTAAGAACCCCACTAATGGTTAACTATTTACGTTCTAGAACTTCAACTTTAAATCCTTAGTGTTTACTAGCGAGATATGAGACTTTCTTCCTACAGAATCCGACTTCTCAACAATGCAAGCAAGGCCCCCCTCAACATCCCCTTCTTCCTCCAACTATTTCTTTTTTAAAGGATAAAATTGGTAATTGGAGGTCAAATTAGGTTTCATGGATTTATTTTTTGTGGGAACCCTAGTGGATTTTGAATGCTCGTTATAAGGTACTGGGGCATCTTTCCTAGACTCAGAAGGAATCTATGCAAATTGGGGACTTTACAAGAGATTTTCCCACCCTATCCCTTTTCAAACCATTTAAGAGGGATAGATATTTAACAACTAGATATTCAACACTACCCACAAATAGACTAGGAAGGGGGAGCTTAGCATCTTTCAAAATAAACAAAGGGGATTTATAGGAATTAAACATACCTTGTGGTTGGATTGCATTTTCTTATCGAGTGAGTGGAGAGCGAGCCATTCTAGATGGGCTTTCTGAGAGGCCCTTTGTAGGGTTATGAGATAAACCAATTTGGTTTGTCAGGTGAAAATCCAAAACATATATTTCAACATAAAATAATCCATAAGAATAGGAATAAAATATAATATGAAATGATGATTTGTTTACAAATAAAAAGGGTTTGCATATATAATCCCCAAAGGGCACCTTGGTAACTTTTCACAAAGAGTTGCATCCTTTTATTATTATTATTATTGATATATTTTATGTTCATAACATTGTCCACCCCTTTAAAAATGATTTGTCTTCAAAGTATAATTCATGGGAAGACTTATCCCCTGTTCTTGCTCGTGATGCCTTCTCGCGATCTCCCATGTTGGTAGCTGTGACACTTAACAAAACAAGATGATATGAGTTACAAATTCCCTAGTAAAATTGTTAGATTGACTGTGAGTCGATCCACCCTAATTTGATCTTTACTATAACTTTTTGTTGAATCACTGTTGGGATGTAGCTTCTAGTTTCCGGCTTCCACACAAGTTGTCGATTTTGTCTCTCTTATTTTTCACATTTGTAGTTTGTCTCTTTGAAAGCAAAATATTCTTTATATATATTTTGATCTTGTTGTTCTCCATATTGATTCTTGTGATTTGAATGATGATAAGGCATCCTAATCTTTTGTAATTGTTCTTTGGGATCATGTTCATATGAAGTTTGTAGTGATTTTTCAATATAAGAATTCTTTAGAATACAAGCGTCGACTCACTTTGTATTGGTTCCCTTTTCTAATGGTTGGATTTGAGCATTTGATATCTTATCTATTGGACCAGTCATCATTTCTTTTCCAACTAATGATCCCTTGCGATCTAACTCTTCTTTTAAATATTTCTTATCATGATTTAACTTTGTAATTTGTGTAAGTAAGTCATGATTATGTCGCCTTAAATGTGAGAGCTCTTATTTATTATCTAACGTGTCGTCTTTGTTTTTTATTCTAGATTCTCCATTTTGTTGTCCCTTAATATTTTAATTTGATCAAGCAATCTCTAATTAAGGTTCGTCAGGTGGGAGTTGTCTTCATCTTTGTCAGATATTATTTTTGAGATCTTTATTTTCTTGCTTTAATTTTTTATTGCATTGTTTTTCAGTGTTTGTCTTCCTTATTTGAGACAGTAATTTTTTACTATGGTCTCATAAGCGAAATTTCTTTATCGTTATTGGCGATGACCTAGTCAAATTCCTTTTGCATATTTTGAACCGACTTTTGACTATACTAAAGGATCACCTTTGAGATATCTTTAAGGTCTTATAATGAGGGAGCTTCTGAATCTAACTTCCTTGTAACATCTTGCAAATTTATATTCTAGGAAAACATCAAAAACTTGTTTTTGACATTTAATATGAAATTCCCCAATGTTTAATGTAATCCCAAAATTATGTCACTATCATTGCTCCACAAGGAACTAACACTGAATTGCGATATCATGGTATAATCTCTAACATTAAGTTGTCAATCACTTATTTCATAATGTTCCTTATCCCAAGAGTGTATCTTTTCACCTATATTTGACTTAGGAATCACTAACTTTTTAGCGAATTCAACACTAATATAATTACTACGTTCAACATGAGCAGTAGCAATAATACTATCTTTCATTCCAATTGTCCCTTTTATTCTAAATAACGCTGAAGCAAAAATTCTTGAAGTGTTAGGAAATCTTCCTTGTTTTTCGCCACGAGACTTCATTTTATTATGGTACGCACCCACTAAAATTCTTTCAATATTCCTTCCTGCACTTCCTTACTCTTCTTTTATTAGTACACACAATTATTAGCTTGGTTCTTGAGACCTACTTCTTGATACCTTAAGACTTCTTATGCACTTCTAACTTTATTTTATAATAAGCAGAAAATAGGAATAAACTCAACCTTGATTAAGGTGGTGAGTTATAATTTGTTTAATATTATTTTTCCAAAAGGAATACTTGGCTACTTTTCATTTATATACCTTAATGCTTAACTTTTATTAAATTCCCTTCAAATTTTAAATGATATGCTAAGCTGCGCGCTTTCCTTAAATACAATGTACCTTTAATCTTTCATATACTATTAGGACTTTGTAAAACACTAAATAATCTTTTTGCAACATTAACAGTTGATTTATTTATGGTGGGTGGAACTACCCTTTTTATTTTGAAGTTTGACTTTAACTTTGGTAATTCTTTTAAAGTTTTTTTTAACTTCTTTAATATACTTAAAAATGTAACCTTGAATTGAACACTTGTTTAATTATGGACAATGATGTCTTAGGCAGTGTTGAAATTTGACGGGTAAATAGCTGTGATTTGTCATTTTACTCGTCAAAATACTGCCACTTCATAAAATTAAACCTCATTAATGAAGTGTGAATTTTAATTTCACCCATCATTTTGAAGTGAATTCTTATTTTTACATGTCATTAATATATATATCCTAAGCCCACATATATATATATTCTCTCTTTATATTTCTATTTCTAATATGGAAATTTTGATTTTTTCATGGTCTCGTTGTCTCCCTTTATTATGTAAACTTGACTTGGTAATGGTTTTTTTGGGCCAATGGTAATTGGTGGCCCATGGTAATGGCCCATTGTATTGCTTGTGAAGAAGCCTATTCAAAGGTTTGGAGGATAAACCTTCTTTCATTGTCATTATGTTTTTGCTTGGTTTAATTTATGATTTTTTTGTAAACTTTTTATTTTTGTATAATATTAGGCAAGAGACGAGAATTCAATGTTCGTATAGTTATTATAAATGTTGTTTCAAAAAAAAAAATCAATTATTATTATGACGTGCAAAATTAAGATTTAAATGTCAAATGAAAGGCAATGTTAAAATTAAAACACCATATAAAAAATTCTTGACGTGTAAGGTAGGACGTCAAATTTCAACCCTAGTCTTAGGGGAAGTTACGAAGAGATTCGGATACAACTGGATTTGTTTTTAACTAATCCCAACCTCATATTTCTAATAGTCTCGACCCTTTAACAACAGTAGCAGTAATGGTTACTTCTATGTAGTTTTTTGTTTTGATTTTAGTCATACGTGAAATGATAAAAATCCTATCTCATCTTAATCCAAATTTCATCGTCACATGCTGTGTTATTTCATTGTAGATGTGATAATTGCCATTCCCAGACCATAAGGTTTTAATAATGGCAATTCATTACACTCAATTTTTTTGGAATCTTTATTGATCTTATTAAATACAAGCATCAATATAAGCAATTCAAAAATTCTTTAGTCGTTGTATTGCATTAAAAATTCTTGTTAGTCAATTTTCAGAGACTTCCTTCTAACAGTTGCACTCTTTGAGCAAGATGTAGAAAAATCACAAATATTTGGTCAGAGTTTGTGAAGAGAAAGAACTTCAGCCTATTCAATACCATGAGCCTGTGTCGCTGCCTTTTATAGCAGATGTTTTGGATTACAACACTGGCTGTGAAAAAGAAGACCCTGAAATTCAATCCATGTACATACGGCTCCCTCAGAGGAAGAGAAGAAAGGTCACTGAAGAACATGCTCATCGAGATGATACAGTTATCCGAGATTTTATAATCAATGTAGAACTCATCACTCCACCAGTCCCCTTGAAGGAAGGACAAGTGGCTGATTTTTGCAGTTTTTGAGGACATTGCCGATCATTATGAATCTTATAAGAAAGATATTTCAGTTCCCTTGTTATCCGTCGCAGACAGCTAGTAGATTGTTGTTATCTTTCACAGCTCACTGTGGGATATTTCTTGAATGTACGTGATAAAATCTTTTGGGAATTTTGTGAAATTCTTAGTATTAATCACTCATGGAGATAGTTTAGCAGTGGAAGTTGATTTTGTAATCCCTGTTTTATGGGAGGTCTATCCTTTGTAACTATTTTTGTAACTATTATTTAAAGGGTAGAGGTCTTATAGAAAGGGGGGAGAAAATCACCAAAGAAGGACTAGAGAAACGCTGTTTCACTCTAGATCTTGTAATTTATTGTAGACCTCATGAATCAAAGTTAGTTTCTTTTGGCATCTTCTTTGTGTATGTTGTCAAATTGTTTGATGATATTTCATTTCTTCACCTTAATCATTGAATGAACACTGTTTTAATTTTGCAATCAATCATTAATGCATTGATCTATGATCCATGATTGTTGACTTGTAGGGTTATGAATGGTGGATTTGTGAATCCCTGCCATTGTAGATGGAAGATGGTTTATAATTTTGACTCTCGATATTATAGTCAAATTAAATTCTAGAAGGTCCTTGCTATTTTTTTTAGTAATTAGGGAATCGACAACTGGGATGCAGCTGGTACTCGCGTGACATGAGGTCCACGGGTCCAATCCTGTCCGCTACCACTATACCCCTAGTTGCATCCACACAACCTGCAAGCATAGGGAACAGGTAAGTGTAATGCCTCTAAATGCATTATGAATTTTAATCTAATTAACATCTATTTTCTTTTCATTCTGGAATTTCAAAAGAGTTTTAATACAAGTTCAACTAGTGGATTTCTTAACTGTATGACTGAGTAACATATAAGCATCATGTAACCATAGCATCATATAAGGAGTTTACAACAACATATAAACAATTTAAAATACCTTGATATAAGAATGGTGACGAATTCCAAACTGAATCAAGCTTCCTTCTTCTCCTCGGCTTGCTTCCATCTTCATTGCCCAAAGCGGAACCACAGTTTTACCTCCCAGCCAACTAGGGGCCTAGCCAGCTCCCTAGCCCTAGGAAGCCATCAGATGGTCCCATCCAAATGGTCTCCTGGCCCTCCGTGCCCGAGACCCCCAAATAACATAATAATGATGCACTAGTAGGCTACGTATCAAATTTTCCAAGAATTCTCAAACTCTTCCAACTCTTCCAAACTTCGCATACCCCAAAATATCCAAAATTCCCATCCCTAGAAAAACCTCCAAAAAATATCCTTCAAGAGAAAAAGAAGCCTCCTCTTCCCAATCTCAAGTCTCCCATTTATATCAAAAGTCCTCATCCTCCTCCTCATCCATCAATAAATTCCAATAAAATAAAAGTCAACAATCAATAAATTCATTTTCTAAAAAAATAGCAATTTGATTTTAAATAAATAAAATATTAATAAACACGGTTGCAAAGTCTCACTTGTCAAGCTTCTATCTCGAATGCAACTATGACAACTATTTTCTAAAAATTTGTGCAATCCTATCTATATCCATTTATTTATATTATCCTCTTATACATAAGTCAAGTAAGATATTTTTATATATTATATTATACTATGACATATGTTATATTATATGTATATAATTATATATGTCATTCAATAATCCAATCAATTTATATAAATCTAAAACATATTTAAACAAGTCAACAAACTCATACTTTCAACACACAAGTAATGCTTTCAACAATTCATCAACCAAGTTACTAATATCTAATATAATCATATTAATTTATTCATCGATCGACCAATCATAGTAATGTACTCACGAATTGGCATATGCATGACCAATGCACATGTCTTAAGGGTGGTTACTAATAATCACTTTTAATGCTCCTAATATATCATTATTACATGCTTGCAAACAAAATATAGAAGAAAAATTAAACAGTGCATCATTCATCATTCATACAGAAGCAATAAAAAAGAATTAGGTAAACATAATGATGAAATTGAGCATATAATCATGATAGTTAATAACAATCAAGAACACCACCCAATCCATCATTGGTCCCATCCATCCCATCAGTACTCCAACCACCTAATCACCACTACTTCCAGTTCTTGACCTCACCATCCCATCCTCTGCTGGAATATACCATGGAATCTCGACTATGCATATGGCCACGTATAGAACTCGTAAGCGGAAGTGTCGATCGACTACATCGACCAAGATTCCCCAGCAGGAAACCACTACTCGTCATTCCACATCCACGGGAGCGTGCTCAGCACAACCCTCCCATGACTTCGGGTTTCAAAGGATAAATGGTGGGAAATGCCTCCACCCCCTCGATAGTACTAGGGTCAACGCCATACATCAAACGTACTGTGCCATCACTTATCTAAGGGGTCTCATCATTGAACAACCACTTTGAGAAAGTCACAATTCCTGTCAAAACTCACACTCACCCACAAGTCATAGAAATATTGGAATTCACAATTAAATAGCATGAAAATTTTGATATAACATCATTATCCTCCTAATGTCCAAGACATATCGTGCCCCTTGGCATTATAGGAATCTTCCTATCTCGTAGCCAATCAACATGTGGAATAGTTCATCATAACATGAAACTCATGTATAGACATACCCAACTCTTTCAAGTGTTACTCCATATCACTAAAATTACATTTACATATAATCATGTAAGTTCTTTTGCAAACAAACTAAATTAACATTCCACATATGGATATTCTATATTGAATTTTGTGTTCAATATGAAGTAACACATTTATTGCCATTAATAAATTAAACAATAAATTCCATTTACCATACATACCTCAAGGGAGTCCACATGTCCACATAAATATCATCTTAATCAATCTATCTTCATCAAATAGATAATAAACAAAATGCATTGCTAATCTAATTCACATTAGAGTTTTTAATTAATGACTGCCAAAATATGGGGCATTACAGTAAGGCATGGTGATTTGAACTTGAAACCTCCATTTACAACATGTCCTTCATATCAAGTGAATCGTCGGTTGGTCTACACCCCCACGGGAAAAAGTTCATTGCTATTAACAGAGTCTTCAAATTGCAATTTCAAATTTTTCATGTCATGGACTGTCTTTTAGCGGTAATCTCGAAATTTATGTGATATGCTTTGACCTTCTCGACCTTCCTTGATGTGATTCACAGCTTATGACATCAATTATTCTAGTGATGGCTTGTCCTATGGTTGCATTGGTCTATTGTAAATCCTTTTTCTTGGGAATCAATGTAGCCATCATTTTATAGTGGCTCCTTATGATGCTTAACACTCTATCCCAGTAGGCAGTTTTGACTTGACGACTCAATTTAGGTTTAGTGGTGGAGTGTTTCTTCAAGCTTGAATTTGTAACAAAAAGAGTTTTCATCAACAAGATCTTTGGATTTAGAATGTGCCCAAAATATTAGATGTGGTCAAAGACCAGAATTTTAGAGAAACCCTAAAAACAGGGTAGCCAAAGGTCAAATTAGACAATGTCTAAAAATAACATGGCCAAAGGCCAGATCAGACAACAAGATTCTAATACCAATGAGATAAACCAATCTAGTTTGTCAGGTGAAAACCCAAAATATATATTTCAACATAAAAGCATCCATAAGAATAGTAATAAAATATAATATGAAATGATGATATTTTTACAAATAAAAAATACATGTATATATAATTCCTAAAGGGCACCTTGGTAACTCTTCATAAAGAGTTGCATCCTTTAATTATTATTATTTATTTTATGTTTATTGATATATTTTATGTTCATAATAGGTTGGTATTTGAACAATTCGAAGGAGAGGGTCCAACAAAAGCGTCATCCTTTACATCCTCGCCAAAAGAGTTTGGATGTGTCGAAACACACTTTTTTTAAATACAATTCTTTTGTTTGAAATTCCAATTTGTGCTAGGCGCACTACACTCCATCCATATATTCCCCGCAACCTCATGGCATATTGAGCAACAAAAATGCATTTTCTAATAGTTTAATTTCAAAATGAACATCTAGTCTCCCTAAACGATGTCAAGTTCTACTAGTATGTCATTCCTTAATTCAAATTCCACCATCACCTTGATTATTCTCTTATCTATATTATTCCAAATATGTTCTTATAGGGCCATGGAATCTTCAATTATGTTTCCTTCAAAAGCCAAAATATCCTCACTCTATAGCTCCATTGAGAAGCCAAGCAATAGAACCTAGATATGTTGGATTGCCATGGGTTCTTGTCGAGGGTCGAAACTAGGGAGTTAATGCTTCAAGACTAAGGTTAAAGGTCCTTAAATCCATGATTGATATAGAATTTTTCCCACATCAGTTTCACTCCTCAATTTGAAATTTATCTAAACTTTTACCAACAAGAAGAAAGTATGAGTACATGCCAAAATATTTTCCCATCTAGCCTCCAACCATATTTTGAAGAGACCCCTTCACAATTTTTCCCATGAACTTGCTTACCATAGCCATCTGCATTAAGCCTTCTACCTTCTCCATACCTACATACTTACCCAACACCATTTTAACACACTCTAGCTTCAAATGGATGCATTTCTAATGATTCTACCTATGCAATTCTCTACTCCAAAGGAAGGTAAATGGTTTGTTAGAAATGGAGGGTTCTCATAATGTGGAAATAGGTATGAACAATGTCTAGAATCCTTAAAAACACATTAATGTGGAGAAAATTGCAGGGAGGTGGATTGATTAGGTGCACAATCAATGTAGTTAGATGTGATTTGCGCCACTTGTAACTCCTCCTCCAACTAGCATGCTCCATCTAATAGAAACGACTTCTGATCCACTGTACCTTCTAACCTAATCTCATCATCATTAAATTCATTCATGCATCTCCAAATATTTCCTCCTTATATTTGAGCTCCATCCTCCCCATAATACACCAAATTGATATTGGGGTCCATGATTTAGGGACACTTAGGTTAACCCTAAACCTAAGGTATCAAGAGAAGGGAACTATAGAAACACTAGATAACTCCCCACTACTACAAACTTCCATTAATCAAAAAAATTATTTCATGATGTTTATAATGGAAATCTTCGTGGCTTGAGTACTTCCCACCTTGGATATTGGTAAGATATGTTATCCATTATAGACTATTCAATTGATTTCCATGAACAAATCGTATCTTCTTTGTCTCTCACATTTATTCTCTTATGTAGATTTAACTATTACAATGTTCCATTGTTATAATTGTTGATAATTGGAATTGATCTCTACCATGTCCTAGCATTCTTCATTTTGGTATTCAACCTCTAAATGCCCAGTTTCCTTCAGAATAATTTCCTTTTATATGTTATCCTTTCATGCATTCACATAGACCCAATTAGCATGGAATCCACCAATCGATATTTTTTCTTTAAAGAGACAACTCAACCCTAGATAACTTGGACCATTTGGATCATGGAAATTCCCACCTGTTCATGTATATGTAACTTCGGAATGTATTTCACATATATGTATATTTTATTCCTATAGAGATGTTATTATTCCTCTATACGGAAGTGTCGTCATTTATATTGTAAGTGTCGTAACTTATACTTGATGGGTTATTAGACCACCTTGTTTGGGGTCGGCCCTGTATAAGTCATGTGGGTCAAAGGGTTATTAGACAACCCTATTGGGGGTCGGCCCAGTCAGCATTATGTTATGTGGTTAAGTTTGAGCCTACATGAGTTAGGTAAAAAGGCAAGTCAAGTCAAGTATAAATAGAGTGCGGGAGGCACTCTATTTGCTCACTCACTTCTCACACATGCACTCAAGGAGGAGTGGCGCACTTATGGAGGAGGAGGATCTGCTGCTAGGTTGTGTCTATCTCTTATGGTTGGTTGTATCATTTCTCTATCTATCTCTGAGGAAGTTATTGGGGTTTTTCACCTTTATGGTTTTCCCCAAGTAAATCTTTGTGTCTCTTGTGTGCTTGCATTATTGTCTCCATGATTGATATGCTGTAGATATGCTGTACATGTTTTTCTCTCAGTTAAGATCCTAGATCATATTGAAGTAAATTCTGAAAATTTAACATGGTATCAGAGCTAGCCTGAAAGAAGGCATGATATGGTATGTATGGCACTTGTTGCAATTACGATGCTAGGGCTTGATATAGCAAAAACCAGTCGTCGTAGAAATTTCGCTATAAATCCGTTTTGGCGAAGTTTTCAGATCTGAAATTGTTACAGGACGCAGATTAAATCTCCAGGTACCTTGTGTCCAAAGGAAAAACTCTAATTCGTTGTACTTTGTGATTTATGATCTGTACAATATAGGGTTTCTGCCTCTTCCAGATCTGAGTCAAAATCAGGTGACCTTGGGAAAAAGGTCATAACCTGGGCTAGGAAGCTCCAAATGAAATTTAGTAAAAAGTGTCAGGTAGTAAACAGACTGTAATATCTCAAGAAACGTTTTCAGAGGCCGAAGTTGAACCAGTGACACGTGGCATGCCGTACAAGTTCGCTCTCCTATATTATCCCATAAACAGGTCATGTTGCGACACTTGGCATAAATCTCTCTCATAGAGTCCAATTGAGGTCAGACCTGTCAGGATGGAAAGATAACAGGTCAGGCTATCTCAGGAAACTTTTTCAGACGCTGTGGATCTAAAAGTTCAGAGTTACACCTGAAACAATCAGGTACATATTTCTATCAAAACAGAATTATTTTTGAGTACCTTCATTCATGGCTTCCAGAATTTAGGGCTTCGGAAAAAGTTGGAATTTTTGTAATCGGAGACCACGGCTGAATGATACTCATCAAAATAAAAATTTAGAGATCAAAATCAGAATTTTTGGTTGGGAAGAAGGCCGGGCTTGATCAGACCCTAGTTTGGGACTTTGATCAGAAAAGTGGAAAATTAGGGCTTCTGTAAAAATGAGAATTTTTGAAATCTATGACCACGGCTGGAAGCTCCTCAGAAAAATAGAAGATTAGAGATTTGGATAAAACCTTTTGATTGGGAAGAAGAGTGGGATTCATCAAACCCAGTTCAGGGTCACGTCCAGTGAATCCGGAAGTTTCAAAGGAAAAATTGAGGAGTGAAACTCTGCAGTTTTCAAATTCTGAATATACCGGTTTGATCAGCTTATCAAGGCGCATATTTCTATCCTTTCGAAAGTTTGAAATTCAAAGTTTGAATTTTTGGGGTTTCTCTGACAAACCCATATCCAGCTCCAGGTCTAGTTCTTGCAAATCAAGTGGATTGGGTTAATCCTAGAAGAAGATGGATCTGTCACCTGCATAAGTGAAGATGTTCCTGTTTCAGAGGGAGATGAAGCTAAGGCCTTACATAAAAAGATTACAAGTGATCTCGATAGGTATGACTCATTGAGGTATGTTTCGAGATTTGTTCATGATTAAGTTTATGGTATGTTTGTCTTCATGTTATTACGGTTAGTACAATCTTGACTTGTCATATCACCTTAATAAAACTATGAATGCACAATAGAAAATATTCATTGATTAGGGTGTTGACACTTATGATTGTACTAATGCATTATGGTGTTGTATTAGGTTTACGTTGTCTACTAACATGAAAGGTGCACCAAGAAAGACAAATCATGTTCTGGTCCAAGAACATATGATCATGATAACATGAGGACAAAGATTCATCCACTGTCATGGATCTCATAGAAGATCCATTTACGAGGTATGTATAACTTGGTTTTGTAATAGTTAACCTATGAGATATACAAGTTACTAGCACAAGTCATTGAAGAAGAACAAGAAGACATCATGTGAGTATGTTAGACATAACTAACTAGCATGCTAATCCAGGTATGTTTTTCCTATATCAAGATAGAATCCTACCTTGGGTTAGGATCTTATACTGTTGTTGATAATGATTATTCCTGAAGAGTCATAGGTTTGAATAATCATGGTTGTATGCATATTATGTTTCTTACCATAATTGATGATATGACTAACCAGAAGACTCATGAAGGTATAGGTTTGAATAATCACAAGTTTTATGCATATTATATCTCTTATCTTGTTTGATGATTCAACTAATCCGAAGAGTCATAGGTTTGAGTAATTATAGGTTTAGACATGTTATGTTTCTTATGATTTGACTAACCTTAAGAATCCTACATAAACCTTGAATGCTAATTCTTATTATTTTCTGTTTGAAATGATCATGACTATACATGCTTGAGATTATTGTGTTTTAATAGTATACTAATGAATGTATGATTTTATATGAGATCACAAGGATAACACAATCATGATACTAATAAGCATGCATAGGGACCAAGGATGAATATGAGTTCAAGAACAGGTAATCCAGGAAGCAAAGATCAAGAGGGAGCACACTCCAGTTGTTCCTGCAAGAAAGCAAAGGAACACACTTCAGTAGTTTCTGCAAGGATGCAGATATTCAGAGGGAGTTGACCATCTTTCCACAACAGAAAGGTGTAGAAGAAGCTACTTCATATTAGGACTCCAGCAGCTCCTGTAAGGAAGCAAAGACTCAGAGGGAGTCCACCCAACGAACAAACAAAGATAAGTATTTTAATTTCTTGCATATTTGTCTGTTTAAATAAAATTGTTCAATGATGTATATGCTCATGTTCCTAGACTTAGGATATGTATTGTGCATATTAGAATAGTTGCATTGATGAACAGTATACTACTAATATACATGGGTAAGTGGCCTATGGCACTGTACAACATTCCATTGCTACTTATCTAGAATGAAACCTCTTTGCTGACATGTTGGGAGTTGTGCACACTCTTAACAATGTTCTGGTAGAGATTGGAAGGCATCTAGAAAGTTACGGGATATGGATAAATGTTGTATTGAAGCATTGGCTAAAGATAATTGCATGACTGTATGAAATATTTCTTTATGTGTAAGAATTTGTTCTGAAAACTATGAGATGTTTTCTAATCATGCAATTTAACTTGTTGTGTAGGAAAGATCATATGCCATCTCCTACAAAAGAAGAACTACAACATTTTGTTCCAGCAACAAAGATATCTATTGAAGATATTGAAGTTCCCAGGATCTGGGATGGAATGCCATGATCCGTCAATCATGAAGAATGATGTTTGGGACGTAGTCCCAAGACGTGAAGGGAAGTTTGTTATGACTTCCAAATGGATCTATCAGATCAAGCATGTTGCAGATGGCAGCATTGAGAAATATAAAAGTGATGAAATAGAAGATGCACCAGATGGATTTCAAGATAGCATGGTGTAGTCATATATGTGTGCAGAACTTGGTATATGTAACTTCGGAATGTATTTCACATATATGTATATTGTATTCCTATAGAGATGTTATTATTCCTCTATACGAAAGTGTCGTCATTTATATTGTAAGTGTCGTAACTTATACTTGATGGGTTATTAGACCACCTTGTTTGGGGTCGGCCCTGTATACGTCATGTGGGTCAAAGGGTTATTAGACCACCCTATTGGGGGTCGGCCCAGTCAGCATTATGTTATGTGGTTAAGTTTGAACCTACATGAGTTAGGTAAAAAGGCAAGTCAAGTCAAGTATAAATAGAGTGCGGGAGGCACTCTATTTGCTCACTCACTTCTCACACATGCACTCAAGGAGGAGTGGCGCACTTATGGAGGAGGAGGATCTGCTGCTAGATTGTGTCTATCTCTTATGGTTGGTTGTATCATTGCTCTATCTCTGAGGAAGTTATTGGGGTTTTTCACCTTTATGGTTTTCCCCAAGTAAATCTTTGTGTCTCTTGTATGCTTGCATTATTGTCTCCATGATTGATATGCTGTAGATATGCTGTACATGTTTTTCTCTCAGTTAAGATCCTAGATCATATTGAAGTAAATTCTGAAAATTTAACACCACCTTCCAATAGTTAAGGAAACAAATAATCTCAAATTACAATTCACCTTTAAATCCTCAAAACCCTATAAGACACCTCAAATTTAAATCCAAGTCAAATCCACCAATGAAAAGAGGAGCCTCAGACCAACTTGGGTCCATCAAACCAACAATGGAGTTGTACCCATCAATTTCAAACTGCATGTAAGGGATCTTGACGGCAGAGAATGTGGAATTTCAACCAATGCAAACCTCAAAGGTTGTAGCAAATCCCTCCATCCTCACCATATTAAGACCTAAACTATAGGTAGAACCTTGATGCCTTGAATACCTATTAGCACCTCAATGATACTTAATATCTACTTACTAAAATCAATAACGCCGAATTAAAATTAATCTAAGTACTAAAATGAATTCTAATCTACAAACTAAAAGAAAAATCAAATTGTACACACACACACATATGCACACACACACACACACATATATGTTATTTTGATGATTGAAAGTTTTAATTGTTTTTTTGTAACTAGGGGAATCGACAATAGGGGTCAATCTCGTACTTGCATGACATGGGGTTGATTCCAGTCTGCTACCACTCTACCCTTAGGTGTACCAATGCTACCTCACACATTACACACAAGGCTTGGTCAAGGTTTGAACCCGCGACGTTACAAGGAGTGCCTTAATAGTGCACCCTATCGCCAACTAGTCTACACCCTAAGGGCTAAAATAAATTTATTTTTAAAATTATATTCTAATCTAATTAATAAATGAAACTATTTAAAAATAATATTTCAATTAAAAATCATTGCTTTATACTTTTGATTTTTTTAAATACACTTAAGTTCAAATACATTTATGAGTTGTAGTGCAAGTGAATCGGTACAAAGATATTTGATAGTTTCATTAAAATGGGGCAAACATTGAATTTGCAATTCAACCTATCCCTACAAGAATGGAATTAAGACAGATGTTAACCTTTATAGGGTGTAAGGGAGGCAAGGTAAGAAGGTGCTGGAATCTTGTCAATGTAGGCTACATGTGGCATCCTATTGACATGATGGTGGTGCATGGGAGCAAGGGGAGAAGGAGGAGGGTGGTCATATCAACATACCTCCTCAATCCTTTGAAGGATCTGACATTCAATACAATCACAAGGACGATTATGTCTCTACATTGACAAGAAAAAGACTACATTAACCTATCTTTCCTAGCCATAATTTTAGAAAGATCTCCTGTAAGCACTTGGCTAGAAAGGTATGTATAAAGGCATTATGATCTGATTTTTTATGATGATTCTTTTGGTTCTCTTAGGTAGTGTTAAAAAGTCTCAAAATCTGTGCACAAGCTCACTGATAGATGTCGCCAAACACTTAGTACACTTTGATATTAGTCTTTAACATGAATAGAAAGCAACCAAAATTCACTGGCATAAATATTAATGTCACTGTAATCTAATAAACAGTACTAAGTAAATTTTTAGCAACGCAAGTTAACTCATATCAACAGACCGTAATAAAAATCAAACACAATGATTTTTGTCTAACAGAACCTAGAAAAACCCTAGAGGGGAAATCCAGTGCAAGAGAAAAATATTATTGAGCTTAAGGACAATCTCTATAGAGGATACAACATCATTACATATCATCATTGAATGTATAGTACAAAACTTGAAATCTGTGATCACAAACACCTTGAAATGCATGCCAAAATCTACATAATCAGCTACAAGAATCTACTTCAATTTCTATGCCTAGATTCAATAGTACAGACATCACTTGTATGGTCCTCTCAGGTAGGAAAATCATCTCTGTTATATGCACAAAAAAAAACACTGTTGTAAGGACATAACAACAACAATAACATTTCAACCAAGTGGCAACAACAATGACCTCAATTTCTATCCACACAGGTAGCGTCTTAGAAATCATAGTACGACCTCCAAACTTAATGTTGTACAGCCTAACACTGCTGTATAGTACCACCCATAAATGATCAGTCTTCCTCCTAGGGATGCATGCTCCCTCCTTGGGAAAAGTGCGCCCTCTCTCCCTTGCTCAGAAAAATGTGCCCCTTCTTGGAATGTGTTCCCATTGGTAGTTGTTGCTCAATACTCTTCCTTAGCTCAAGCTCTCACACTTTCTATGGGGAAATGTGCCTCTCACACTTCTCCCCAAATCTCTTGGAATTCGAGCCACTCCAAAAATTGCTATTTGGAATGAATTCCAATGGTCTCATGAAATTATTTTATTATTAAATTAGGGTAAGTGGCTTGTCTTTTCATCTTCTATGGCTAGGATTAGATCTTGGCCCACAAGATCTAAGGCTGTGATTTAATCTCAAGACGACTTAAATCACTTAAGTAACAACTTTATAAAAATCACATCTTTCAAAAAGTCACTTTAATCCTAAAATAATAAAAAGTACACTTTAATAATATACAGTACAACTCACTTTAATATTAAAAAATCACTTTCATAAAGTACTTTACAAACAAATTTAATAAAGTCAATTTATGTCATTAATGAGACCCCATGTGCTCAGACCCTTGCACCTAAGCACATGGTGTAGAAGTACATATGATCTACCAAAAAATAACACTCCTCCACTTGGATCTGTCTCCAACCATCTCTCTCCAACTGCTGAAGCTTCTTCCTCTAAAACTGAATCCCCTCAACTACCTGCCGTAGATAATGTGTTGGATATATGTGCAAAAAAACTATGAATTGATAGTTCTCCTCACTCTCCCGCACATCCTCAAGAGTCATCTCATACCAGTTCGGTCTCCTCACTGATATGGAAGAATCCTATCCACTAGTTGCTACTGTTGCTGCCACTAATTCCGAAATCCCACTAGACTCATCATCAATAGGATGAACCAATACTCGGTACATCCTACCATCTCTGATGCCTAGCACTCTCCCCGCACCCACACTCTCACCCATCGAATATAAAATAACTTATCCATTGCAATGAAGGACCGCATATCCATGATATTCCAAAAATGACACTAAGAGAAAATTCTTTCTCAGCTCTGGAACAAAAAACACATTCTCCACCTCTAAATATCCAATAGACTCGAGCTGGAATAGAACACATCCAACTCATTCTACTGCACGGGTGACATAAAACCCATCCTCCGCAAGTATAACTGTGTCAATATCTGTCAACTATTGGAACATAGCTCATGTTATGTTCATGTGGCATGGTGCTCCATTGTCCACATACCATGCTTCGGTGTCCACACTCTCAGCAACGCTGCTACCCGAGACAATATTCACCAAGGATAACTCCTTCTCGTACTACTTGGTGTACTCTTCAACTTCACCTGATGCGACTGCCTCCTCTGTCTCATCCTTCTTCTTGCTTCTCTTTTTATTTGGACACTCCCCAACATAGTTCCCATACTTCTGACAAGCAAATCATCTCACCTTGTTCATGTCTTTCTTAGACTTGGATCCACTGCTCGATCCCTTCTTCTTCTTTCGCTTAGCTGAAAGGGCCACATCCTTCTCATCATCCCCATTACGATGGGCTATGTGACTAGAGCTTAGTCTAAGCTCCTCTTGTACAAAATTATCCCAAAGTTTGGTCCATGTCATCATGTTCTCTCTGGTAACATCTGCTCACACAAAATCCTTCCAAGGTTGTGAGAAACCATTCAAGGAATTCCTCACCAGCTCTGCTTCTCCCACTATCTTGCCAACAACCCCCAACTCATAACGTACTTGTGAAAGTTGGGTGAGGTATGATGTGACATTCTCGGTCTTGGTCATCTTAGTGTTCCGTATCTTCTCCCTCAAAATCATTTTTTGGTTTTGATTATTGCTTTGAAACAAATTTATGAAAGAAACCCACATCTCATAAGCATTCTTCTTTCCAGTCACATGAGGAATCAGGTGGTCTTTGACTACATCAAGAAGAATATGTTTATCCTTCACATTCTTCTTATTGTATTTAGCCAACTCATCAATAGTAGTAGGAATCATGACAACTTCCTTAGTTATTTCCCATAAGTCAAGTTCCTCTAGAAGTAAAGAGACCCTCTACTTCTATGGAGTGAAATTCGAAGGTTACAAACATCTTCACCAAACAACCGAAAACAACTCCAAGTCTCGGTAAATCACTTGATTCCCATTGTGTAAAAAAAACACTGCTCAGTTGTACAACTCAACAATACTCTTGCAACCAGCTGTTACACAACAGTCCACTAAAACACAATCAAATCCCTAGCTCTGATACCATATTAAAAAGTCTCAAAATTTTTGCACAAGCTCACTAACAAATTTCGTCAATCACTTAGTACACTCTAATATTAGTCTTTAATAAGCATAGAAAGAAACCACAATTCACTAGCATAAATATTAATGTGACTTTAAGCTAATACACAATACTAAGTACATTTTTAGCAGCAAAAATTAACTCATAACAACATACTGTATTAAAAACCAAACACAGTGGTTTTGGTCTAACAAACCCTGAAAAACCCCAAAGGGGAAAACTAGGCTAAGAGAAAATTATTATTGAGCTTAAGGACAATCTCCACAGAGGTTACAATAGTAGTACATAACATCATTGAATGTATAGTACATAATTTTAAATATGTGATCTCAAACACCTTGAAATGTGTGCTAAAATCTACAGAATTAGCTACAAGAATCTACCTCGATTTATGTGCTCAGATTCAATAGTACGAACATCACTTGTATGGTTTTATCAGGCAACAAAATCATCTTTGTTATATGCACATACAACTACACTATTGTAAGGACATAACAGTAGCAATAACACTTCAACCAAGTGCCAATAGAAGTGACCTCGATTTATGTGCACACAAGCGACTTCTCAGAAATCATAGTACGACCTCTAAACTAAATGTTGTACAAACTAACATTGTTGTACAATACCGCCCATCAATATTGCAAACTTCCTCCTAGAGATGTGTGCTCCCTCCTTGGGAAAAGTGCGCCCTCTCTCCCTTGCTTAGAAAAATGCACCCCTTCTTGGAATGCATGCCCATCACTAGTTGATGCTCAATACTCTTCCTTAGATCAAGTTCTCACACTTTCTCTTGGAAAATGTGCCTCTCACACTTCTCTCCAACTCTCTTGGAATTCGAGCCACTCCAAAATTGCTCTCTTTGGAATGAATGCCAATGGTTTCATGAACCTATTTTATTACTAAATTAGGGTAACTACCTTGTCTTTTCAACTTCTATGGTCAGGATTAGATCTTGTCCCACAAGATCTAAGGCTGTGATTTAATCTCAAGATGACTTAAATCACTTAATTCACGACTATATAAAAATCACATCATTCAAAAAGTCACTTTAACCCTAAAATAAAAAAAGTGCACTTTAATAAAATAAAGTACAACTCACTTTAAAATGAAAAAAGTCACTTTCATAAAGTACTTTACAAACACATTTAACAAAGTCACTTTATGTCATTAATGAGACCCCATGTGCTCGGATCCCTGCACCTAGGAACATGGTGTAGAAGTACATCTGAGCTACCAAAAACTAACAAGTAGTTCCTTGATATCCCATAAGGTTTTGTGAAGTGGTATAAGCTCATAATCCTCTAGTATTTCTCTATACAGTCGTGGTAATGGCTGTGAGGATAGTAGGATTGTAGAGTAGTTCCCAACGTTAGAATGTTAGAGATACCAAGTAGTTTAGGAAAATTTAATTCCATTGGAAAACTAATCCATTGTATCACATGTTATTAAATATTAGGGTGCTTGGTGAAAGGTCATTCTTAAGAAACTAGAGTTCATGGACAAGAAGTATGAGACCCTAGTCAAATTCCTATGGAATATGGAAATTGTGGAGAAGGCGCAACACCAAGATAAACAATCTGTTGTCATAGAGAATCTCAAATACACCGATATTGCATTGATCTATGTAGGCTTAGAGTTTGAAGATGATGATTACCCTCTATTTTAATTGATCACAACATTTTATTTTTATTTTTTGTTATAGTAAATAGAAATAGAAATGTACTCTTTTTCAGGATAATCACCAACAAAAATATTTCGACTCAAGTTAGATCAACACATGACATCTATGCACATACATAATTATCCCCTTTTTGAATTTAAGGACATCATTGATATTTTTTAAACCCATTGTAGGCCTAGTTTATTCTATGACGAGCTACAATGAGGATCGTTTGTATCTTTCACTGTACATTATTAGTAGAATAGTTCTACAAATTAAAAAAAATTAAGACAGACTTAGACTCTCATATATCCTTGAAAATCTTATGTTCAACCTGTGAACAAAAAGTAAACTATTAAATTGTTTTCTATATTGTAAGAAATTGAAATCAATATTACGAAAATTGAGAAAAAAATGATATTAAATTCATAAATGGTTATACTTTTTATAACCTTAAGAAAGATTGTGAAACATATAAGAAATATATTTTCCTTTGTAGATTCAAATCCAAGTAAAGTAAAAAACCCAAAAATATTTATAATATTACTATACATTAATTGTTTTTATTTTTATTTTTTTATTTTGATAATTAGAAATATAATAAAAAAATTAAATAAATAAATAATCAGTTCCATAAAAAAAATCATTCGAATAGCTTTTATTTTGCATAAACTAAATATTTTATTCATAATGTTCTCCCTTACTCCTATCTATATAAATCATGATAAAACAATTAAAAATTAAACCATAAATCAAATTTTAATCAATTGAAACCACTATTAAAAAAAATCAAATTTTAATAAATTGAAACTACTATTAAATATAGTGGTTCAATAAATCATTAATGAAACTAATTAAAAAGTAAACAATATAGAAACACAAATAAATCAAAGTAAGTATGTTAATTCAATAAATCATTAATAAAATTAATTAAAAACTAAACAATATAGAAACACAAATAAATCAAAGTAAGTATGTTAATTCAATAAATCATTAATAAAATATAAATAAATCAAAGTCAAAATTTAAATTGAAAGCAAAAATTTCATTAAGGATTAAAAACAAGTAAACCACGTTTATGTGTTAAAAAAACCCGAAATTTTTTAATAAATTAGGTGAAAGTATATATACAATTCAATCATTTACTAATTATGTTGGAAGCTTCAAATAACTCCTTAACCAATTATGTTGAAAGCTTCAAATAACAACTTTATTTGAACTCTTATTTATAATTTTGACACCTAATCCAAACTCTTACATCACTGATAGAAATCTCAAGGTCAAATGACCACTCCACATTACTCCAAAAAGCTTAGTCCAAAGATATTCTCTCTCTCTTTGAAAAAAATGTATTCCATGTCCTACAAAGTAAAAACATTAACAACATTTACATTGTTCTATGTTATGTCCTATGTCTTTTGTTTGTAAAAGCATTCATAACCTTTTTTTTCATAGAAAAATGCAACTTACTATTAATATACGAAATAATAAATATGTCCAACTGCCAGTCCAAACAAAGCCATACAATGCTGTCAAAAGTAGACCCCGGGACATACCGGTTACAACATCAGAATGTGTCAACAACTAGATCTGAAAATGCCAAAACAAATGTGCCACATGGCCCTAAAACCGCCCATAAGACAATCCAGATATACGTCCAGAAGCATAACAGTAATCAAATGCCACATCATAAAAAATATACATATAAAAAAAATAGGTCCAATGTATAGATAACCACAAATGCCAATCACCAACGGCAACCCCAACAGATATGTAGTAGCCAAACATCCCTAAAACATCAGCATGTAGCAGAGTGAAATGTTGAGATTACACTAGATCAGTGGATACCGAACAACATCTGCAAGAGGCTGAAATATAGGCCGCAAAAAGTATGAGAGTATATATAAATGCCCAACAAGAAGTTGGACTCAAAATATTTTAAGTATCTGCACACAGAAACTAAAAGTCATATAAGATAAACATGTCGCATACTACAGGAAGGAAAACAAAAGAGAGCGAACATAAGTGTCAACAATCCTCATGTCCAATGTAACTGATGAGAACCATGTGAAAAAAGTATAGCATCCCGCCATTCCTGCCACATGATGACCCCCACGAGAGAATTAAGAGCCCGCTTAGAGAGCATATCCGCCTCCAGATTCACCTCTCTAAAGATATGATCAAAATGAATGTGCTCAAATTCAAGAATGAGCTTTCTAGCCGCTTCCAACCAGTGAGAGAGCAGAAGTACATTGAGGGAAGAAGTGCCCCTAGCCCAAGAGATAATAGCCAGAGAGTCGCCAAAAATAACTAGGGAAGAGATCTTCCTTTGGTGGGCACAAAACAGTAAAAGCCAAAGGGCACATATCTCACTTCTAGTATTTGAGACATTTCCCAGATTTAACCAAAAGTGAACAGAGATAGTGTTGGAAATGTGAATAGTTGCACCCGCCCCACCCGAGCCATTCTGGCACACAGCAGCCCCATCAAAGAAACCACAAGGGAATACCAGGATTGGAGGAGCCAATCGGTATTTCAAATTTCGAGTCTTCATGCCAACAACCGCTCCAAAAGTAGTTATATATTCCTTGTGTGCAGCAATGGTCTTATAGCATAACGCTGCACAGAGAGGTTTCAAGTTTTCAAATATTCTAGCATTGCGAGCTCTCCAAACCTCCCAGATCATAAAGTATGGGAGCTCAGAACAATCAATGGGGAGACGAGACCAAGCCTCCAGACAATCACTAAGAGTATGGTATCCCCATCGGAATTGAACACCGGCTTTATATGCAATTTGCTCCCAAAGATCCCTAATGAAAGGACATGACGAAAATAGGTGATCAACAGTCTCCTCTAGTGTGCAGCAAAGGGAACACCAACCCGGACCATTGTAGCCGCGACGACATAAGTTGTCCCAAGTGAGAACCCTGTTTGACAACGCTAGCCAGATAAAACACTTTATCTTGAGAGGAATGACCAGCTTCCAAATAGATTTTTCCCACCAGCAAACAACAGAATGGGATTCGACAAACATTGCATCATATGCCAATTTTACAGAAACTTTGCCACAAGACACATCCCACGACCAAGTCAATCTGTCATCCAAATCAGATAATTGTAGGTTTGATTGATAAAAAGACCTGATATAACCTTCCCATTCATTACCCAAAGAACCATATAAGCCCAACTGTGTAGACATTATCCAAAGTGACCGACCCTCCTTATACTGACCAACCGCATGAGCCAGAGTGTGTTAGGAACCTATGTAAACCCTTCTCTTTACTATGTTAGTATATTGTTATTGGACGCATATGCTTTGTAAGTCGTCCCGTAGTATTTGTTGATCCGTAGTTTATATTAGCCCATAGTATTGACCCATAGTATTGGACGCATATGCTTTGTAAGTCGTCCCGTAGTATTATATGTCCCATGGTTGACTCATGGTATTGGGCATAGACTTAGTATATAAGTGTGTGTTGAGGTCATTGAAGGCACCGTGAAGTTAATTGTATTGAGCTTGCTCAAAGGAGGTTGCCCCCTCAAAGTGGCCCGTGATCAATATAAAAGTGATTCTATTCTATTATTTTGGCTATTTCGCATATTCTTAGTAATTAATTGTTGAAGGTACATCTCATCTGGTATCAGAGCACTTTCCTTGGCACAAGTGGGAAATTTGTTTTTCTTTTTTTGGGCGGCGACTTTCAGATCAATTTCTAAAACTTTCTGCACAAAATCAGAAGCAACCAATTTCATATCTGAATTCCTCTTTCAAAAATACGTAGTTTCAAAAAAAAAATCATCTCATTTGGAGTTCTAAAAGTGGAGATATCGCGGATTTAAAATCAACAATTTTTCAGAATTTCGGTGACGGCCGTGGAAATTGCGGCGAGCAAATCTTTTGACCGAGTGGCCAGATTTCTATTCCGCTTTCCTGGGTAGAAGCAGAGTGGTTGTTTCAGTTCCGGAAACATGCTATAATAGCAATTCTGAGCAATATAGATCCGGTTTTTGAACATTGGGTGGAATTTCTGCCCAATTTTTTTCTATTGCAGGTTTGGATTTGGGAATCATCCCTATCCACTTAACTGTGGGAAGTACTTGGGCATAAGCCCTAAAACTCATTGTGAGGAGTACCACAGGAACCCCGAAGTAGCTGGCCCATTGAGAGGACTTGTCAGCGAAAAGGGCAACGATCCCTACCTGATTGACTAGTTCCCACCCGTGAGGTAAACCAAGAGCTGTCGTTTGTGGCAAAGCGGTTATCAGTTTTACCTGAGTCGTGGAGTGAGGGGTATTGCCCCAATACGCAAGCCGTTAGACAACATTGGTGGCCGAGTGAAACCCCTAAACTGTTAGGAAGCCGCACATACCTGGGGTCCATATCTACTTTCAGCTGAACTATTGTTGATCATTGCTGCGCCGTTTCAGATCCATTTGCAAGCCGTTCCAGATTCAGCCGTTTTCAATCCATTCGACGTTGTTCCAGATCCCTTTCGAGCCGTAGCCGCTCCTGTCTGGAAAAAAAAAAAAAAAAAAAACTGAAGCCGTAGCCGCTTCAGTTTTTTATCCATATCTCCCTTATTTTTACTCTGTTTCCCTTGAAATTTTTGGGGAACCCCTGTCATCCCATTCTGCATATTTCATTCCTGAGGAGCATATTCCCAATTCCGCTTCCCAAAGCCCGAAAGCCCACATTTGTCTATTTTTAGGGTTTGCCATAACTTCCTCAGATTTCACCCAATCGCCTTCAAATTTTACCACAGAGTTCCTTTCTGAACTCTGCTTCTTTGTCCCTCTTTGCCAAATTTTCTCATTCTATCACCCCGCTTATGAAATCCCCCTTTTTTCTTTCTTGTCCTTTCGACAGTGTGCAAAATCTAGTCAAACCCTAATTACCCATCAGATTGTTTCCCCTATCCAAATTTCCCTTTACTAAATCAGCTTCTGTTTGTGTTTTTCTACCTATTCCACAAAAAAAAAAAAAAAAAACCTGGTTATGGTTGTCACCCGTGTAGGAGCCAACACCATGGAGGAAGCACTTGCAGCCATCCAAACCAAACTCCAAGATCTGGATGAAAAATTTCTCAGCCTCCATCTTCAGCATTCAACCATGAACAATAACCGACAGCCAGAATCTTTTGCAGCCACCAGGTTCTCTTCTTCCAACAATTTTCGTGGGCCGAAGCTTGATTTTCCTCGCTTCAATGGTACTGATCCGACGGGATGGATATACCGAGCATAACAATATTTCAGTCTGCATAATACTTTTGATGTCCAGAAATTTCCACTTGCATCCTTTCATTTGGAACAGGAAGCCCTTCAATGGTACCGTTGGTACATCAAAGCTCATCCCGAGCCAAACTGGACAGATTTTTGCCAACTCATTTTGCCACGATTTGGCCCTAGTGCTTTTGATGATTTCACAGGAGCACTCACTAAACTTCACCAAATTGGCACAGTGAGAGAGTATCAGACAAAATTTGAGAAATTGATCAATCACACAGAAGGATTGTCTGATGAATTCTACAGGAGTTGTTTTATAAGTGGTCTCAAGGATGAAATTCGCTCAGAGGTCAAAATGTTTTGTCCCAACACAATGATGGAAGTCCTAGGGTTGGCTAAGCTGGCTGAGGACAAGATTGCAGCTCAACAACGCTCCAAACCCACCCTTGTTCCCTTCAGAAATATGGGTTCCCAACGACCTCCCATCACGCCTTCTCCTCAACCAACTCCTATCAAGCATTTGTCTGAAATAGAAATGCAGGCACGCTGAGAAAAATGGCTTTGCTATAATTGTGATGAGAAATTCACTCGGGGACATAGATGTGTTCAACAAAAGCTCTATCTCTTGGATGTGGATTCTCCGCCTGCCTTAGAACTTGGTGAAGCAGCTACAGATATAGTGGATGATCAGATCGACATTCAACACCCGCCTGTTGACACCCCATTTCAGGACGACCCACCTGAGATCTCTCTCCATGCTGTAACCGGCGTCACCACCCCACAAAAAATGCGGGTCAGGGGATACTTCAAGAAGCTCCCTCTTACCATACTCATTGATTCTGGTAGCACTCATAACTTCATTGACCCTCGGATTGCCAAACAGGCTGATTGTTTTGTCCATCCTTGCTCTAGCTTTGAAGTCATGGTTGCCAATGGGGGCACCTTACCTTGCAAGGGGAAGTGTCACAATGTGCGTATCTCTATGGAATATTATAACCTACGCTCTGACATGTTTGCCTTGCCCTTAGGCGGATGTGATGTGGTTTTGGGCGTTCAATGGTTACGCACACTTGGCCCCATCTTATGGGATTTTGCTGAACTTTGGATGCAGTTTAAAGTCAATGGGGCACAACACAAATTTATGGGCTTACAACCAGGGTCTCTCTGCATCATCAGTTCACATCGTCTGGAAAAACTCCTTAAGAAGAATTCACATGGTGTCATCACTCAGCTCAATTCCATTCAGATGCACCCATCAACAGTCTCCACTACTTCCTTGGATAGATATGCAGGTATCTTTGCTGAACCATTGCGCTTGCTACCTTCACGAGACCTTTCCGATAAGAATTTAGCCACATCTACCTCTCAGCAGGAAATGATGGCTATTTTGCATGCAATACAGAAGTGGCAGCCATACCTATCAGGGAATTATTTATGCATCAAGACTGATCTCTCGAGTCTGGAAACTTTTCTGGAACAATGGGTCTCCTCCCCAACACACCTGAAATGGGTTATCCCTATGTGATCACTTACAAGAAGGGTAAGGACAATATGGTGGAAGATGCTCCTTCTTGCACAATTGATGACCTAGTTTCTCTTACAACTCTTTCTCTGCTTGTTCCAAATTGGGTGCAATATGTTCAACAGGGCTCTCTCTTCTATGAACTCCATGCTTCTTCATCAACAGGGCACTCTGGGTTCTGCAACATGTATGACCAAGAACAATGTAACTTCTTTTGGCAGGGACTAAAAATGACAATTCAACATATGGTGGCTGACGATGATACTTTTCAAGTCAACAAGGGTGAAACGACACTCCTTTCGGGATTGCTCAAACCCTTGCCCATCCCTAAACAGCTTTGGCCAACTATTTCTATGGATTTCCTAGCAGCGCTCTGGTGGTACCATACCGCATCTCACAGAACACCATATGAAGCGGTCTATGGACAAACACCGCCAGTTCTTCTTCCATACACCCTTAGCAGCTCCCCAGTTCAGGCAATTGACTCGGTTCTTCGAAACCGCAATCAGATTCTTCTCATTCTGCAGGACAATATTCACATGGCTAGAATTCGCCTGAATCAACAAGCCGATCAACACTGTTCTGAGCGCATTTTCCACGCAACTGACAGGGTTCTTCTTCATCTACAGCCTTCCAAGCAATCCTCCTTGACACTTCAAAGGCGTCAGTGGCCTGAAATGCAACCCGAGGATGCTACTGGGGAACCACTCCTTCAGCTTCTGCAGCCATTTCTCCAACCAAAGCTTTGAGGACAAAGCTTTTTCTAAGGGAGAGGGGATATTAGGAACCTATGTAAACCCTTATCTTTACTATGTTAGTATATTGTTATTGGACGCATATGCTTTGTAAGTCATCCCGTAGTATTTGTTGATCCGTAGTTTATATTAGCCCATAGTATTGACCCATAGTATTGGACGCATATGCTTTGTAAGTCGTCCCGTAATATTATATGTCCCATGGTTTTGACTCATGGCATTGGGCATAGACTTAATATATAAATGTGTGTTGAGGTCATTGAAGGCACCGTGAAGTTAATTGTATTGAGCTTGCTCAAAGGAGGTTGCCCTCTCGAAGTGGCCCGTGATCAATATAAAAGTGATTCTGTTCTATTATTTCTGCTATTTCGCATATTCTTAGTAATTAATTGTTGCAGGTGTATCTCTGACCAACCGCATGAGCCAGAGTGCAATATACTTTTGATCTGAGATGAGTCCTTAATTCCATCGAAAGGGTATGCCCCGAAGGGCCCCCCAAGATCGGGTCAAGCCCCAGTTTAATGTCTCGGCCATTGCCAGGAATCCAAGCAATCCATTGAGAAATAACCTTGAACGATCCCATCAGACCATTCCAAATATTAGACACACCCACTATAACAGGCCGGTCCAGTCTAAGCCAGTTTGCAACAGAGGTATTTTTCAAGTACTTAGCTCTAATAATCCTGCCCCAAACAAAATTATCGAAGAGAGCACGCCAAAGACTTTTTGCATGCAGGGCCTTTACAAATAGATCCAGGTCCTTTATATTCCATCCCCCCAATTTCCAGGGTCGGGCCAACCTAGACCATTTTATAAGATGAAATTTTACATGAGTACCACCACCCGACCATAAGAAGTTAAACAACTTCCGAAAAAATTAGACATAGGATGGATCTTGGGACTTTGTAAAGTGAAAACCAGTACACTCCTAAATTCTGCAAAACAACTTTTGCCAGCGTGAGTCTGCCCCCCAATGATAAATGGCGATAACTCTAGTGACTAATGCGACCTTCAAATCGTCTAACGTGCCAAGTCCATTCATTCACCAGGTAATTAGCCGGCTTCAAGAAGAAGCCAAGATATTTCGTTCCAGCCTCCATCTCCACAAATTTTAGTGGGAGAACAGAGCTAATTGAGCATTCCACATCCATTAATAGAGAATGTTTTAAAAACTGAGATTTTATATAACTGATGATCATACTAGATACCAAGCAGAACAAGTCAAGGATCCTCTTATATTGTACCCACTCAGCAAGGATCCCTTTACCGAAGAGCATTGCATCATCCACAAACAAAGAGTGTGTAACAGATATATCTCTAGTAATTTTAATGCCTTCAATCATCCCATTCGTCTTTGCCTTATGTATGGATAAACTCAGGCCTTCAATGACCAAGAGGAAGAGGAGCGACGATAGAGGACATCCCTGACGAAGGCCCCAGGATGCCTTAAAGAAGTCCGTAGGATGTCCATTAATCAATATGGCATTAACCGAGGTGACACAGGCCATAATCCATTTCATCACCTTCCATGGCAGACCAATCTGAATCAGTATTAATCTCAAAAAATCCCAATTCACCCTATCATATGCTTTCACCAAATCCAGTTGTAGAATTAGTGCATCAAGTCGCTTCTGTTTTATTGTGTGGAATATTTCCTGAGTCACCCCCACCGCATCATGGATCTGTCGTCCCTGCAAGAACCCATACTGCTCCAATGAAATGTGTCTGGAAAGAAATGGTTTGATCCGGTCTGCAATAATCTTAGAAATAATCTTGTAGACTAAATTGCAGAGGGCAATAGGTCTAAAATCATTATAGCTATTCGGGTGAGATTTTTTCAGAATAAGGGCCAAATATGTTGAGTTGAGTGCCCTAGAGACTGAGCCTTGTTTCCGGGACTCCTCCACAACCAATCTGATATCCTCCCCCATAATATCAAAGAAGTGGATAAATAGTTCCACCGTCCACCCATCCGGCCCAGGTGATTTATCTTTAGCAAACCCACGCAATGTGTTTTCCACATCGCTCAAAGTAACTTCCAAAAATATATCGTCCCCCTCCTCATCATTGAATATTCGAGGATACTCCATAATAACCTTAAATTGTTCTGCCAGAGATGTGTTTTTTGGATCATAGTAGTATTCCTGGAAGTGACGGGCAGCCTCCTCCATCAAATCCTCCGCCCCCCAGATCCTTCGGCCACTGTGATCATTAAGGTCCCAAATAGCATTTTGCATCCTTCTAGAGTCCGCAAACTGGTGAAAGAATTTTGTGTTCTGGTCCCCGGCTTTGAGCCATATAGCTCGAATCTTCAGCTTCCATGATTCCTCTTGAATAAGAAGAATATTTAATTTACGGCTCTCCATAGAAGAGAGTTTTATCGCATCCCCAGGGCTTATCCCAGACCCAATTGAACCCTGCATCAGTGCTATCATTTCCTTTTCAATCTCAGCAAGTTCTCTACCCATCAAATATTTTTTGTTTTTTTTCCACATAATAGTATAGTCCTTAATAGCCTTAAGCTTCACCGCCAGCTTGTCCATTGCAGAATGTTCCCCTGAAACATCCAGCTGTTGCCATTTAGTCCTCACACCCAGAGTGTATTCCCCATCCGAAAGCCATGTGGAATTGAATTTGAATGGATAGCATTGATATGAGGCTTCCACATCAAATTGCAGAATAATAGGAAGATGATCACTGAGTTTTATTTGATGGATCCAAGACCTGTAATTCTGAAGGCAATCCAGAAGGGATTCTGATATAAAGTAACAATCAATTCGTTTCTGAATCATCATATCCCCCATTCTACCATTTGTCCAATTTGGAGCCAATGGCCGTGGAGCAACATCAACAAGGGAAAATTTCATGAAGAGGTTTCTAAAATAAGAACCCATCGGGTCCCTCCTAGCCACATTGCCCCAGACCTCCTCATCCCCCCAAGTGAAATTTAAATCCCCAGCTAGAATTAAATTTTCCAATTCCAGCAAATGTCTCGAGACAACTTCATCCCAGAATGTCATCCTGTCAGAGTACGGCCCATAACAGTTGATAATATTTACATTTTTCTCCACCCCCCTGATATTACCGGATAATAAGATACCCAGGGAGGTGATAGATGGATTTAGTCTCAAAACTGAAGGGTTCCAAGCCGCTAAGAGGCCACCCGAAAGACCAACTGCATCCACGGTGCAAACCATCCAACCCGGCTTAACTTTGTTAAAAAAGATACGAGCCTTTTCACTGCAAACCATAGTTTCCTGGAGAAGTACCAAATCAGGGTTTGTAATATGTAGTACTCGCTTGAGGGCCAATTGTTTGGGTAGACCCCCCACACCCCAGATGTTTAAAGAGAAAAAAATCATTTGCGAACCCTTGCTAGGGCTTTCATTCCTCTAAGAGCCCGGGTATCTGAATATTTGGGGGAGTCCACAATACATCGGCCATCCACAATCCCCCCCATGGTGACCTTCTTGTTTTTCCTAGCACTCCTCGTTTTAAGAGGAGAGAATTCCGGGGCCAATCCACCACTATGTGCTCCCTTTTGTACACATATATCCCCCATTGTACCAGGGGAAATCACGGAGGTATTTTTTCCCTCCCCCGCTAGATCAGAGGTCATCAAATCTAATGTACCCCCCACTTCCCCTCCAGTTGGCTTTGTCTCTTCTATCAACCTGTTTTTGTAGAAAGTAGGGATAGGTGTCTTCTTCACCATTTCAGAATAAGATGGGATAAGTATTAACTTCTCACTTGGCTCCAAAGTTGTGCCCAGACCCCTAACTAGTCCAACAGACCCCGACAGAGCCACCGGACTCGTACCACTGGGTCCCCCAATCATGTCAACAACCACCAATTTGGATCCCACCAGGTTCTCCGCATCTCCCCCAACCCCACAAACACCCCGAGCCAGAGTAGGGATCTCAGTGTCGCTAGATATAATAACAGTCAGGGAACCAGTAAGAGGAATCCCGGGGGAAACCGATTTGACAGGGGAGGATTCGATAGGGCTACGTACATTCACATTCTCAACCGGCTCATTCTCGGAGACAGGGCCATCATCCCCAGAAGATTCATTTGAAACATGTTCAGTTCCAGAAGAGTTTGTTTTCGTGTGTTGATGACGACTCATGTAGTTTCCATTATTACCATTGTTTAAATCAAGTGCATTAATAAATGAAATATCCAACTCATTCAGCGAATGGAAGAAGTTAGGGTCTTGTGTTTCTAACTTACGGAACAAAGCTGAGTCTGGAGCACCAAGAGTGGGCACCCTGTTGGAGAAGCCGTCCAGCGAGCCCGAAGAGTCCAACTCGATATCACTGCCATCGTCAGATGACCAGAATGGCCCCCCATCCTTGAGACGACCAGATGAAGCCGGAGCTTTGCATTGACGCCACAAATGCCCCACTTCTTTGCAGTTTGAACAGCGAAATGGGATACCCCAGTAATCAATGATCAGAGTGAGCGTTCGGCCACGCCAATTGATGTTAAGCACATCAATTAGCCCCAAAGAAATGTCCACCTCCAAAAGAACCCGACCCATACGACGATCAAAACCATTCAGGTGCTCTTCCTCAACATGTAAAAACCGCCCAATGCAATTTCCAATGGCTTCAAAAGCCCCACGATTCCAGAGAGCTAGTGGGAGACCAGGCAGAAGAACCCACAAGTGCCGGAGACGCACTGAAGCTGTTTCAGAATCAAAGTCAGTTTGCCATTTCTGCAGCATTAAGCTACCAGAGCGATGTAGCCATAGTCTCTCCATAATGAGGGCGCAATGCGCCTCCTGTTCAAATTTGAAGCCATACCACCCACATGCCAATGCAAAGATTTGTGGGGTGTAATTCAACAAAGGGCTCCACTTCGCTGAAACCCAACTAACAATGTCACGCCGATTCATAGCATGATATGAAAATTTTCCAACCAGCACTGTCATATTGTATTCGACGATTTCCTCAAGCCCAATGTCCCTACCCACCGTTAACCAAGATTCACCAGGTCTTCGAAAGTATTTTCCATTCAAACGACGGGCCGCGCGGGAAGATGAACCAGTAATAGCTCTGTTAACCACACCAGGAAAATCCCGACCACTGCCGATGGAAGGGTCCGAACCCCCTGTTTCAACAAGTGTCCTCCCCCCAACCAAATGTCCCCTATGTGTCTTGACATGGGGCATCACCTGTCGGCTCGCCACGTTAAGAGCCCTCTTCCCATTAAGCTGTTCTTTGAAGTGTGAGTCCGGTTTAAATAAACCGGCTTCTTCTATCATGAAGTCGGAAACATTTAGGTTGTTATCCGCCGGGAGGATGGGTTCCGACATCTTTTCCCCCATTCCGGCAGCCATAAAACAGAGCCCGAATCCAAGTCGGCAGCAAATAAAACAAAACCCGCTTCCCCTGTCAGATGATTACCACAGTGTCTGTTTCCAAGACGGCAGCAACAAAACAGAGGCACCCACACTAATAGTTGCAACAGTGGGAAAACAATTAACAAAAACAAACCGCTACCTGCACGTAGACCAGATATCACGGTGGACCACACGCCATCCACACGCCGGTGTCGACTGAGCCGGATTTATAGTTCGAATGAACAAAAAAATGTTTAAAACCGGCCGCAACAGGAAAATAACCCTATTCAAGTAGGTCGTTTTAACGGCTACCAGACAAACAGACTGTTATAGCCTCCACCGGGTTATCCTCCACACCGCTAGAGCGCACCCACTCATCGCCATGGAAACCCTAGCCGCGCCATGGAAACCCTAGTCGGCCACAACATCGCTCGATTTTTACCCTTACTCAAACTCCAGTTTCGATATTGATATTACAATAAGAAATAAGATAATTGCTTTATATTTATGTTATATATTTTGTATTCTATGTGTAAAAACATTAACAACATTTACAATATTCTATGTTATATCGTATGTCTTGTGTTTGTAAAAGCATTCACAACCTATGGAAATAAGATATGTTTTTTTGTTTGTAAAAACATTCATAACCTATGGAAATAAGATAATTGTTTTACCTATATGTTATATATTTTCTATTCTATGTGTACAAACATCTACAATATTCTATGTTATGTCCTATGTCCTTTGTTTTTTTTAAAGCATTCACAACCTCTGCGAATAAGATATGCCTTTTGTTCGTAAAAGCATTCGCAACCTATAGAAATAAGATAATTGTTTTACCTTTATGTTATATATTTTGTATTCTATGTATGTAAAAACATTAACAACATTTACAATATTCTATGTTATGTCCTTTGTTTGTAAAAACATTCACAACCCATGGAAATAAAATATGGAAATAAAATAATTGTTTTACCTTTATGTTATATATTTTCACATGAGCAAACATTAAGTGTTTAAATTGTCTCCTTTCATAAAAACCCTCTACCATCCATAACCTTATTTTGAATATGGGGTTTTGGAAATTAAAGAAATTAATTTGAAAATATTATTTAGATGAGACAAGTTCACTTTATTCATGGCTGCTGCATCTATTTGTAGGAGAAATCTTTTGTTGATTAGAAAGATTTCAAATTTATTAATGACATTTAAGGTTGCTTTGATTTCTTTGTCTAATGCAGAATAGTTCTTTTCTGCATCCTGCCATATCCCTGAAGCGAATTGTGAAATTTCTTCAGTCTTCCACTTGTTTTCTTTAATCCTGACTTGTTTTAGAACTGCTCCCCATCCTGCATTACTAGCATATGTCTCAACAATTTTGGCCAAATCATCATCTGCTATATGGAGGATGGGTAGTGTCTTTACCCTGGCTATGATTTTCTGGATAGCTTTTGTATGCTCTTGGGTCCAGGGAGATGGTTCTTTCTTTAGTCGTTCATTTAATATTTTGCGATCTTTGGCACAATCTTTATAGAAATGACTAACATAATTTAGACTACCCAAGAATCTTTGCAACTGGGCTTTATCTAGAATTTTATCTGTAAACTTATCAACAAATTCTATAGCATGTTGCTGTAAAACCAGAGTGCCATTGGAGATAACATGTCGTAAGAATTTAATCTTAGTTTGAAACATTTCAAGTTTTTTCTTTGATAAAACTAGGTCGGCTTCTTTGATAACTTTCAACAATGTTCGCAGGTGTTTGAAATGCTGCTCCACTGAACCAGAAAAGACAAGAATGTCGTCAATATATACAATTAGCCAGTCGAAGTATGGCTTCAGAATATCATCCATAACCCTCTGAAATTTTGAAGGAGCATTATTCAGTCTGAAGGGCATAACGTTCCATTCATAGTGTCCAACAGGAACAGTGAAAGTTGTTTTAAACTTGTCTTCTTCTTTAATGGCCACTTGCCAGAATCCAGATTTTAAGTCAAATTTTGAAAATATTATGGCTCCTGCAATTTTATTAACCAGGCTGGACTTGTGAGGGATGGGGTAAGTATCATCTTAGAGAACTTTATTTAGGGGTTTATAATTGACAACAAGCCTTGGTACTCCCCTTATTAACTCAGAATGTTTATTTACATAGAATCTGTAACAATTCCATGGACTCTTAGAATGCCGAATTAATCCTTTTGCCAACAACCCTTTAATTTCTTCTTCACAGAGCTTCTGATATTGGGCATTCATGGGGATTGCTCGACTTTTACATGGTTTCCCTTCATATCCTTCTTTATAAGGAAGTTGGATAAAATGCTTAGCTGTTTTCCAAAAAGCAGTGGGATTTTCAGAACATACCTCTTCCTCAAATTGTCTTCGGATATGCATGATGTTTTGCTGAATTTGTGGAAGCTTTAGCTGATCATCAATTCTCAAAACAACCTTCAAATTCTTTAACTCCTGTATCTTCTTTTCTTTCTGCTGAATAGTTAGAGCATTCTGTACCATTGTTGAAGTCTATGGAGTAGAGACAAAAGGAAGAACACTTTTTATGCCACGAACAACTCTTGCAATTCCTTGTCGGATCTTAATGTTGGGAAGAGTGATGAAATATCCAGATTTCCCTTCAAGAGTCCTCGCTGATCCATACGGTTCAACAACTGCAAGGAAAGGAGTACCAAGTATACAAGCTACTGGAATTTCTAAGAGAAAGAATTTCATGTCTAGACAATATTGTTCAAAACACAAAGTTGCTTTGGGAATTTCATAACCTAGGGAGATTTGAGTATTTCCTACCCCGGTAATAACATGCGATGTCTTTCTCTAGTATTTGGTAGGAATGAAATCCTTATGCAGCATATTGACATCTGCTCCTGAGTCAATAATAGCTTTTAGCTTAAAAACCCTATCCTGGATCTTCAAATGGATTATTACCAAGGGTATCTGATGCTAGATAGTCAGGACTTTCATAGAATTTAAACCTTTGAATTCTGTGGTATCAAACATGCGGATGTTTGTATTTTCCTGTTCTGCTGCTGGTATTTCTTCTTTTGAAGAAGGTCTTGCTTCTTCTTTTAGCCTTTGGATTTGTTCCCTTGCCCATCAATCAACCTTATAGATTTTTTCATCCATGAACTGTCCTTCAAGATCTTGAACCTTTTTCCTAAGATCAGTTACTTGTACTTTTAACATGTTTAGTTCTTTCCCTAAATCATTCAATGTGAGAGGCTGCAATTTTTTGTTCCCATTGTGCCTTATGAATGATTTAGTATTTCTTTCAAAAGAGGCATCAACAAATATAGGCTTCTTACCAGATGTAGTTTCTTGAGCAGAATTGTGTGTTGTCTTCATTATAGTCTTGAGAAATGAGTCTAGGAGACTCGATTTCATTTCTCCTTCAGGCAGAGCTTGTATTTGGGCTAACATCTGAGCATCTTCACCGACGTTACTATGTGCCATACAAACTTTGAGTTTAGGCATGCTTTTGTCTAATTCCTCTTCTTCTTCCTCTGCGCTTTCTTCTATTTCCGAATCTTCTGAACTTCCTGAGCTGCAAGAGCACCTGTTTGGATTTGAACATTGACAATTTTGAGAAATAAATAATGCTTCATGTTCTAGCTCAGATAGATCTTCAGTATCCTATTCGAATTCAAATGTTTTAGGACTAGAACTGAAACATCCCTGAGCAATATGGACTTCTTCTTGTTTGATAAACGGGCTTCGGGGACATGCATCAGTAACATGCATATCTGAGCCACAACGATTACAGTGAATAGGGATTCTAGATCCCATTGCTCTTTCAGTATTTCTTCTAGCTTTAACTTGGGAGTCTTTTCCCCTAGTTCTTTTTGACGCATCTCCTTGCTGACATCTATTGGAAAGATGCCCTACTTGGCCACATAGCCAACATGTGAGCTTTTGTCTCTCTTGAGTTTTGAAAGTTTTCAGCTTAATGTCATCAGGAGTATAGTAGTGAGTGTTTGGTCTCCTTTTGTAATATCCTCTATTTTGAAATTTCTTAGGAGCCGTGCTAAACCGAGAATACTTTTGAGGCCTTGGGAGTTTGTTTATTCACTTCAGGATCTTTTTGGCTTTCTTTCTTTTTCTCACTGGGTCTTCTATTGAAAGGCCATACTTTGCACAGATTGATTTGCTATCAGGGAACCTAGACATCTTTTGGATAGATTTATTGACTTTTGTACTAGTGCAAAGACCAACTAGTGCAGAGGTAATAATCGAATAAATTTCTCCCCGTGTATAAGTTTCATAAGGCATTTGGAAGATACCTTGAGATTTAAAATAATCAACATACTTACTGGGAAGAGTAGCAAGATAAACTTGCTTCCAAAGCAAATTCTTGCTATTGGCAACCTCATACATACGCTGCATCCATTCTATGTGGAAATCATCATAATGGGACATGCTTTTGCATTTGGAGTTCATTAGAATAAGAGCATGCTTATCATAAATCTCTTGTTCAGTTCCACACCAATGTTCTAGGATCATAGTAGTAAGATCCCCAATCATATTACTTTGTGGTTTTCCATCTTCATGAAGTAAGATATCTCCACCATCATCTTTTAGTGTTTCTTGTTCCATTTTTTCAACAAGTGCAGGAGATGATTCTATTTCCCACCATTTAGCCAAAGTGCCAGTAAAACATTGTATGATAGATTTGCATGCTTCTATTTCTCCTTTTCCTTTCATACACACGATTCTGTAAGAAACATACATTGTATATAGAACTTGTCTGATTTGTCCTACAGACATGTTATCAATATTCCATTCTAAATAGCTTTCATCAGAAAATTGTGGGACTTCTGGGATTTTTCCTTTTCCATACAGATCTGGGGCTGATGGCTTGGACATATTCCAGGGCAATCTTTCTTTTATAGGTAAATACCATTCTAATGCAAGTTGAATAACAAGGGCATGATTTGTATCAAGGCTTTCACTGGGAAAATGAAAAGGAAATTTGTCTTTGACTTCATATTTTTCTGGATGGTAAGTGCTAGAGATTCCTCCAACAGATTGGGAGAATAGGTTAGACAAGGGAATTTCTTTATCAGACTGTCCTTTGGAAGGGACGTCTTCCTGTATATGCCTGACTCTATGCTTGATGTCATCTATCTTTTCTTCTAGCTCAAATAATGTATTTGTGATTCTAGAATAAGAATCCTTTAACTCATCCAGTTTTATACTCTGAGTTTTTACTTTAGAGTTTGTTAAAGTAACTTCTGTCTTAATTCCCGAAATATGCAAAGAAAGGGAATAATTTGAGGAGGCTAATTCATTCATTGTAACTTGCAACTGGTCAAAATGTCTCCTACGAGCATAGTCATTTTTCACAAATGTATGTGAGGCCATTCCTCGTAAGGTAATATTTGTCCATTTTATTTGCTTTGAAACAATCTGTATTCTTTTATCAATACTGCTCATTTGGGAATCTTCTCTAGCTAGGACTAGAGGGATAGCTTTAGATTGTTTCTCTTCTTCTTCTAGCATAATGCTTTTGAAGGGAGGAAATGTAGAAGCAGACTCAATTTTTTGTCCATCAATGCTTTTCCACTTGTGCTTAGGGCTTTCTGGTCCTTTTCCTTTCTCAGAGTAATTCATTTGGACCAATTGTTTTTCAAAAACTTTTCTCTTCCATTCATAGAAAGAGATCCAATAGTATTGGACAACCATATAACTTTGCCAATCTTGTGCTAAGTTTTGTTTTTGTTCTATAGAGGCTGATGCATTGAATTCTATAGTCTCTGGATGAGTAAACAGATCCCACTTTATCATTCTTTTCATCCAGTCTTTATCTACTTGCCATTTTTTGCAGCCTTTGATGAGAGTAAAGAATTTATGCATCTCAGGGATTGAAGGATTTTGAATATCAGATGGTATAGTATTGTTAAAGCGACAGTCAGGGATGACTGTGTTGGCCTGTTTAATGTATCCTAACCCATATTTAGGCATGCCAGGAGGGCAACAATAGCTAAATATTTCTTTAAGACGGGGATCGTCAGTTTCGAGTGCAGGGATGGAATGCATCATTAGAACATGATCATCATGAGGGAAACTAATATCAACACATTTTGGATGAGGACAAGGTTCTTTTGAAAGGGTAGGTGGAGAAACGTTTGTTCGTGGATTGTGGTGTATATGTCTAAGATGTTTTGGGTCAAAGAGGGAAGAAGAACCAAAACCATAACCAGAATTCGAATTGTCACCATGCTGGGTTGTTAAGCTCTGAATAGAGACAAGCTGGGAACAATCAAGACATTTGACAGAAAAAGGGACAGGGCCAAGTGAAGTGGCCAGTGTCTGTAATGATGGGTGAAGACATCCAATAGGAGATGGAGATGGATATGGTGAGGAAATGGTAAGAGGAGGAAAATAGATGATAGCAGAGGAAGAACCCGCTTTGATGTTTGCAGTAGTGATGGCACGTTGTTTAATTTGGAACAGGAGGAGTATCAAAAACCTAATGAGTGGGAAAAGATAACTGGTCCCACTTAATAGTTTGATGTTCAATTTTTTGATTGAGGGGATCAGTAAGTTCGAGGGTACTAGTGTGAGAATCTTGGCTAGGAGTATGTAGAACAACCGGGTACATTGTATTGGTATGGCAGAAACAACCATGAGTCTGAATAGAAATATTTGTTCTGTGGCTACGCATATCAAAACCAGAGGTTTTAATCTACAACTTGAGGATATCAGCTAGATTTGCATCAAAGGAATAAACAAAAAAGTTTGGATAACAATCAAACCAGACAGGGCCATTTGATAATGGAGCAACACCACCACCAATTAAAGAATCGGTCAACTTATTATGTGTAAGATCATAGACTGTACATAGGACATATGTATTAAGACCCTTAAATAAAGTTTTTTTTAATGTTTAAAAAAATCATTTTAATGATTAAACTACTTCAAAATTAAAACTCTTCATTCATAACTTTTCCAACGAGTTTAACTAACAAGAACTTGACACTTGAATCATTGTCATCCATGATTCTCCCAAGTACTTTTATCACCTACATCATCATCATCTATTCCATTGAAGATTATCCTTGCCAATGAAGAGTTTATCTTTTGCTTTAATAAAAACTTGGCATATACATCATTGTCATTCATAATTCTCCCACAAATAAAAAATCTTGTCACTTACATCATTGTCATCTCTTCTATTGAAGACTCAGTTTATCTCCTACACAAATAAAAACTTTGTTGTAACATCACTTTCATTTCGAACAATGCTATTGGTTTCTCTCTCTTAATTTTGATATTTTCTAATCAAATAAAATTATTTGATAAATTTTTTTGATAGTAACATTTAAAGCTTTGAATTCTTCAAATTAAATTCTTGAATTGTATTTGGTTTAATTGATAAAACAATAATAACAATAGATTCTTTGGTGGTACAAATATTCATGGAAACTTCAATATCCTTTAAAGAACACATTATTCCTATGGATGGAACTGAATAGAAAGGTTCCCACATGGGATCATCTTCATGGTAAATTTTTGTCTGGGCCTGACAAATACCCTATGTGCAAAGCTAGTTATGAGAATGTAGATTATTTGTTCATAAAGTGCTCTTATATGGTACAGTTTTTGATCATGCTTCGCAGTTTTTGTGCATGTAGTTCATATGGATTGGAAATGACATCGAAGAGGCTGTTTTGACTTGGACTCAAAATTTAGCATTCAATTTTTTTTTGTCTCTACCTTTTATCTTGATGTGGGGGGGTTGGATGGCTCGATATAGTGCGATCTTTGAAGATGTATATATCCCACCCTTTGTTTATGCAACAAAGAATGTTTCCATTCTCAATAATTGTCCATAGGTGGCCGATGATACCAATCAATGGAGGATCTAGGTAGAAATTATAGATAAATATGGAGCATGGGACCTTTTTGATGGGGATTCATAGGGCCCACCAAAAATTAGGGGAGTTGGAGGTGTCCTTTACATGGATGAATCCCATTGGAAAAAATTCAATGCAGGCCTTGGACCAAGCACAAACAATATGGTAGAGTTGACAACTCTAAAACCACTTATGGCACTTGCATAGTCAAAAGAGATACACAAGTTACAAGTTATGGGTGACTCACAACTTGTCATTGTCTGGTTCAAACAAAGATGACCCCCCAGGAACATATATCTCATACCTCTCTATCAAGAAGTTAAGCTACTACTTGGAACATTTAATCAGGTCACTTTTCAACATATCTATAGAGAGAGGAACACATAAGTAGGTAGGCTCTCAAAGGATGAACTTCACACAAGGTTTGGTCTTTCGCATAGGTGGGAGTTTTCTGGGGATGACATAGTAGAGCATGACCCAGGACCTTTCCTAGGTAGACAATAGAACACGTCTCTTCAACATGTTTCTCTTTTCCAAGAATATATTTCTACTACTTGATTAGACAAGAACTGTATGCTATAGGATTTACAAGGTTTTAAACAACTCTCTCCATGTATGGGATCTACTGCAATATTTTTGTTTGAGTATTGGTGGATGAATAATCTGATGTAGGTGAAGCCATTTTTTTATGCTTGTCATCGGATGCTATAGTACTTCTTTTGATAGATCTGGAAAGCTTTTTCGTTATGCAACTGTAACAGTCCAAAATGGACAGACAATGAATTTATAAACTATCATGTAAAGCAAGGCTTACAGGCCTAGAAAAATGTAGTACTTGTTTTGATAGCTCTGGAAAGCTTTTTTGTTATGCAACTGTAAAAGTCCAAAATGGACAGACAATGAATTTATAAACTATCATGTAAAGCAAGGCTTACAATTTTTTTTCTTAGGAAAATAATATATATTTTCATATATATTAATGATTGAAATTTGAAAACTCTAATATCTTCCAATTAAATCATGCCATTTTGATTCTCCATTAATACTTAAACCTTTGAACTCTTCACATCTTAATTGGATATGGTTTATCCAATACAAATACAAATACTATATGGAGTTAAATATATGTCTTATTCCTTCATGTTTAGGCTTTTATATATAGGTTTGTTTTTCTTCTTCTTTTTAATATAAAATGGGAAATAACTTTACATTCACATATATTCTTTAAAATATGTATATTTTTATTGTAACCTATATTCATCAGAGTAGGGTAGGACTTGAAAGGGTGCATTTGAGGTGAGGAGTGAAGGTTGTATACACTAATGTTAAATTTTTATGAGAACAAGAAAGAGATAACTATGCTTTCACATGGAAATAGGTCACATGCTATAAAAAAAAGTAATGTGAGTGATGTGGTGGTGTAGTAGTGATCGTGTGAGCAAGGAGGGGTTGTTGATGATGTAGATTGGGTGGAGGGGGTGAGGGGGTTGTGGAGGAGGGAGAATCCCCACAAATCTATATGTGAATATGGCACGGGGATAGGCCTCATAATGAAGGTTGTGGTCATAGGGGAGATGAGGTAAATGTGGGTGAGTCTTGGAGGAGGATCAATGTTGTGGAAAAGTGGATATGTGAGGGTGAGTAGTGTGCTTTCACAATTGCGAAGTTATATGCAAGGGTGGGTTAATGCCCTCCATAGCGGAGCTAAAGAACTCCATTGGCCAATGAAGAAGAGATAGTTGATGGTAAAGGGAAATAAGAATGATAAGGAGAGATAGGAAAACCCTCCACATAAAAAATTAAAGAATTTATTAGATAAATAAAACTAATAATGGGTCATTAAAGAAGAGAGGATGACGGGTTGTGGAAGAAGACGATATCTACGCACTCTGTATAATGAACGTCATTGCACCATTGAGGTAATAAAGTTAAGTTTGCACATTTCGATGAAAGGTCCAATACAAACTTCTAGTGACACAAAATATTACAGTTTGTGCACAATAAAAACAATTACAACCACTAAACAACTCTAACACATGTGCAACTAAACCTAATTTTTCCCATTTTACTTTATGCATAAATGTTACCACGTGGAACCTCAAAAAAATAAAAATAATCACATTTAAACTTAGTTTTTATCAACATAAGAAAACATAAGTTTTAATTGGTAAATAAATTTATAATATTCAATATGCAACTTTCCATTTGAAGGGTACCATTATACTAAAACTATGGGAAGAATAACTATATCAAATATTAATGAAGTACACTCAACTACTAGCTCGAAATAAAGCAAATTTTGATGATGTTCACTTCCCACAGTTTGTATATGCAACAAAGGGTGTTGCCATATTTAGAAATTTTCCACAGGTGACTAATGGAATCAACCAAAGGAGGATTCAGATAGAAAATATAGACAAAATTGGAGCATGGGAATATTTTGATGGGGCCTCATAAAGTACACCAAAAATTGGGGGAGCTGGAGGTGTCTTCTACATGGACGACACCCATTGGACAAAATTCAATGTAGGCTTGCGACTAAGTACAAACAATATGGAAGAATTAACAGCTCTAAAAATACTTCTGACACTTGTAGAGTCAAAGGGGGTACACAAGCTACAAGTTATGGATGACTTTCAGCTAGTCATTGATTGGATCAAAAATAGATTACCCCCTATAAACATATATCTCAAACTCCTCTATGAAGAAGTTTTTCTATTACTTGCTTCTTTTCAGCAGATCACTTTTCAACATATCTCCAGAGAGAGGAACTCAGACGTAGATAGGCTCTCAAAGGACGATCTTCACACAAGCTTTAGCCTTTGGTACAAGTGGTAATTTTCTAGGGACCAACTTGTGGAGCATGATCCAGGTCCCTTCCCAGGTAGATGATAGACCGTTATTTTCAACATTTCTCTCTTCCTATAAGGAAGATATTTCTTCCACAAAGTTTTTAGACAAAGAGGTTATTCTACAATTTGCAATATTTTTGCATGAGTCTTTATATGGCTGAACAACCAGATATTGGTGAAGACATTACTTGGTTATGACACTAGATGTAAAAAATTTGTGTTTTTTGGGATAGATTTGGTTAATTGGTTTTGAAGCTATTACTATGGACAACATATGAACATGATATCTTATGTAAAGCAAGGCCTATGGGCCTTGACAAATGTGATTTTATAAATATATGAAATTATGAGATTTTTTCCTAAGAAAAAAAACCCACCATTGATATTGTAACAACATAAATATGTCTATCACTCAAAAAACCAAAAACAAACAAACAACGACCATATGCGATTACTATAATAAAACAATATCCACCTGCAACTTAGTCCATTCCTTATATAATATATTATAGAAACAAAAATCAATATTAAATATAAGTAAGACCCAATAAAAAATAAATAAAGTTGTTAGAACCTAATCTTTGGTGCTAGGAATATTATTATCTCGCTATTCACATGAGAAGAAGACCAAAAGTCATAGGTGAATAAGAAAATTCAAAAGGAGTCCAAGAGACCACTTGTAAGGAAGGGTCATATCATGTATTATATTGTACATTTGATTACTTAGAATGTGTTCTTAATGTCTATTTTCTGTCTTTTTGAGTTTCTTCCTATTTTCCCTCATTGGGCACCTAATAGTGGTACCATATCTATTGTTGACTCTAATTCCTATGCTATTTTGCAGAGGTTCTGCCACTTCTTCCTGCATTCCATTCCATATTCTTTGCTAAATTTGTAGTCCTTCATTTCTTCCCATAAACATCCATCTGTTACCTACCTCTGTGGAGACCTGCATTGTTTTCCAATCGTCTACATATTGTAACAACTCCTCTGCCTTCCATTCATTTGTAGAAGCCACCAGAACCCTAATTCTAACACACACTCTTTCCTGGGAACCCTAATTCTCATGCGTCCACTTCCACCTCGCAACTCCTAGTCATCTCTCCACCTCATATTCTCCTTGGATTCTCATTCTTATCCATTCTATGACCAGAGTTCTTTATACCTCAGTATTGAGTCCCTTAATTAGACTGCAATAAGATTCAAACACCAGGTAGAAGAATTAAACCCAAAGATATGTTGAAGCTCGCAAATATCTGAGAAGAGAAGTCACACACCATGTTTGGTTTTCCATTCATTAGGTTTGGAGTTCTAGTTTGTCATTGTGTTTTCATTAACAAACCTATCTGACTTTGTTGAGAGTATGACCTTTGAGACCAATTTAGAGTGAAACGTCCAACCCTATTATAGTTTTCGGCACCCATCTTACTATTGACCGGCTTCAAATTTGCCTCATGGGTTTACGCAGGAGTAGCTTTCATGTCAGTGTAGCTCACTTATGCATCCTGATCTCTCCTTTGTTTCCCCTAGCTCCCATCTCCATTAATAATTTCAGAAACCAAAAAATCCTCACCTCAGTTGTCCGCACCTGCAAACCTTTGTGTATCCCTTCCGTTGAAGCGTATGGTCTAGAGCTGAGCATCCATACTCTATCATGTAAATCCTATTGTTGTTGGTTGGTAGAGAAAAATAAATCATTATCTAGTCTTCTACAACTTACTACACTTGGAATGGCTATCGAGTTAACATTATTGATACACCTGGTTATGTGTACTTTACCATTGAAGTGGAGTGAGCATTGTGTGTCCTGGATGGTGCCATTTTATTCCTTTGTAGTGTGGTTGGGGTGCAAATCCAATCCATTATAGTTGATCTGATTAGATGCAGAGGAAAAGCATAAGTTACCGCATAATTGTGCGTTTGTGCAAGTTCCCATTAGACATGAGAGGGAGATTTAGGGCCTTGTTGATCTTGTGCATTGCAAAGCTCTTTATTTCCACAGTACCCATGATGAGAAAATCATCTTAGATGAAAAAACATTAGATCTATCTAGCTTAATAACAAAAAAGAGGCGAGAGCTTATAATTAGTTTTAGAAATTGATGATGTATAAGCTGAGATATTTCTTGATGATGAGCGTATAACTGTTGATGATCTAAAGATGATATTGTTCCTATATCCATGGGTAGTGCATACAAAAAAAGGGGTCCAACTCTTGTTGGATGGAGTACTAAGTTATTTTCCTTGTCCCATGGAAGTCACTAATCATGCTCTGGATCAATAAAAAATGAAGAGAAGGTGTCACTGTATGGAACTCTAGGGGGATCTCTTATTTCCTTGGATTTCAAATTAGAAGAGGGATGTTTTGGAAAGTTAAATTATTTGTGTATTTATGAAAGCACCATTCAAAGAGGATATTTCATGGTGAATGTATAGAATGGAAACAAAACTAAATTTTCATGCCTTGTACATATGCATTTTGATTAGATGGAGGATATTCAAAAAGCACATGATAGACAAATTGTAGTTGTGTTTGGTATGGACTGTGCATCAGGTCATACCTTCACTGATGGATCCAAAAGTATACTATGAGATCTAAGAATGTTCCTGAGCCCATAATGTCTTTGGAAATTGCACCTTCAGCCAAAGACATAGGTGGGTAATTCTCAAAAGAATTGAATCAATCTCAGAAAGAATACCCAACATTTCCTATTGGATTAGATAAAGATAATGGTCGGACAATAATATCTAGCATCATAGAGCTTCATTTGGACATTTATGTTGAACACATTCAAAGATAATATAAACTTTATGTCGTATTTGGGAGCATCTGCAGTACCTTTTATTACAACAATGCAATGGCTCCTGGTTGCAATGACTTTATGAAATGAAGGCCTGTGTGTTTTTGTGGCCTTGACATCATAACAGAGCATCAATGAAGGGTCCAAAGGTAAACTATTCATTTTTGAATATCAATTCAACATCAAATTCCACATAAGTGTGTAACTTGTAAATAATACTTTTTGTAAGTTTAATTGTATGTTGCATGTCAACACTTGCATTAGTTTTTTGTAAGTGTCAAATAAAGAAAACTAAGTTGAATTGTATTGGGTGCATTCTCGGTAGGACTCGACACCCTTTGTTTTAAACTAAGTTGAATTGTATCGGGTGCATTCTCGGTAGGACTCGACACCCTTTTTTTATTGAGCTTGTAGTGTCTAGTTGATACTCAAACCTAACTTTGATATATTCCTCCATTGGAGCCATACCCATGTGTTGTTATTTCCTTTACCTACAGACACATTTATGGCGCAAAGTAGTCAAGAAGATGTCTCGAAGAATGCATTTTAAAGTTTGGACACATCTTGCAAAAGAAAGTATTGCTACTTCTCACCTTGCACTTGACAAGGGGGAACGTAATTGACAGTCATGCTTCAAGTTTCGAAGCCTTGCCATTATGACAACAAGCAGTTACGACCTTCCCGAAGTAATCCAGAACAAGCAAGCATGAGCCACAACCAATTTTGGAGGCCAAATTCAGAGATGTAGCTAGAAGAAAAAATAAATCCATGCTCCTGAGTACTCATGTGTTCGTGGTATTCTGTGTCTAGTGTTGACACTCATAACCACCATCAGACTTTCCACTCAAATTTTTCCTAATAGGAGGGGGGAATGATAAACAATCATAAACAAGCGAACAAAGTTAGTGCCATGCATTAAAAGTAAATTTGGGGTCTAAAATGGGCCTCATAAGAATACGCGCCACCTCATAAGAAAACGTGCCACCTGGAATAAGAAAAAGAACCATTGAATTAAAAAACAAATGGAATTTCAAGAAAAGATTCAACCATAATGCTTGACATGGCATATTTGACATTAAAAAAACTACTTTTTAATACATATTTTCAACATATCTCCTTGTCATTTTACTCAAATTTCAAGAGGGAGCACTCATTGGATGCAGGATTAAATTCCACATCCAACGAGTGCTCCTGCTCGAAATTTGAGTAAAACGAGAGGGAGATATGTTGAAAATACAAATAAAAATGGTATTTTTTTTTCTCTTTTCCTCCAAAATTCATAAATATTATTTTATTATTTTAACTGTTATTTTATTATTTTCTTTAGAAGGCCCATTTTAGACCTCAAATTTTCTCTAATGTTTGATTGAGCTCTAGATTTTGTGGTCAACCTAAAACCACATTTAGCAGAAGACTTTAGCTTCTGCTAGACATTGGATGGTGGTCCCCAAACCACCACTTTCCAGATAATCATCGAGTCTTCAGGCCAAGTTCCAAACAAAACCTCTGAGCGAGAACCGGAGTTGTCGCCAAGTTAAAGAGTTTGTGGTTAGCCTTAAACCACCCACTTAGTAGAAGACATCAACTTTTGCTATCCCTTTTGGTTTGTGGTTAGCCAAAACCACCACTTCAGAGAGCACTTGTACTTAGTAGGAGATGTTAGCTTCTACTAACTTGCTTGGCAATTTCAGATTGTCAAGTTGGAAATGTTCAACAGTTGGTAGCTTTTCACTTCCACTTATTCAACTATTTTTTCTTGGACTCACATACACGCCTTTGTATTAAGGGGGGAATTGTTGGGAACCTAATCCTTAGTGTTAGGAATATTATTATGTTATTATCTCCCCATTCATGTGAGAAGAAGACCAAGAGTCATCGGTGAATAGGAAAATTCGAAAGGAGTCCAAGAGACCACTTGGAAGATGAAAACAAGGGTCATTCTCATGTATTAATATGTACATTGATTAATGAGAAATTGTGCTTAATGCCTATCCTATTTTCTTTGTTTGTGTAACTTAATGGGCATGTAAATGTCTAATTCTTGGTGCTAGGCATATTATTATCTCCCTATTCACATGAGAAGAAGACCAAGAGTCATAGGTGTATAGGAAAAATCGAAAGGAGTCCAAGAGACTGCTTGGAAGACGAATCCAAGGGTCATCTAATGTATTATATTGTACATTTGATCAATGAGAATGTGTGCTTAATGCATATTTTTTTTGTCTTTGTTGAGTTTCTGCCTATTTGCCCTCATTGGGCACTTAAAAATAATAATTCACAAATTTAATATAATTTAGTCATGATGACCTTCGTAAACACATTTAACGTCATAGTAATCTCATATCACCCATAAACATATATATTAAAATAATACTATTTATTAATAAAAATTGAATGTTATTATTTCAATATAAACATAGGTATTCAAGTTGTATAAGTTTTTGGAATGGATAGAGAATATGGTTGTGTGTATGTGTGTGTGTGTGTGTGTGTGTGTGTGTGTGTGTGTGAGAGAGAGAGAGTTTAGAATAGCAATGACATTATTTCAATTTAAATATATAAATTTAAGTTGTATAAGTTTTTTGGAATGATTAGGGAATATGATCTCTCTCACACACGCATATTAAAATAATACTATTTATTAATAAAAATTGAATGTTAATTGTATTATTTGAATATAAATATATGGAGTTAAGTTGTATAAACTTTTGGAATGGATAGGGAATATGATTATGTGTGTGTGAGTGAGAAAATAGATTAAAATATTAATGGTATTATTTCAATTTAAATATATAAATTTAAGTTGTAATTTTTTTTGTTGGAATGTGTATGGTATATATATATAACCACCCACACTTTAAGTTATTCCCTACCTATTCCAAAAACTTATACAACTTAAATCCATATGTTTATATTGAAATAGTATCATTAACATTCTTAATCTTCACATACATACATACATACATACATACATACATACATACATACATATATATACCTGAAGTGAAAACAATACAACACTATGAAGTGACAACACTACAACACTTCCACATAAATATTTCATGAACTTTGTAAAGTTTTCATAATGTATGTAATTTTTATTTATTTATTTTTAATATAATCAATCATAAAATTAGTCTTATCAAAATCTATAGGCCAATCAAAATTCAACACATATGAAAATATATTAAATAAATAAAAACAAATTAATATTATTTTTCACAATCTTTAAAGATACCTTTGGTTTATTTGTATCACTATCCAAACTAATAGAGTAAGGTGAAACATATATTAATAACCCAAACAATGACACATGCAATCCTAAATTTCTTTGTAATGTTATTAATGATTTTCCTCAATGTGAATGTGATGGACCTCCGTAGGTACTTTGCAATTTTTGAAATATTAATCATTGTAATTTTTGAAATATTAATCATTGTTTAATCATAAAGGTAAATGGTGAATTCATATTTCAAATAATACATGAATGGGAGATATGGATTATCTCTTTTTAAATGAGAATAGTTTTGATTTATTATATGGTGTTTAACTCAACCCAACATTCTAATTTGAAGATGAGAGATATGAGTTTTTTTTTCCAAAGAAAAAACCATAACTTGTATTTATAGAAACATAGTACATTCTTTATATGCTTTTTATTTCCAAACCATGTCCATTTAGAATCATCTGAAAACACGGTCCATACAAAACATGAAAACTCATTCTATGAGTTGTTACATAAATAAAAACATGAATAAGATCTTTCCTATAACACGAGTCTGATAAAAGTATTACTTCCAGCATAACAACTGTATACAACTTTTTATCCCCATTCAAAAAGAGATTAGTTCATTTCACAGCCATATCTGTTATCTCTATTCAAGAGATCCAAAAATTCTAACTTTCTAGCAAAAAACATATCATTCTTTTTCCACAAAGATTAGTCTTTGAGCTCAGATTTCACAAAATGGAGCATGATAATATCCATTTATTATCTCATTTTGAATTTATGTAATATGCCAAACTCTAGTCTGCATAGAAGTACCTGCTTTTGTGAGCTCACCAACCATTGAGTTTCGCTCCCTAAAAACATGTTCACTTAGTTACTTGTCCAATCATAGATTTTAGTCTAAAAGTATCCTATGGAAGGGTTCCCAATAGTAAGTTTTGAATTTTAATCTTCCCATTTACCCACTTGACTACAATTTGAGAATCACCAAATATTTGTATGTATCCAACTTCTTTTTTCACTTTCAAACAAAGTAGTAATCTTAACGCACTAAGCTCTGCAAAATTATTTGATCCATTACGAAGACCAGCTTTGAATTTGAGACAAATATTTTCAGAAATGTAAATCAGACCCCCTGCACCACAAAATCGAGGCTCCCCCTATGTTAATCCATCAAAATAATTCCACGACCTATTAAAATCAATTTCTTCATTTACTACCTGCCTAACTTTTATCTTCTTTTTGTCTCGAGGAAAAAAACTAAGGATACTCAAACTTTGCACAACACATCGAAAAGGAGGAATATGTTTATCCTCAAAAGAAGAAGCATTTCTCGCTAGCCATATTCCCCAAGAAGTAATAAGAGGCAGGTATCTATAATATTCATAAGTTGGATTTGCACACCAGACTTTCAAATAGCCCTCAACTGTATCCCCTTGCCAAATAAATCCAAATTTTAGTCTCATCTCAATCTCTTTCGAGACTGCTGTAGAAAAAGGACAACTAACTGCCAACAAAAGTTTGACTCTTCCACCTCCTTACATAAGTAGCATCTCCTAGGACCATGGCGAGTTTTTCGTTGAAGGACATCCTAGGTCAATGCTTTATTATTAAGTAAAAACCACATAAACATCTTTGCTTTTGTGGGACAATTTAACCGCCATACTACCTTCCACCACCAAAAAAATACAGATAACCCTTCATCTTGAATCAAATAATTATAGCCTGTCTTTGGATTATAAACCCCCGATGGAGAGAAACACCAAGCCAATGAATCCTTAAAATTTTTAATTCTGACATTAATAATAGATATCTTTGATAAGAAACCTTTCCAGATTCTACTATCTTCCTCACGAAATACAAAATGTTTAGCATCTAACCAACCTTGTCCCATAAGTGAAGAAACACTATTGTCCACAATAAAATTTAGAGTATAAAATCCTTTGCTCCTTATAATGTGAATCATGTGATCCGGAATTTTATGACCATGACCACTCCCCACCCAGGGATCTTCATCCAAACGAACACTAGAACCATTTCCCACCTTCCATATTAAATTTGTACCAATCAGGTCAAAAGAAAGAACAATAAGCTTCCATCTTAAAGATATATTTTACATTGATTTATTCGTGCTATGAATCCAATCCACAATTGAGAGGGGGGCAATATATTTTTGGAACACAAATTTTACCCATAAGTTAGATCCGTTGATCAAACACCAAATATCTTTGGCTGCCAGTGCTTTTGCAAACAAACCCGGAATTTTGAAACCCCATCCTCCCAAGCATTTTGGCAAAGTTATAGCTTTCCAATTGATCCTAACCATTCCCTGCTGCTCCAATATCCCCGACCACAAAAACCTATAACAAAGCTTTCTGATTTTCTCAAGAATTCCATTCGGTATCCATGTATTCATCCAATATACTGGAATTGATTCTAGGACAACTTTCACCAAAACCATTCTGCCTCCCTTAGAAAGCCATCTGTGACTCCAATTTGATATACGATTCTCACATTTTGAAATTAACTAGTCTGAATACTTTTCAAGATAAGAATTCAACTTTAAACGCTAACCTAAATGCTTTAACCCACCATCAAAAGAAGTAATAGAGAAAGGAAATAGGACCTTTTGACAAAATCCAACTCCTGATCTTGAAGACCATTACCAGAGAGAGAATATTTTCCGCTGTTTACCTCCATTCCCGTGGCCGAACATAAAATACATAGAATATCATGAAACTTCATCAAGTCCCGCCTTGAGCCATCAGTAAAAATTAGGATATCATCTACAAACATTAGATGAGGTAACCTTTAATTCCCCCGAAAGCATATACCTTTGAAAGCACCAAAATGTTGGGCCTCTAGCATTTCCCGATTGAAACCTTCTACAACAATAATAAACAACATGGGAGCTAAAGGGAAGCCTTGCCATAATCCCTGGCTAGGCCTAAAAAAAGCAGTTGTAGACCCATTTATTAAAATATTAAAAGATATTGAGGATAGACACCCCATCATTCGAGATATGAAAGGCACATCAAAACCCATCCAAGAAAGGATAATCCTCCAGTACATCCAACTAACCCTATCATAGGCCTTTGATAGATATAATTTTATTACTATAGCCTTTAAGTTTTTTGTTTTATTAAATGCAGACCCTCCTAAGCAATACCAATCACCTCATATATTTGTCTTCCTGAAAGGAAACCAAACCTCTCTTCAGAAATAACCATACTCAATACTTTTTTAATCCAGGTTAAAATGATTTTTGCAATAATATATATATGCAATTGCACACATAAATCTGTTAAATTCCTCAAAACTAGCTAGAGAATCATTCAGAATGAGTGCAATAAAGGTTCAATAAAGGTTGAATAAATATAAGTTATCTCTTTGTAAATGAAAATAGTTTTGATTTAATTATACGACATTTAACTTAACTCAACATTCTAATTTGAATCTAAGTAAGTCGAGTCTATTTAATTACTTTATATGAAGAAATACGCAATATGTTCTTAGCTATTGTTTTATGTTTATTCTTTTCTTTTATCTATATACCCATTCCATCTTCATAAATGGTATTTCATATTTTCTTTGGAATTATTCCAAATACAATGAAACACATAAAATCTAAGTATGTTTGTGTTTCTAAGGATATAAATGAGACAACGAGTTTTTATAGGAAAATTGTACCTATATAAATGAGTTTATGGATGAGGACTTTTTTTTTTTTTCCTTGGAAAAAGTCCGTAATTTTATTTCAAAAAGATGATTAAAATTACATATTGCACATGTAGTAGAATCAACAAGGATCCCTACATTTTCACATATTTCTGTCCCATATAAGCAGAAACAAACAGCTTAGAATGAGCTGAACCAAAAAAAAGAAATGAGCTCGGGAACAAACCCTCATTGCACATAAAAATGGAGAATACAGAGGATGAGGACTTATGAACAAGATGATGATATTTTAGAAGTATAGAAGGAGGAGGCTTTTTAGATTGATTTTAATGGAGAATGATGTTAACGGAGAAAGTTGTATAATTAAAATATCATAAACGATATTTAATTGTTTTTTATTGATAATAGTTTATTATTAAATTTATTTATAAAGTTAGTAAATATTTTATTTTTGTAATTTTTTTTTACAATTACTATATAAATAAATTTAATAAATTATAAATTTACAAAAATATATATATCTAATTTATAAAAATAAATAAATATATTTTAATTTTTCAATATTTATTTTTAATTTTTAATTTTATTCATTGAACAAATTAGACCTCCATCTTAACCCTACATAATAATGCATAAAGTTAGAACTCATCTTAACTTTACATAATTATTTGAACATCATATTAACAATGTATCATATTAACAATGTAATGCAGTAAAAGTGAAAATCATAGTAAATTTATGTTAATTTTTGTATATAAAAAATATAAAAGAAAATTATTTTGATTAATTTTATAAATATTTTTATTTAATTATATTTATTTTTAAATAAAAGTAAAAATTTTCATTTTTTTTTTTTATGATAATGAGAAAGTGGACTATGAAAACATTTTATTATCTTAAAATGCCTTGCAATATTGTATATTAAATCTTATTCTCAATTAAAAATATTTATAATATTAATGATATTCATAACATGTTAACTTATTAAAGCTATGCAAATTTAGATAAATTTATTTTCAATTTAAATGTTAAAACAATTTAATTAATTCCTTATCAACCTTTTTTAAAAATTTAATAAACCAAAGACAACATCACTTTTAAATTAATTAATTTCTTAGAATTTATAATTCTCCCCCCAAAAAACTCTTATCACTTACATCATTATCATCTCTTTCATTAAATATTCTCATGGCTAATGAAAAATTTATCTTTTACTTTACTAAAAATTCACATACACATCATTATCATACATAATTCTCCCAAAAACTTTAACTCCACAAATAAGAACTCTTGACACTTCATCATTATCATTTCTTCTATTCAAAACTCATTCTTATCTCTTCTAGTGAACACTTTTCTTCTATTCAAAACTCATTCTTATCTCTTCTAGTAAACACTTTTCATGCTAATGAAGAGTTTATCTCCTATACAAATAAAAACTCATCACAACATTGTCATCTTAAACAATGTTATTGGTTTTAGATAACCAACAAAAAAAATCTTTCTAATATTTTCTAATTAAATCATGTTAGTTATTTGTATTCTTTAACAATATCTAAAACTTTGAATTTTTTAAATTAAATTTTTGAATTGAATTTATATATATATATATGAAAATTATTATTTTTATTAAATTTAATTTAAGTAATCAATATATATATATATATAATCTCTTTTAATCAAGTTATGCCATTTTTCTTCATTAATATTTGAATTCTTCACATCTTAGTTGGATATGGTTTAACCACAATAATACAATCAACTAATTTCATTAGCCAACAAAAAAGAGATAACCAATGGAAAGAGAAGAAAAATGATAAAAAGAAAGAGGGAAACCTTCTTTACCAAAACATTAAAGAATTTATTAGATAAATAAAACCTAATTTGATTCATTCTACCTTAAGCATAAATATTACCATGAAGATCCTCCCCCCAAAAAATCACATTTATTTTTTCTCAACACAAAACATAACTTTTAATTAATAAATAAATAAATTTTCATTATACAACTTACTATTTGAATTAATGAGAACCATTATAGTAAAACTCAGCAAATTAATGAAGTACTCGTTGACTACTATTAATATTGTAACTATAATTTGAACAATAAAATATATTTATCACTCAAAAAAATTCAAAAATAATTTCTATAAATAAATCAATCGTTATCATTGAGAACCATTATACTAAAAACCCTCCATATTAATGAAGCACTCTCCGAATACTATTAATATTGTAACTATTATCTGAATAATGAAGATATGTTTATCAGTAAAAAATTTCCAGAAAAAAACCCAAACAACGACCATATGCGATTACTAAAATTAACCCAAACAATGACATATCGGATTATTAAATTTCTTTGTAATGATAGTGAATGTGGTGGACCTCCATGAGTACTCTGCAATTTATGGAAGCGATTACTAAAATAACCCAAACAATGACATATGGGATTATTAAATTTCTTTGTAATGATAATGAATGTGGGGGACCTTCATGAATGTGGTGGACCTTCATGAGTACTTTGCAATTTATTGTTTAATAAGAAAGGTAAATAGTGAATTCATATTTCAAATAATACATGGATGGGAGATATGAGTTCTCTCTTTGTAAATGAAAATAGTTTTGATTTCATTACATGATGTTTAACTCAACTCAACATTCTAATTTGAATCCATGTGAATTAAGTTTATTTAATTATTTTATATGAATAAACAAAATATATATTTCCAACTCTTCTTATTTATTTATTTATTTTATTATGTATATATCCCTTCCCATCTTCATATTTTCTTTTCTTTGGAATCATTCAACATTATTTTGATAATAGAACCAATAAATTTTAATGAGAAAACTAGTTTTGATAATAATATTTTACTTATATAAATGAAGTGTTGGGAATGTTATATTCTTTGCATATAAATTAACTAGCAAAGCCAATAGTCGACTGGATTCAGACGCAACAAATGGTGGAAGTCTGGTCAGCCGATAGATTGGAATAGTTGTTTGGTCAAAGGAAAATGAATGGTTGACGGTAAGTTGACAAAAAGATGAAAGCTCAACGATCTATTACCAAAGTTGACCCAATCAAGTCGAGTGTAACATAATAATTGAAAATGGTTAGGAAGCTATGGATTGTCAATGATGAGCAGTTGGTTGTATTGCATCTATATGTAAGATGTAATGGTTATGTACCAGGATCATGGCACGATGTAATGAACTGTGATTTGTGGTGTAGCAAGTCATGGTTGTAAACATATGTTATGCGTGTTTGATTAATAGATGAGTGAAATCTCACTAGTTTGGTGTTTCCCTAAGAGAAGGGTTTTCAGGGTAATTTTTGTGTAATGTGTTGTGTGCCATTGTCTATGTTTAATGTGTTTAACTATATGAATCAATTTGCAAACCTATTGCAATCGATATTAAGAACCAACAATTGGTATCTGAGCTGTATTTAGCTACAGGGGGACGCCTTTGTTGCTGAGGGTTTGACTTAGTCTAGGATTTAGTAAATACCTTTTGTAGTGGGATATTTCTGGAAACATTGATTTATAGTTAGAATGGATAACACCTCGAAAATGGAAATTGAAAAGTTTAATGGGAAAAATTTTGAGCTTTGGGAGTTTAAAATGGAGGATCTCCTTGTGGATTGAGAACAATGGGTTGTAGTAGACCCAGGAATGAATTTGGATGGTGCGCCGAAGGAAGATTGGAAAAAGATCAACAAAAAGGCAAGGAGTGCAATCTGTAAAATTAGTCACAGCAGATCTAATGAACAAGTAAATCAATCACAACAGATGAACATAGAAAATATGGTGCAAAACATGCAACAGTGCTCAATATCCCAATAAGGGTGAATGAATTACAATACAAACTGTTCCAATGACTAAGCAATTTGAATTGCCTAAGGAGGTCATTTGAATCACTGAATGGAGTAGCTTGACTCCAACTAGGAGTCCTCATCATCAATCAGTAGTGGTCATCAATGCACAAGAACCAGTCATCCAGGTGTCAATCTGAGTCTAACTGAGTGTAATAAGTGTAACTGAAGTGTGTAGCACTGATTAAGGAGAAGGAGGCTCAGTGGGGGCGCATGGGAGGCTAACTGAAGTCAGAACAGGTCTGCTAGTCAATCTGGAGGTCCAACGGAAGTGGAACAGTCAGTCGGGAGTGAAACTAGCCTCAAATCAGGGAGAATCGGAGCTAACCGAATGTAACTGAAGTGGAACTGCAGTGGTAGGTGAACAAGTGCGCCCTTCTCTGGCAGTAGGTGAGAAGTGGGCGCCTTTCAGGCTAGGAGGGCTAAAAATCTGAAGTAAGTGGCTCCCGGGTGCTAGAAAGAGGTGGCTAAGGTGCTGGAGGCATCAACCTGGTGACTGGGATGCATGCAAACCCTAGAATTTGCATGCAAACCCTAATTGCATGCAAGATCTTGAAAAAGATGATGTGGATATCCGAACACAATCCGACTTTGTTTAACAAATTATGTATTGTTAAATGTCTTGGAAGAAGACATTGAAAAGAAGTTATGGGAAAAGTTGGGGAACTTGTACCCGTTGAAATATTTGGTTAACAAGTTGTTTCTTTGAAAGAAGTTATATATTATGAGGATGGGTGAAGGTGACTTGGTTACAGAGCATCTAAATGCATTCAACACTATGATTAGTCAATTGCTATCTTGGATATTAAAAATCATCGAGGAGGAGAAATGTATTAGTCTATTGTGTTCTTTTCCAAATTCCTGAGATAGCCTAGTTGTGGCTATTGAAAGAAATAATACCACATTGAAGATCGACGATGTTGTTGCATATTTATTGTTAGAAGAGTTGAGGCGGAATAACATGGAAGTATCGACCCATGAGGCTTTGATGGTTAGAGGTTGACTGGTAGATAGATCAAAAGGAAAAACCTCCAGTAGAAAGTCAAATTCGTGAGGTAGATCTAAGACCAGATTACCTAGTCCAATGGCGAAAACATGCTAGCAATGCGGTAAAGTTGAGAATTATAGGAGGAAATGTAAATTTAGAAAGGAAAAGGGTTTGAGGATGGTCAGTCAACTGATGGAAAGACTTAGCAAGAAAAAGGATATGTTTATTTGGCCTCCACAAGTATAGATGTTGATCGTGACTTTTGGCTAATCGACATAGGTGCGTCATATCATATGACACCTCATAGAGAGTGGTTATGTGAGTATGATAAGTTCGATGGTGGTGAGGTCCTACTGGGAGATAAATCACCGAACGTGATAGTCAGACGAGGTAAAGTTCAATTGAAACTGAAATATGGAAGAATAAGAACACTTTCAAGAGTATTGCATATCCCAGGTTTGGCTTGAAACTTGATCTCAATATGTAAGACAGGGAATGCATGTGTACAATCTGTATTTAAGAAACATATGTCCAAGATGGTGTGAGGAGTGATGATACTGATGAGGGGAGTTTGGACTGTAACCTTGTATAAGCTATTGGGAAGAATAGAAACGGACAAAAGCGCTAATTTTTGGTATTCCAGAGTTTGATAACATATATTCTTGTCTACTCGACTCAATGCTGTGGCATTAGTGGATGGGACATATAGCTGAGAAAGGTCTTCGTGCTATGCACTGTAAAGGTATGGTCGAAGGTCTCCTTGACTACTCTGAAGAAGTTAAATTTTGTCAACAATGATTTATGGTAAACATAGTGATGTAAGGTTCTTATTTGGTGATACTGAAGCTAAGGAAATACCAGAGTTAATACATAGTGATGTGTTTGGAACTATGTCGGCCCCTTCACTGAGAGGATCTTAGCATTCCATTTCTTTCATATATGATTTCTATGGAATGACATGGTTGTATTTTATGAGGAAGGAATCAGAGGTATTTGAGAAGTTTCAAGAGTTTAAAGATCTTGTAGAAAATCAGATTGGTAAAAGGATCAAGGTGGCGAGAACTAATAATGGAGGAGAATTTTGTGGAAAGGTGTTCGACCAATTTTGTAGACATCACTGTATAGTTTGACAAAGCACAACTCCTTAGAAACCTCAGCAACATGATGTTGCTAAAAGAATGGACAAAACATTGATGGATAAATCGAGGAGCATGCTCAATGGTGTAGGAGTCACACAAGAATTTTGGGTAGAGGCAGTTGACATGGCATGTTACTTGGTGAATATGTCATCGTCGAAATATCCTGTCAACAATAATTCATATGAGGCATGGGATGATAAAAGGCCCTCTCTTACACATCTCATATTTTTTGGGTGTGAAGCCTTGTGCACATCCCAAAGGATAAAAGAACCAAACTTGACAGTAAGTTGGAGAAATGCATCCTCATAGGTTATAAGGATGGAGTGAAAAGGTATAAGATGTGGAATCCAATGATGAGTAAGGAAATTTATATTAGAGATGTGATCTTTAGAGAAGTTGGAGGCACTTATAGGGATGAAAAGGATAAAAGAGAAAAATGAGAAAAGCAAGAGTTTGAAATGAACGACAAAAGTATAGATTTACACTGTAAGGAAAAGGCCCTTTAGCGGAGGTTATAGCAGATGCGCCTCTCAAAAGAGCCCAAATATTTGTTTATAACAGAGATCAATAGCGTAGGCGAGATTCCAGAGGTTTAAGCGAATGTTTTTGTTTGGTGTGTTTTATCAATACAAATGCCCCGATGCATTTATGACTGACATGCATCGAGACGACCACAAATTATGTTGCACCGTGACTGGGAAAACCATTAAATACAAAAAAAACAAAAAAACTAAATTTTTACAACTAACGCATTAAATAATCTAGATCGCATTGGTGCGTATACAACAAAAGGGCACCGATGCGCATTTTATATGAGCACCAATGTGTAAATTTTTTATTTATTTTACATTTCTATTATAGTGCGTTTAATAGTATGGAGTGCCTCGGTGCATTATAAAAAAAATGAAAAAAATGGGATTTTGTATTTTATTTTAAAATTATATTTATGGTGTGGTTTCTATTATAAATTACTCTAGTGCTTCAAATAATAGGCGCACCAAAAAAACTACAAGTGGAAAAAATTATATTTTCACAACTGGTGCGCTGACATATCTTAAGCACACCACAAATACATAACAAAAATACCAAACCTATTAGTGGAACATCGAAAAATTTTATTTAAGAAAATAAAGATCGGTTCACGATGCATTTAGTACAGTACAACGCACCATATTCTCAGTGCTCTGACATGTAATGAATGCATGGTCAAATAACAAAAAAAATCTTCAGTGCACCGATGCATTAACATGTCTTTGGTGCACTAGGCTCCCCAGTTTTAATTAACAATAAAGGTAACATATTTGATGGTGATTCTAGTCCATGCTAGTGCACCACAGATGGTGCGCTAACTTGATTTTGATGCACCGGAGAAGCGATAATGTGTAAAATAATATTAAGCTTGCGGTGTGCTTGGGAATGTTTGCACACCATTAGTGGTGCTTTGTGGTTTGAAGAGCATCGGGTGCGGTGCATTACTGTTATGAAAGTGCACTGCTAATCAAATGTATTTATTTTGAGAATTTTTTTGTTATTTGATGTTAATAAATAGATTGCTCATTTAATGAAATATTTAATTTTTTTTATATCTATTTATGAGATTGATCGATGTTATATTTGTATCAAAGATGTGAGGAGCGAGAGGCACCTCAACAGCCCCAACCTCATGATGATCCCTACAACTTCTGGTGTGATTGGGAGTGAGAGAGTGAGAGGGAATTGTACCCTCGCCCCATTATAGAACATACACGAGACCTATTAATGGTTGTATGAATCCTAAAGTTCTATGAGGAGGATTCATCCTCAAGGGGATCTCGTCTCTATTGTGGCAATTCATCCATCACTGACCACCGTAGACAGGAATTCCATATTGATCCCAGTCAGTGGTTCTGACCCACTGAGGAGGATATCTACTTCCTCATTGGCCTATCAAGGAGAGGGGAGGATTTTCCCTAGTTCCCTGATGTTCCAACATGATTTGTAGTAGAGAGTCAGCTTGTCTACTTTCAAATATATATCACTGATGACATCGTCGATCCTGGTGAGTTTCAGGTGCACGGGGGACAAATCCAGATTGGTGCTTTCGATGCAGAGGAGGTTAGATGCCTCTCACTATTGGTTTCCACCATTATGCACTCAACCATTGATGGGAAACATATTAGTTTCCCTCTTTTATTTATGTAGATTATTTAGTGCGGTCACTTATATGCAATATATGGTCCACCATTTTTTTACAACAGTTTTGTTTTTCTCTGGATTGATGCTGTTTTGTTTTTCTCTTTTGCTTCAGATATTTTTCATTTATTTTTTGAGAGGATTATGACCACAAAGCTATCATTTGACCATCACACTCCTAGGCCATAGATCGAGGTGCATATGTGGATGTGGGGGAAGATGATTCCCAAGAGGGGGTAGCTGGATGTACCAACACGAATTATAACATATGTGTTGGATATGCTTTTCAACGAGGAGGAACATGCATTGGACCTTCTGCCATACCCGTACACTGGGTTGCACTAGAGAATACATCCCAACATCTTTTCCACCCAAGATGAGCCACTAGATGAGAGAGGTAATATTAACGTTATGTTTAAATTAATATAGTTGCAACATTTTATTAATTTGTTTAGTGTGCATATTTTCCACTACTATTCCCCAACCCAGTTTCAAGTTAACTTCTCATTGTTTAATGCCCAACCTAATGAACATAAGAACTATATGTGAATTGTTTTTAAGCAATATGAATTGTAAACACAAGGAGAATTTTACTAACTCTATGAGCATAAATAAAATTAACTTTAGACCATAAAATATTTTTAGACTCGGATTTTAGCCCAATGGCTCAGGAAAAACTCCTTAAGCGGAAAACCTATTTGAGAAAGAGATTGTATTATTGCTTCAATAAAAGGTACACCATAAATAAATGCACAATAGTCACTACTTATCTTAACCCATAGAGACCAAATTACATCCTTGAAAGCAATTCCCTAAACAACCTCGAATCCTGTGTCTAAGCTGCCTCAAAATATGTGTTTTAGGTACTGTACAGACTTCCTGCTCTTGTATGGTTTCCTCCTCAAAAATCATGATCATTATGGTCAATAATACTTAGTTTTCGTACCACTGCTTTTTCATTTAATTAATAAAAAAATTCATGCCATTTTCAGGCTTGAAAATCGTGCCAATATACTACAGGTACATGCTGTACAGTTTGATCATAAATGTTGCATATCTCTCTAAATTTGAGCCAACAATATTAGAACTCGAGTTGCTATATTTCACCTTTAATTTTGTGTTGGTTAACTGTTGGAAGTGCCTTGGTATTCATGCCAGTCACTTTCCTTCTCTCTCAGCTACGTCCTCTTCCTCTTCTCAAGGAGCCAACTTGCTCTCTCAATGCTCATGAAAGAATGAATGTGCCTCACTTGGTTTGCCTTGCCTTTTTTTGTTTCTCATGGAGGTAGCTGAGGGGTCATCAAATCCAAGGGCCCACATTGGCTTAGGTGTTCTAAGATCAATGAATGAGAATACAACACTTTTTCTCTCCATAAATTATTTTTCTCACAACCACAACTTAAATTTATCAAAAAGTCACTTTATTCTCTAAAGTGCATTAAATTCTCATCTCAAGTCATTTAATGCAAGGGTCATGTCACTTTTACCCTTTAAGTGACTTATGCAAAAAGTCACTAGGGGAACACTTTCCTAGGTACACAAATCAACATAATGAAATTGTCTAATTATATTTGTTGTGTACTTGTATATATTATGTAGACATTGGGACAATCGATCGAGATTAGATGCCTCCTCTCATTTAGGAGGATGATGTGTATATGCAGGAGGCTAAGGTTCTTGCATTACCTAGAACTGGCCTATGGCATATGCCGAATCAGAGGCATCACCAAGATGTTTTGGACAGGTTATCCAGATTGTTAGTTGGATGAGGAGTCCAACCAACACAAGCTGCAAATATCATGCATGACCCTCATCTCACAGAGATATGGATTATGCTACCACATGATATGAGACTGCTGATGTAGTATATAGTCGGCACATGCACACTTTTAGATTCCTGGAGTCTCAAGGTTCATTCGACGCCATTTTATGAGGATTTTGTTGATCCTTGTGCTTGTTCATCACCTCCTCCTTCTTGTTTTCATGATGCGAGAGCATCTTCATCACATGTTCCACCTGCTCCACCATTGTAGGGTCTGGCTCGGTTAGGATTTTTGTTTGTTTGTAAATACGTAATATGCAAGTTTTGTTTCGTGATTAAAGATAAGAGTTCAACTTCTTTTCAGAAAACATAATTCAAGGTAACAATATCTTAACTTAACTGTATAGAAGGACTCATTCTCCTAACCATAACCCTAATCTAATCCATATCATAACATAATCAACTACCCATCCCACTATCTTCATACATTCACATGTGTTGACCATTGCAATTTAATTAAAGGAATTCTTAAACCACAAGTTATTCTTCTAAGCATCCATTTCGCTTTAATTAATGAACTCTATTTATCCATGAGCTAGATTGATCATAATTACAATTAAATATACAACAAATGGAATTCTTGAAATCGCATTAATATGAATTAAAATATACAACATATGGAAATCCTAAAAACAAGTTGATATGAATATTAAATATACATCATATGATAATCCTGAACACAAGTTGATATGAATATTAAATATACAATGTATGATGATCCTAAACACAAGTTAATATGAATATACCACTATTTATACTATAAGTCAACTTAAACAAATATTGCCATAATAATGTGATCACTACCTATGCTCATACTCTATTACCAACACTTAAGCATTTGACTTCTAGTCTATCACTCGTAGTCAATATAGGATTGAATCGATCTACGACTATCGAACACAAGTTCATACAATACAATTAATTGGTTAACTCAGAGTCGCTCGATCGACGAAGATATGAACTTGACTCTACAACATGAAAAAATGGTGGTCAATCCACTAGAGTGTTGAACATGTTATGGATCACATGAGGTATATGGGAAGTGAACTCCACTTCCATAACCTCTCATTGTTCACGTCGATACCATACGTATTTTCTACCAATCCTATAAATATATAATGGAATACTACATGCATTGCATGGCACCGATCCATAGATCGTGTGCATGCTCTGCCATAAAATAAATGAAATGCTACACACGCAGACTTTCCAACGATCCATAGGTGGATCGCATCTATGCTAAACGAAATGCAAACATAAGGAAATATATTACAACCATTTGGCATCGATCTACAAAGATCGATCACCATCGGTATTTGCACATCATGCAAGCAAATGGATTGTGGTGAGCCATCTGATATCAAATGCAATTTTCCATCGATCCACAGATTGATCGCCGTCCACCATTGAATGATATATATGTATAAGGAACTATGGCATCGATCTACAAAGATCGATCGCCATTCAAGTTCAACGATGATCATGTATGATGAAATGTGATAAGTATTCCGACATCGATCCATTGGGATCAATCACCATCCACATCGATGATATGCATAAATAATGAACTCACACAAGCATTCAGGTCATCGATCTATAGAGATAGATCACCATCTATATTCATACATGATGCAAGTATAATAAAATGCCACAAAAATTCCGGCATCGATCCACTAAGATCGATCACTGTCTATTTCGATTGGTATGCATGGATAATAAAACATTTCAAATGTTTAGGCACCGATCTAAAGAGATCGATCACCATCCTCATTTAATTGAAAGTAAGTAAAATGAAACGCCACATAATCCCATCATCGATCCACTGAGATCAATCACTGTCTATTTCTACTTGTATGCAGAGGTAAGGAAATAATTCAAACATTTTGGGAATCGATCTACAGAGATCGATCGCCTTCCACAGTTAAACGAAATACATTAAATGATGAATTATGACAGTCCGGCTTTGATCTACTAAGATCGATCACCATCTATTCCAATGGATATGCATAGATAAATAAAATAATACAAATGTTTTGGAATCTATCTACAGAGATCGATCGCCTCCCATGTTCAATGAAAATCAAGCTGAGTGGAGTGTTACGACAGTCCGACATCGATCTACGGAGATTGATCGTCGTCCTCCTTCAAATGAGTGGTAGGTATACACATTTAAACAAGATTCAATCATATGAAATAATACCACGATCCATCATCGATCGATCACCGTCCTCCTTCAAACGAGTTGTATGTATAACATTTAAACATGATGCAAGCTTAGGAATGGTTACAGCGATCCAGAATCGATCTATCGAGATCAATCACTGTCCTCCTTCAAACGAGCTGTATGTAAAACATTTAAAATAAAAATGCAAGCATATGAATGGTTAGAGTGATCCGACATCGATCTACAAAGATCGATCACTTTCCTTTTTCAACGAGCTGTATGTAAAACATTTAAATAAAAATGCAAGCAAATGAATGGTTACAACGATCCGACATCGATCTACAGAGATCGATCGCCTTCCTCTTTCAATAAGCTATATGTAAAACATTTAAACAAAAATTCAAGCATAGGAATTATTACAGCGATTCCATCAACGAAGAAATAAGGACGCCATCATGGATGGGTCGTCCATCAGAAAGTAAAATTAAAATGCAGTAGGTTGATTTGATACAACTATAATCGTTTCCTCAGATGGATGACTCATAAGTAGAGAGGAAAAATTCGAATCACTACCAAGCAGGCCTCATGCATTGCCAAGGGTATTTTATGCAAGCTAGAAATAAAATGGAATTTATACAAGGTTATATGTATACCATGGGTATATTGTGAGGTTAAAGATCAGTTCCGTTTCTACGAGCATCTCATTTGAGTTCAACTTCCTACTAACATTTATACAATTTATAAGAATGACAAATAATTCAATCGCGTAATATATATTTAATTGCTACCTATAATCACTTGAATTTTTCACATATATTCAAACTAAATAAATGTTACCTAACCGGACGGTTGCTTGAGTTGTTGACGGTGATACTGGAGCTCAAGTACTTCTCGATCCTCTTCCAAACTTCAGAATTCACCGACAGACACCTCAGTTAACCTCCCGACTGTATCGAGAGTACTCTTATTCCTCTCGAACCCCCGAGTAATCATGTCGTAGAGATCACACACAAAACTAGAGGTCCAGAAGTGGGCTCCCCCCCAACAAGACCTCTTTCCATACTCACAATAGAATCAAATCAATGTCTTAGAATCATTACGGTAACCATCTAGCCATAGGGTATCCTTCCCTTTCCTCTTGCCTCCCTTAAATAGGAAATTCCTCTAAGAAACATGTCGCTTCATGCAAATATGCCTAATATTTTAATTATTTAAATATAATTAGCTCACCCAGCCACGTGTCCAATTCCTAAGAGAGTGCACCTACATTCCTAGATTTACTTAAGTCCCCCCCCTGATGCTTCAATCTAGTTTCTATTTTTGAGGGTGCAAGTGGAGATGTCTACATGCTATTGTTTTAGTATGCCATTTGCTCTTAAACAAATATTCTCCATTATTTTAATTACAAATAATGATTTCATGTGCAAATGGCCTAAATGAAGACCTATATGCTTAATGCATAATATTCATCAATTGTTCTCGTCTTGGGTCTAGGTACCACATCGTCGGGTCCATCCATCCGTCATTTTATTTTTATCCACATGGTACCACATCGTTGGGTCCTTTCGTTAGTATTTATTCGTTTCATATTATTTGCGGGAACTTCATGTAGGGATTTAGGATTCGTTACCTTCAATCCTCCGTCTACACTCTATTGGAGACTAATGGCCCCGAGGAGTAAGTCCGTTCTTATTGCGCGCTCCCCAAAATCATACATGACCAACTCCGTCATGGCCCACTTCGCACGACTTCACTCTCCCCCGAGTAAGAGGATAAATTCTTTTCAACTCGTGCGTGGAATCCATAGGAAGTCGACACCATCGTCGTTCCTCCGTGTGTGATTTTATTCGTACTCTACGACCCATTTATTTCCTTTGTGGTTCCATCAGCGAAACGTTTCACCTGTCAGTACACACATGCTCCAAAGCACACATTAGTAGCTCTATTCTCATTTATCATAATTCACTTCATAACCTACTAATCGTTAAGAAACCATAATTTACTCATAGCATCATATATTTTTTCAATCTGCTAATCATTAAGCAAACCTGCATTTCTTTCATTCACATCATATATTTCATAACATAGCTAACCGTTAAGCAACACATTCATGTATACAAATCATATATTTCATAAAACAGCTAATCATTGAGAAAACATACATTTATTCATTTATTTAAATAAAGTATCCTTTTTCCACAAGTGTCATTCAATTCATTGTTTTCGTTCATCAATTTGTCGTCATGCACATCATCAAGTGTTGCTCAATTATTCAAAATATATAATCAAAGGGTCATTTTTTTAGATTTTTATTCAGTTGGGTCACTCGACAAGTGCCCTAAAAGTATACACTAGTCTAGGGGAATTACATACACCCCTTCTTATTTAGAACTTTGTCCCGAATTTCAGAATAAATAGAGAAAGCTACTACGCATATCAGGTGTGTCCTCCCAAGTTGTAGATCTAAGACTATAACTATCCCACTACACTTTGACTTGATTAATCACACGGGTCCTAAGCTGTTATGTTGATTGGTCCAATATCAGGATTGGCTTGGCTATAGTGGCCCCGCCGTACGTTATCTGCGCATTGCTCAGATCAATAACATGTGAAGTATCGGGAACAAAATGACGTAATACTAGAACGTGAAAAACATTGTGAATCCTACTCAAAGATGACAGCAAGTCAATACGATAGGAAAGCTGTCCTATCCGTTCCAATATCCTAAAGGGTCCTACAAACCTAGGGGATAAATGATCTTCCTTGCCAAATTTTATCCAACTCTTTTGTGGTTTCACCTGCAGAAATACCTTATCCCCAGTCTCATAACTTTGATCGGTTCTATGTGCATCCGCATAGCTCTTCTGTCAATCCTGTGCTTCCTTCAGTTGAGCATGAATTGTCACCATCTGATCTTCCATTTCCTGTATCACTTTTGGGCCTAACAATGCCTTATCTTCCAATCTATCCCAACTTATGGGAGTTCTACAAGGTTGTCCATAGAGAAATTCGAAAGGTTCAATTTGAATTGAACTTTGATAACTGTTATTGTAAGCAAATTCCACTAAAGGTAGGTATTCTTCCTATCTCTTTTGTTGATCCATTACTTACATCCTTAACATGTCCTCCAAAAATTAGTTCACCCTTTCGGTTTGTCCATCAGTCTCTGGGTGATAAGTTGTACTAAAGTTGAGTTGAGTACCTAAGGATTCTTGGAAGCTTGTCCAAAACCTTATGGTAAATACCGAACCTCTATCATAAATAATCTTTTTCGATATTCCGTGCAATCTTACAAATTCATTCATGAAAACTTTAGCAATTTTAGGAGCTTGATACATGTTCTTGGTTGGTAGGAAGTGGGCACTCTTGGTAAGAGTTTCGACTACTATAAAAATGGTGTCATGTCTTTTGTTGGTCAAAGGTAAACCAACTATAAAGTCCATCGAGATGACTTCCCACTTAGAATCAGGAATTACATGTGGTTGGAGAAATCCGATAGGGTGTCGGTGCTCCGCTTTCACCGTTTGGAATTCCATACATTTTTCTATGATACTTACCACATCCCTCTTCATTCCTTGCCAAAAGAATAAAATTTTCAGATCTGCATACATTTTCTTTACTATGGGATGAGCTTTATAAACTCCTCCATGGGATTTTGTCAAAATCAAACTCTATAGACCCCCTCTATAGACCCTACACTTTAGTGGTCTAGTATTCTCAACACAACGAAATGAATACCTGCCTGAAAACCTAGCTCGGTGACTGCTCGTCCCCTCGCGCGTCGTTCCTGGTCTCCCTGCTCGTAGCCCTACGTGGCTCGATATGGATCCCCCTCCGGACCCTAATCTGGCTACTCGCCAACAACTCGATGAGACCTTTCGTGCCCTGGTTGCTGCCTCCCCTCCTCCCTTGGCCCCCACTTCTGGAGATGGGTTTTTTAAGCTGTCGGAGGCTCCAAAAATTCAGATCATGTCGGCTGCTTCTAGGTTGAAAGCCATTGCTTTGAGCGAACGTGGTCTTATTGGTCAGTTTATCGGTATTTGGCTATTGCCAAAGACCATGGATATATGGATCAGAAAAAATTGGATGCCCTTGATCAAGGGCAGGATTCAGCATTGTTTCTGTGGCAAGGGCTTCTTCACTTTCCTCTTTGAAGCAAAGGAAGATCGAGATCTCATTTTTAGAAGTGGGCAGTACTTTATGGGCACTCAGGGCCTCCACCTCAATCACTGGAGCCTTTCCTTCGATCCCAAGAAATATTTTCCATCTGATATTTCGGTTTGGGTCCATCTGCCCCATTTACCTTTGCATTATTGGAATGATGAAACTCTCCAGGCAATAGGAAACTCATTTGGGAAGTTCATTGACAAAGCAGAACTGAAAGGGCTGCTTTTCTCCTGCACTCGAATCTGCGTAGAGGTGTACCTGGAGAAGGTTCTTCTGGAGGTTGTCAGACTTTGTATGGACGGATGGGAGTATGCCCAGAAGGTGGACTATGAGCAGCTTCCCTTCAAGTGTAAAAAATGCCATGAATACATCCATTTCGCTAAAAACTGCCCTAAACTTGCCAAGGAATCCCCTGAGAAACCATAGGAAGAGGAATGAAATCAGGTTAAGAAAGGAAAAAGAGTTGCTGCTCCGAACCAGGACCCAAAAAGGAGCCAACCGACAAAAGGTAAAGAAGTTGTTCAGACGTAAACAATTGTCCCTGCTAGCAACCATTTTGATGCACTAAATGTGGAGGAAGGTGAAATTACAGAACCCAAGGCTCCTGCTCCGGACTCCGTTCTCAACGCGGCCTTAATCAATAGCTCCATAACTCCTCCTCTTGCTTCTGATATAGAAACCCATGCTCAGGATGACTCCCATCCCCTTGAAAGTTCCTAGGCGGACATGGTCAAGCAAGGAAAATTTTCCCCATTCTCTGTCACTCCCGAGTCTTCATCAAGAGGATCTCAATAATACTTTGAACCAGGGCCAATTCAAAGCACAAGAGGTAGAAAATATCTGTGGTGGTATCATTGAGAGCAAGAAGCAAAAAGAGAACTTGAGTTAGGAAGGAACATAATCATTGAAGAAACGAAGCTGCTCCAGAATACCAAAGGCAAACTAGATGCTAGGAACTGAGCACCAAACAGGGAAGAAGTAATGAAACTCGTCTCTTGGAACTGTAGGGGTCTTGTTGGACCAAACAAAATAAAGGCTTTGAAAGAAATGGTGCACACCGAAAAACAAGACATCCTACTAATTCAAGAGACGAAGATGAGCGATGTGGAGATCCTGGCTCTCACACATCTCTTTTGGAAAGACTGCCATGGAAATGCAATCAACTCAAGAGGCACTTCTGGAGGAATCACATCCCTATTCTCAAGTAAGTATTCATTCAAACTTATGAAAGATTTCCAACATTGGGTTCTTAGTGATATCACCAGCAAGGAAGACAATTTCAGTTTCTATCTATGTAATGTGTACGGACCCACACATTATAGGGATAAGCAAAAATTTTGGAGCAGCCTCTCTGCTCTTAAAGAGATAATCAAAGATAAAGAAATTATCTTTACAGGAGATTTTAACACCACAAAATCCCAGTCAGAAAAGCATGGAGGATCTAGAGTCAGGGACCCTTTCGGGGAATTCCTGGAGGATTTGACTGCTGTGTTTGATCTGCTTGACACCCCTCTTAAAAATGGAAATTATACCTAGAGCAATCGTCGCATGGGTGCTTGGCACATAGATTCTAGGCTCGATTGCTTTCGATTAAGCTCATCCTTTCTTCTAAAAAATATTATCCCAGCCTCATTTCTTATCCCCTCTACTGCCTCAGACCACAAGCCTATCTCCCTTACTCTTTCATACCCTGCCAACCTTAGTCCCATTCCATTTCGGTTTAATCCTTCTTGGATTCTAGAAGAGAAAGCCTTGGCTTTAAACTCCTTGGCATGGAATTAACCCTGCTTTGGGTCCTCAAGCTATGTTTGGGAAAGTAAACTCAGGAATGTCTGTTATGCACTTAAAAATTGGGCCAAATTGGAATATAAATGCCCAGGTATCTCCAAAATAAAGTTGCAATCCGACCTATCGGCTCTACAGTCAGAAATGGAACGAGTAGATATCACCCCTGCTCTTATTTGTCAAGAACAGGACCTTAATAATAAAATTCTGAACGCTGCCAGAAAAGAAGAATAGGTGTGGAGAATCAATTCAAGGAAGCTCTGGTTGAAAGGGGGAGACAACAATACCAGCTATTTTCATAAACAAACTAAAGCCATATTGAGCCATAACATGATCAGAGAACTCAGGGACAACAACGGGTCTTAAATCCTAGACCAGGAGGATATAAAAACCCATATTTTCCAGCAGTTTCAGGAGCTCTATCCGGATAGAAATGAGACGGACCCCTTGTCCTAGGTAGATCTTCTAAATGATATTCCCTCCTTACTCTCTGAAGGAGACAACTGGGCACTATCAAATCCCATAATAGAAATGGAAATTAAAGATGCCATCTGGTCTCTAAACGCCGACACAACCCCAGGCCCGGATGGGTTCACCATCAATTTCTATAGAGCTGCATGGGATGTAATTAAAGATGATCTCAGAAAAATGCTGAATTGGACCCGGAACAAGGACAAAGTTGGAGGAGCCACAAACTCTTCCTTCCTCGCTCTAATCCCCAAGGGCAAGAATCCCCTCTCCATTTATCGCTTCAGGCCCATATCGCTCTGCAATACCTCTTATAAAATTTTAACCTCCAGAATGAAGAAAGTGATGGGCCGTCTAATCTCTGAGACTCAAGGAGGATTTATATCCAAAAGACAAATCCTGGAAAACATCAGCATTTTCCAGGAAGCCATACATTCCAGCATGGAGCGCAAGCAACAAGGTATGGCAATCAAACTTGACATCGAAATGCATTTGATCGGGTCAACCACTTTTTCTTGTTTGAAATCATGTCCAAGTTTGGATTCTCTCAAAGGTTCATCAGGTGGATCAAGGCCTGAATCAGTAGACCTTGGATTGCCCCTTTAGTCAATGGCAGGCCAACCTATTTCTTCCAAGCTTCACATGGCATTTTTCAGGGCTATCTGCTGTCCCCGTTCTTATATATTCTGGTCGCCGACTCCCTGAGTAGAAGAATTCATAGGATCCAGATTTCATTTAAAGGACTCAAAATTGCTAGAGGGGTGCGCGTAGCCAACAATTCCCAATTTGCCGATGACACCATCCTCCTAGGTGGTGCTTCCATTGTCATTACTAAGCGCTTCAAGGGAGTCCTTACAACCTTCCTTAATTCCTCGGACGGTAAGGTCATCGATCTAAAGTCTAAAGTGTATGGATGGAATTGTGCACCAGCGACTATGGAAAGGATCTCAAGAATTTTCGGATTCGAAGGCCTCACAAACTGGAACTCCTTCACTTATCTCGGAATTCCTATCTTCAAAGGGAGAAAAAGAAAGGAAGACTGGCAGGGGCTTATCGATAAAATCAAAAAGAAAATTTATGCCTGGGGGTTTAGATGGCTTAACCCTGCAGGAAAGCTCATCTTGATCACATCTATCCTGTCCATATACCCGATTTATGTATGCTCTATCTCCCTTGCTCCTAAGTGCATCATTCAAGAAATAAACAAAGAAGTCAGGAACTTCCTCTGGCAAGGAGGCAAAGCAAGCGATACCAAGAAGTTCCATCTTATAAATTGGAGTACCGTTTGCAATTTGAAGTCTTGCGGCGGGGCAGGAGTGAAAGATCCTAGCATTATGAATCTATCCCTTAGGGCTAAAGTTCTGTGGTGAATTGTTACTGATAAGGATGCATGGTGGGAGAAATCTTTACGGAAAAAAAATATATGAATGGGCCTAGAAAGAGATGCATTGAGAATATTAACTCAGAGAAGAAAGGAACCCCCATCTAAGACCTGTGCAAGAAATGCTCCTCCATTATCAATGGGAAATTGCACTAGATCGCTAAAAATGGAAAAAGTGTTAAGATCTGGCACGACCAAATGAGTAAGTCCTCTCCCGTCAATTTTCGGTAGGAGTTAAGCAATCTACATGCCTGGATGGAAAGTAAAAATCTTCACTCCCTGTATGATATCTCCACCTGTACCAACAACGGTCGTTGGGCTACTTGGAAGGACTTAGAAATTCCCCCACATTTGCTGCTGGACTACAATGCCCTCCTCTCTCTTCTTCAGGAGCAATGCCCCATCAGCATGTCGATAAAGGATAAGCGGGGTTGGGGGAACTCGGGTTCATATTCGGTAAAGGAGGGCTATCTTCATGTGTTTTCAAACAAGGAAGGCGACATTAGAGACTCAAAATGGAAACATAATTGGTGTAAGGATGGCCTGCCTAAAGTGAATGTTTTCTTTTGGATTCTCTCCCACAGGAAAACACTAACAATGGAAAATCTGAGAAAAAGAGGAATTGAGGGACCTCTACAATGTGTGCTATGCAAAGCTGCTGAAGAATCGATAGAGCATCTATTTCTTGAATGTAGGTTCACCCTTGAGGTATGGAAATACTCCATTAATTCTCTAAGCATCAATCTAGTAATGCCAACTAACTGGAATGATTTATTCAATTGCTGGAAGGACTATTATCAGGGATCTTTTTATAGAAAACCAAACTTTGCTAGAGCTCGGGAAGCTCTTCCCAGATACATCAGCTGGAAGGTCTGGAACGCAAGAAACAAAGAGATATTTGAAGGCACGGTCTACAACCCTCGTTAGGTTTCCTCTACTGGTAGAGCTCTCTAGATTGATGCCTTTTCTTCGCATGGCATGAACAATATTCACAAAGAGCCTCTGACTGTGGAATAAAGGCTTTCGATAGCAGATTTCCTTCTCCCCCCATCCTTTGGAAATACCCCCCAGAAGAGATCAAAGTCCCTGCCTTGGCAGCTGAGGATGAACACGAATGAATTTCAACAGTGGAAATCCCAATTGGGCTGCAGTATGTTACTTTTGACGGTGCCTCGAAAGGAAATCCTGGGTTGGCAGGAGCGGGGGGAGTGATCATCAACTCCATGGGGAATAAGCATAAAGAGTTTGCTTGGGGAATTGGACGGAAAAACAATAATGGCGCTGAATGGCTTGGTATAATTAAAGGGATTGAGATCGCCATCTCCTTGGGCATAAAGAAGCTGACGGTCCTATGAGACTCTTTAATAATCATCCGAGATGATAGAAGTATTGTGGGAAAGTGTAAAATTCCAACCTTAAAAATGCATCATGTCCTGCTTTGTATCAGCAAAGAACTCCACCAGCTCAAATTCTTCCATATTCTGAGAAATCTTAACGGGCAAGCTGATGAAATGGAAAATATTGGAGTTGGACTCCCCTATGGAACCATAAGACACAATAATGGGACCTTGGAAAATGCATGGGTTCCTTAGGACAAGGCATGACCCTTGTAACTGGGATAAGTCACCTAATCGCTAGATTTATAACTTTGAAGACTTTGGTTTAGGTATGTTAAAATTCAAAAACATCTGAAATGTACCCCTTGGGAAATTTGGCGGCACCCAATTTTCTCGATTTGGCCATCCTCATGCATGAATTTATGGCTTCCCAACTACGTGAAAGTTGGTTTGCGTGTGGGAATCATGGGGAGGGTTATCTAAGCGGCTGGATGCCCTCACGCACTCATTTCTCTGTTGGCCTTCGAGCTCCAACTGTTTTCTTTCTCTGTCTCTGTGTTTCAAGGATTATGGACCGCCATGGTTTAGCTTGTGTGCAGGGTGGTGGTGAGTTTTTCCACGGCGTTGGGAGCCCACATGGCGGAGGGAACGGTATGATGAAGTGTGACCCAGAAATTTAATCTTAGTTTGGAACAATTCAATTTTTTTCTTTGACATAACTAAACCCACATATTTGATGACTTTTAATAATTTCCCTAGATGTTTAAAGTGTTTTTCTATGGAATCTCAAAATAGAAGAATGTCATCTATGTATACTATCATCTAGTTGAAATGGGATTTTAGAACATTATCCATTACCCTTTGAAATTTTGAAGGAACATTTTTTACGCCAAAGGGAATTACATTCCATTCATACTGTCATGCAGGAACACTGAAAGCAGTCTTGAATTTATCTTCTTCTTTGATAGCCACTTGCAAGAATCCATACTTTAGGTCAAATTTTGAAAACATCTTGGCCCCTGCAATTTGATTGACAAAACTGGATTTATGAGGAATTGGGTAAGTATCATCAACAATAAATTTATTAAGAGGTTTGTAATTGACGACAATCCTAGGTACTACCTAGATTAACTTAGAATGTTTATTCACATAAAATCCATAGCAATTCCATGGACTCTCCAAATTCCTGATCAACCTTTTCTTTAATAGTCCTTGTATTTCTTCTTCACAGAGATTTTGATAATGATCATTCATTAGAATTTCTCTTCTTATACAGGGTTTTATAGTATAGCTCTCTTTATAAGGTAATTCTATGAAATGCTTAGAATATTTCCAAAAGGCGGTAGGATTTTCAGAAAAAACCTGGTCTTCAAATTTCATTTTAATATCTTGAATTCTTTTATGGATATGGAGGTTTTCCAACTATTCTTCTATTCTCTGAATTGACTTCAAGCTCTTCAATTCTTCTATTTTTTTCTCTTCCCGCTGGATGGTTAGAACTATCTGCACCATGGTATAGATCTACAATATAGAGATAAATGGAAGAATAATTTTCAATACTTTAATAGCTTTGGAATTTCCTTGTCGGATATTTGTATTTGGAATTGTGATGAAATATCCTACTTTTCCTTCTGGATTTCTTCCTAAACCATGTGGTTCCACTTCCGTAAGAAAAGGAGTTCCAAGTATACAAGCAACGGGAATTTCTGAAAGCAAAAAAATCATATCCAGGTAGTGATGATGGAAACATAAAGTTGCTTTAGGAATTTAATAGTTCATTGAAACTTTAGCATTCCCTATTCCAGTTATAGAATGAGAAGTTTTTCACCAATATTTGGTAGGGATTATATCCTTATTGTTATAATCCATTAATACCTTGAGATTTGGTACAATTTTCTCTTGCTCATCTAGCGTCTTCCTCTGCACCTTCACCTTGATATGAAATTTATTAAGAACTTTCTGGGCTACAAAGGCACATACTATGATTTGAACAATGACAATTTTGGGATATAAACAATGCTTATTGTTCTAGTTCAGATATATCTCCAGTATCATATTCGAACCAAGAAATATCGGTATTAGTCTTTCAATATTTCTTCATTCTTTTATGATCTCTGTTATACCTGGAAGACATATATGTATTGGGATTTTCTTGATTCTTTTAAGAATATTTTTAAACTTTCTTCTTTTCCTCACAGGATCTTCAATTGAGAGGCCATACTTTTCACAGATGGATTTACTATATGGAAATATGGACATTTTTTTAATGGATTTATTCACTTTAGTGCTGGTACAAAGACCAACAAGGGAAGAAGTGATGATGGAATAAATTTGTCCCCAAGTATATGTCTCATAAGGCTGTTTGAAATTACCTTGTGCTTTAAAATAATCAACATACTTACTAGGGAGAGCATTAAGATATACTTGCTTCTAGAGCATACTTTTGCTATCTACTACTTCATAGATGCATTGCATCCATTCTCTATGGAAATCATCATAATGAGCCATAATTTTACATTTAAAATTCATTAAAAATAAAGCACGATTGTTTGCTATTTCATGCTCAATTCCACACCAATGCTCTCAGATCATTGTAGTGACTGCACCAATCATATTACTTATATGATTTTTCCATTTTCATGATATACTATATTTCCACTTTAATCCTTTAAAGTTCCCTTTTCCATTTGTTCTACCACTGCAGGAGATGATTCTATTTCCCACTATTTTTCTAGAGTTCCAATGAAACATTGTATGAGAGATTTGCATGCTTCTATTTCTCCTTTTCCTTTCATGCACATGATTATGTAGGAAACATACATTCTATCTAACACTTGCCTGATTTGTCCTACAAACATGTTATCAATGTTCCATTCTAAATAATATTCATCGGAAAACTGCGAGATGTATGGCAATTTTCCTTTCCCATATAGATCAACAATAGAAGGTTTGGACATGTTCCATGGTAATCTTTCTTTTGTAGGAAGATCCCATTCTGATTCTAACTGGGTTACTAAGGCATGATTTGTACTTCTCTCTGGAGTTTCTACTGAGAAATGTAATGGAAATTTTCTTTACATCTATATCTTCTAGATGATATACTATAGTGGAGATTCCTTCAATTGGTATGGGGAATAGGGTTGATAAGGAAATGTCCTTATCATCTTTACTCTTCGAAGGAATCTCTTCTTGAATTATTCTGACGCTATGCTTGATTTCTTATGTTTTCCCATCTATTTTAGAGAATTTGTCTGGCATTCTAGAAAAGGATAATTTAAAATCATTCATGATCTCTTTTTGTCTCCTTTCTTGATTTTCTACTTTAGATTTTGTAAATATGACTATTAGGGAGATGTGAGGAACTTGTAACAATTAATTACTGAAAATACACGAGATAGCAGTAATAAAAGAACTCATAATCACTTTATTGATCATAGGCCACTTCGAGGGGGAAACCTCCTTTGAGCAAGCTCAATACAAATAACTTCACGGTGTTTTCATTGGCCTCAACACACACTTATATACTAAGTCTATGCCCAATACTATGGGTCAATACCATGGGACATATAATACTACGGGACGACTTACACAACATATGCGTCCAATACTATGGGTCAACACCATGGGCTAATACAAACTATGGATCAACAAATACTATGGGATGAATTACAAAGCATATGCATCCAACAACAATATACTAACAAAGTAAAGAGAAGGGTTGACATGGGTTCCTAACATCCCCTCTCCCTTAGAAAATCTTTGTCCTCAAAGCTTGAGATGTGGAATATGAAGGAGTGGTTCCCCTATAGCATCCTCGGGTTGCATTCCGTGCCACTGAATTAATACCTCATTGATATATTAAGAGAGAAGCTGACGCTGTTTCAGTTTCAGGGAGGATTGCTTGGAAGGCTGTAGACCAAGAAGTACCATATCATATGATTGAAAAGTGCACTCAGAACAGTGTTGATGGGCTTGTTGTTTCATTCGAATTCTTTCCATGTGAAGATTGTCTTGCAAAATGAGAAGAATCTGATCATGGTTTCGAAGAACCGAGTCAATTGTCTGAACTGGGGAGTTGCTGAGGGTGTATGGAAGAAGAAATGGCGGTGCCTATCCATAGATTGCTTCATATGGTGTCATTTTAGATGGGATATTGTACCACCAGATCGCTTCAAGGAAATCCATAGAAATAGCTGCCCAAATCTGTGCAGGGATGGGAAAGGGTTCGAGCAATCCTGAAAGGAGTGTCGTTTCACCATTGTTGACCTCGAAAGTATCATAGTCAGCCACCATCTGTTGAATTTTCATTTGCAGTCCTTGCCAAAATATAGTTAAACTGTTCCCGTTCATACATTTTGAGGAACCCAAAGTGTCCTACTTATGGAGAAGCATGGAGTTCATAGAAGACATAGCCCAGTTGAACAAATTGCAACCAATTTGGAACAAGAAGAGAAATAGCTGTATGAGAAACTTGGTCATCAAATGTGCGAGAAGGAGCATCCGCCACTAGATTGTCCTTACCCTTTTTGTAAGTGATTGCATAGGCATAAACCATTGGTGGGATAACCCATTTTAGGTGTGTTGGGGAGGAGACCCGTTGTTCTAGGAAATTTTACAGACTCCGGTGATCAGTCTTGATGCAGAAATAATTCCCTAATAGGTATGGAGTCCACTTTTGTACTGCATGCAAAATAGCCATCATTTGCTTCTCAAATGTAGATGCAGCTAAATTATTACTAGAAAGGTCTCTTGAAGGTGGCAAGCCCACTGGTTCAGCAAAGACACCTCCATATCTAGACAAGGAAGTAGTGGAGACTATTGATGGGTGCATCTGAATGGAATGGAGCTGAGCAATGACACAATGTGAATTCTTCTTAAGAATATTTTCTAGGCGATGTGAATTGATGATGCAGAGAGACCCTGGTTGTAATCCCGTAAATGTATGTTGTTTCCCATTGACTAAAACCTGCATCCAAAGTTCAGCAAAATCCCATAAGATGGGGCCAAGTGTGCGTAACCATTGAATGCCCAAAACCACATCACATTCGCCTAAGGACAAGGCAAACACGTCAGAGCGCAGGGTATAGTATTCCAGAGAGATACACACATTGTGACACTTCCCCTTGCAAGGTAAGGTTCCCCCATTGGCAACCATGAATTCAAAGTTGGAGCAAGGATGGAAAAAACAATTAGCACGTTTGGCGATCCGAGGGTCAATGAAGTTATGAGTGCTACCAGAATCAATGAGTATTGTAAGAGGAACCTTCTTGAAGTAACCCCTAACCCTCATTGTTTGGGGGGTTGTGATTCCGGCTAAAGCATGGAGAGATATCTCTGGGCGGTACTCCTGAGAAGAAGGGTCAATAGGAGGCTCATGAATGTCGACTTGATCATCCATTGTATCTGGAGATTCTTCACCAATTCCAGAGGCAGGAGGAGAATCCACGTCCAAGAGATAGAGCTTTTGTTGAACAGATCTATGTCCCCGAGTGAATTTCTCATCACAATTATAACAAATCTCTTTTCCTTTGCGTTCCTGCATCTTTGTTTCAGACAAATGCTTGATAGGAGTTGTTCGAGGAGATGGCGGGATGAGAGGTCGTTGAGAACCCATATTTCAGAAGGGAACAAAAGTGGGTTTGGAACATTGTTGGGATGCAATCTTGACTTCTGTCAACTTAGCCAATCCCAAGGCTTCCATCATTGTGTTGGGATAGAAAATTTTAACCTCTAAGCAGATTTCATCCTTAAGACCACTGATAAAATAACTCCTGTAGAATTCATCAGACAATCCTTCTGTGTGATTGGCTAGTTTCTCAAATTATGTCTGATACTCTCTCACAGTGCCAATTTGGTGAATTTTAGTGAGGGATCCTGTGAAGTCATCAAAAGCACTAGGACCAAATCGTTGCAAAAGGAGCTAGCAAAAATATGGCCATTTTGGCTCTTCATGAGCCTTGATGTACCAACGGTACCATTGAAGAGCTTCCTGTTCCAAATGAAAGGATGCAAGTGGAACTTTGTTGACATCAAAAGTATTATGAAGACTGAAATATTGTTCTGCACGATAGATCCATCCAGTCGGATCAGTACCATTGAAGCGAGGAAAATCAAGCTTCAGACCATAGAAATTGCTGGAATAAGAGAACCCGTTATCTGATGAAGACTCAGACTGCCATTTGTTGTTCATGGTTGAATGCTCAAGATGGAGGCCAAGAAATTTTTCATCTAGATCTCGGAGTTTCTTTTGGATGGCTGCAAGTGCTTCCTCCATGGTGTTTGCTCCTGTGCGGGTGACAACCGTAACTAGATGTTTTTGTTGTTGTTGTGAATGAGTAGAAAAACACAAACATACGATTATTGAGTAAAGGGAAATTTGGATTTGGGAAAAAATTTGAGGGGTAATTGGGGTTTGACTAGGTTTTGGACACTTTCGAATCAACAGGGAAGCATAAAATGAGGATTTCAGAAGTGGGCTGAAAGAATGGGAAAATTTTTCAGAGAGTGACAAAGAAGCATAAATAGGAAAGGAAAACAGTGGAAAATTTTGAAGGCGATTTGGTGAAAATTAAAGAAGTTATGGAAAACCCAAAAATTGACAAATGTGGTATTTTTGGCTTTGGGAAGTGGAATTTGGGATAGGATCCTTAGGAATGAAAGATGAAGAATGGGAGTAGAGGGGTGTCAAGGAAGTTTCAATTTTTTTTTTTTTTTTTTTTTTTTTTTTTTTTTTTTTTTTTTTTTTTTTTCCAGAATGGATTTGATATGGCTCAGAAGGGATAAAAATTAGATGGATCCGCAACAACGCAGAACTGATCGGCAACAAACGGATTTGCAATGGCGCGGAAGTGATCGACAACAGTTCTGGATAGAGGAAATATGCGATTTATCAGCTGAAAATAGATATGGACCCTAGGTATGCTTAGCTTCCTGACAGTTTAGGGGATTCACTCGGCCACCAATGTTGTCTAACGGCTTTCATATTAGGGAAGCACCCCTCACTCCATGGCTCAGGTAAAACTGATAACCGCTTTGCCACAAACGATAGCTCTTGGTTTACCTCACGGGTGGGAACTAGTTAATCAGGTAGGGGTCGTTTCCCTTTTCGCTGGCAGGTCCTCTCAATGGGACATCTACTTCAAGGTTCCTATGGTACTCCTCACAATGAGTTTTAGGGCTTATGCCCAAGTGCTTTTCATAGTTAAGCGGATAGGGATTATTCCCAGATTCGAACCTCCAACAGATGCAAAAAAAATTTTGGTAGAAATTTCACCCAACGAGCCAAAGAAAGTGCTCTGATACCAGATGTGGGGAACCTGGAACAATTAATTAATGAAAATACCCGAAATAACAGTAATAAAAAAACTCAGAATCCTTTATTGCTCACAGGCCACTTCGAGGGGGAAACCTCCTTTGAGCAAGCTTAATACAAATAACTTCATGGTGGTTTCATTGGCCTCAACACACACTTATATACTAAGTCTATGGGTCAATATCATGGGACATATAATACTATGAGATGACTTACAAAGCATATGCGTCCAATACTATGGGTCAATACCATGGGCTAATACAAACTATGGATCAACAAATACTACGGGACGACTTACAAAGCATATGTTCCCAACAACAATATACTAACAAAGTAAAGAGAAGGGTTGACATGGGTTCCTAACAGGAGACTTCTGTTTTAATTCCTGACACATGAAGTGAAAGAGAATTGTTTGAAGAAATCATATCATTAACCTAAATGTGTATTAATTGATCCATGTGTCTTCTTTGGGCATATTCATTGGTGACAAAGGTATGGGAAGCCATACCCCTAAGGGCTACATTTGTCCAGTTTATTTTTTCATAAATAGTCTCGATTCTTCTATTACTATTATTCATCTAAGGGTCTTCTCTATCCAGGACTAGAGGGACAACTTTTGATTGCTTCTCTTCTTCTTCAGTAAGAATGCTTTTGAATGGAGGAAATGTAGAAGTATATTCCATTTTCTGGCCATATATGCTTTTGCACTTATTCTTAGGGATTTCTACTTATTTCCCTTTTTCTGATTACATCATTTGAACTATTTGTTCCATAGAATTTTTTTTCTTCCATTCATAAAAGGAAATCCAACAATCTTCTTCTTTCATGTATTTTTTCTATTCTTCTTCTAGATTATTTTTATGTTCTCTAGAAACTGATGCATTAAACTCAATGGTTTCTGGATGAGTAAGAAAATCCTAGTTTACCATTCTTTTCATCCAATCTGGGTTTACTTGCCATTTTTTACATCCCTTCATTAAAGTAAAGAACTTATGAATCTCAGGGATTGGATTATTTTTTTTATATCTTATGGAAGAGGATTATTAAACCTGCAGTTAGGAATGATTGTGTTGGATTGTTCTCCATATTCTAAGTCATATTTAGGCATTCCAGGTGGACGGAAGTAACTGAAACTTTCTTTATCCCTGTGATCTTAGTTTCTAAAGAAGGAATTGAATGTATCATCAAGACATCATCGTCATGAGGGAATTTCATGTCTTAGCATTTTTTATGTGGGAAAGGCTCTTTGGAAATAGTAGAAGGTGAAATATTTGTTCTTGGATTATGATTAATTCTTGAAGATGCGGTGGAACCTTCGTTAGTGGATTCCTTCGGTGAAGATTAAGCTTGACTAAATCTGTAGTAGTTCTTAGTCATCTTACATAAACTCGTACATGAACCCTTACATGAACCTTCAAGAAAACCCAACACCAATCTGAAAAATTTCCCTCACAAGGTGTCTAGCCTCATAGGATTAACACAGACTCTTATGTTCTCCAGGGGCTTGAGAGAACCTCAGGTGAACTTCTTACGAATTTCAGAATGACAAATAATTTTCAATAGAAATATATTTTATTGTAGAAATCCAAAAAGGCACATTACAGAGCTTTGAAAATTTATAGAGTATGAACATGCAAATCCTATGTGTTTTGCCACTTTAGGTTCACTTGATCCCAGCGGAGTAATCCCTGTGCAACCTATCAAAGTCAAACACTTGTTGGCACTCCAACAAATCCCCTTTATTTGTGCAAAATAAAGGGACCCCCCATTAGAATTTTGTAAGTATTTGCTTTTCGTTTTCCTTCATCTTATCTTCCTTTCTTTGTTAGGTGATTTCTTGGCTTTCTGCGGTGCTTGTTCTTTGGCTTGGATTTCATTGTGTAAGGATTTGGTGATTTGGATATCTTTGTCATTGGCATCTTTTTTCCCTTTAGTTAATGAACAACAACTACTCAGTCTTACTTGAGCTTCTTTGAGCTAATCATATCCTTCGGTTTGGCTTGGTTGGATTTATATGATGCTTCAACAATTGTAACATATTTTGGTTTGTCAGTGCATTTGCGAATTAATGACCATTTTCATAGATCATAATTAATTAACTAAAGGCTCAATTTTAATAATTATGATTTATGTATTGAAAGAGTTTACATCAAATAACGGGATCATGCTCTTACTTCTGAATTTGAATGATCGATTGACTTTTGCAAGCCTTTAACATTTGATTAAAATTCTGTCCTTTTTCATGATTTCGCGCAAATTGTAATAATTTGATTGAGGTTTGACAATATTTGGTTTAATAATATCTAAAAGGGACATAATTAAAATTATGCAAAGGAATTACTGATTTCTATTTTTGGACAAAATGTGAATTCTAATTACCTTTAAATTTTGTTCAAAAATCTTTTGCCCTTTGTATTTTTTGTTCTTTTTAGATGAACTTGATATTTCAATTTTAATTTATTTATGGATAATTCAATTCACATATAAAAGAAATTCTTGATCTAATTTGGTATTTTATTTTATTACATAATTCTAATTGTCATCTTGTTTTAATATATTAAAAGAGACCAAGACATTTTTCATGAATTACCTTATTCTAATGTTAAAATGATTAAAAGTGAGAACTTTTAATTTGGTGGCATCAAACATACAAATTTAAAGGAATGTTAAACTTGAAATAAGAAACCTAAAAGCAAATAACATAACGATTTGCTCCTCTCACAATTTGTTTTAGGTGGATAATTAAAATATATAAAATCTAGCTTCTCACTTGACCATTGAGTGACTTCGAAATGCTACTGCGAATTTTTCTTTTCGCTACTTTTTAATGCCATACTTGAAATGTGATGTTTCTCATTTTGAAAAGAAGTGATTAATTTTGAGCTTGTATATTTTGTTGGGAAAACTAAAATTGACACGTGATATGAACATGAAATACAGTTACATTGAGAATATGGTTCATACAAGGAATCATTGCCATATAAAGAGGATTGAGACCATTATCATTCAAAGATTCAATGAAGGTTCTACCAGATTCAACGCGGATAAGGTTTGATGAGATGTGTTAACTCATGCATAAAGGAGATTACATTTTGCTTTAAAGTTTGTGTTATGAGTTCACCTTGAAAATAAGAGCTCGTAAATGCTAAAATTTCAAGGGAGTTAATATCACCAGATCATATCATTACCAAGAGATGGAGATCCCTCCTGCATCATCAAATTATTTCCACAAGTAGTTTTCCCATGAGACATTTTTTTTATCATTGATTTTATGACACATTTGGTCATTCACTCTGTAAAGGTTGCCAGGAATCGTTGGATAATATTAAACACATCAGCTTTGATTGTGTGGATCATATGGATGATCAAAACAAGCTACATCTGTGATATTACGTCAAGAATATGCAGTAAAGTTTCCTTATGCACGTGCAACAGAAGTGAATATGACTCATTAAAAACAGATCGCACACCTGTTAGAGAGACGATTTGGCGTGGCGGATTGTGGGAAAACCAAGAATAATACAAAAAACCCATCGAAAACCCACTTCCCAAATGGTCTCCTTTACCTCTAACCATAGGAGGTTTTTGAAATATCTCAATAGATATGGAGAAATCCATGCCCGAATAGAGGTAAATTTTCCATAAATTGGTTGTGGCACGTTTGGTATCTGGTTGAACTTTCAACTAGATCAACTTTCTTAAATCGACACAAATCCTGACTTCGCCAGTTTTCTTATCCTGGACCACCATCGGGCTGATCCACTCTGATTCCTCCACCAGTTATATAATGCTTGCTTCCAACATTCTTTCAATCTCATCCTTCACCCACTCCTTGTACCACGGATTCATCCTATAAGGCCGCTGCTTCACTAGTTTCGCATCAGGATTCAGTGGGATTTTCATCTCGCCTAAGTCCCCTGAAATCCCTTTCATGCACGAGAATTTAGTTGGGAACAAATATTGAAACTCATGCAACAGATCAGTCATCTTCGCAATAGTCGATTCATCCCAATAATCTCCAATACTTGCGAACTTCGGATTCTCCTCCGACCCAATGTTCACTTTCTTGATTTTCAACAGTTGCTGAACCTTGTCGAAAGGTATTCCTGGTGTCTCGACACTGCGACTTCCTTCTGACTTCGGTACATAAGTATCCCTTGGATCATCCTCATCATCCGACTCTCTTGTGATATTGTAGCATTCCATTAACATTTTTGGTGTCGCATTCCACTGAAGCCCCAGTGGTTGCTCTGTCGGGACTGCTGCAAATACCTTCTCCCAAATCGCTTGTAATGCACTGTGGATGAAGGCGTTTTCGTCGGAGAAACCGAACGTTTGGCTAAAGCCAATTATTAGTTGTTCCCAAGAGATTGTTCTACATCACAGTTTTGTTGCGATATACCAACTTCGCGGTACTTCATCTAGTGTGTGAATAAATGCATGGACCCATTCATGTTTCACTCGTGGTCCCCATTTGCTTTCATGCTCATCCAAATGTGCCTTCGTATCTCCTCTGTCATCGAAATTCCTTCCACCATATCCTTCTGTATCGCTGAACCTAACCATCATTAGGTGTCGACATAGTGGTCAGTTAGTTATGGTGGACTTGTGCGCTACCCACTATCGCGCTGGTGTAGCCTTCAGGGCGTCTTCGAAGGGCAAGAGCTGCTGTGGTTTTGCCATGTTTTCTTCAAATTCATTGAGAAATGTAGCCAAATTGGGCAATCCCTCGTATGTTGGTATCTCTTACTCTTCTGTTGCTACCCTTCGTAGTGATTGAGTGATCCTTGCACACCTCCTAAATGACACGTCGTGCAACTGGTTCTGCCAATTTTCAAGTGTTTCGTTCGAATCTGATGATGCCGAACTGCTACTGTGCCATCCTAACTCTCCATCTCCAGTAGGGTTGATGTAATATTTGGAAATGTTGTATATATTATCCCATCCCTCGGTGAAATCATCCCTTGTTGGTTCAACATACCTCTTCCCTTTCATGGGATCAAGAGGTGCAACTACCCTTATCTCAGAGTTCTCGAATGACATAGATCTCCTGTTAAAGTTGATAATATCCTAGTTCTCCATCGCCCAGTCTATCCCTGGAAGAACTGAATAGGGACTTGTGTTGTCAACAATCTCGATCACATCGAAATCTGCATATGTTCTGAGTCCCTTGATCTCAATAGGAACCTGACACAGTTGACCGATCGGGGTACCTTTACTCTGGTTTGCTAGCCGTAGCTATACCAGCGACCAATCCAAATGTGATTTACCCATTGTTTTCCACATTTATTTGGTTAGGATGTTCACGTCCGACCCCAAGTCCAAGATAATGGAGTCGATATCAAATGCCCCAACATGCACAGACATCTGCATCTCTCATCCCGTCTTCCTCTTATGTATGCGATTGACCATCCGCTCCTATCATACACCCTCTCATCGATGCAGTAGGTTGGATATCTCTGCCAATGCATCCTGATCTTTTGCCAGCTCCAGGAAAATATTCAAAAAGGCTCTTAAGGTGTTGTCCTTTCTCTGCAAATTCGTCGTGTCAAATATCAGTGGCATGTCGTAAGTACGTTCTTTCTAGTGAAGAAGTGGTTGTCTTAGCTGCCTCATTGCTTCCTGCGCTTTCAGGAAAATGTCCCTTTCTACTTCTGCATCAAATGTGACTTGTTTCCTTGTTGTTGGTCGGATGCTAGCCTATGACCAGTTAGCCCCTTTCATAGCTCTTCCTCGAGTCACTATTCCGACAGTCACACTTTGACTTCTAACTTCTGCTGAGATCTTTTGTACCGTTGGAAGATTCTGGTTCTGATTTTGATTTTATGAAGGTGGGGGTAGGTTCTTAGTTTTCCACTTTGTGATGAGCTGGGGACAATATTCGACCCCATGGTCCACAGCGCTGCAATAAGTGAACTCTGGTGTTGGATTCAGGAAATCCCTCTGATAATGCCCTTGCTGACCAAAACTGTAACATATGATGGTTCCTTGACCTCGTCCAACAACTCCTCCTCATCTAGCACCAGCACCTCGGACACTGCAGAACACCCCTCTGAATCCTCCTCGCAGTGGTCCGTATGGTGGGTACTGCGGTTGAGCATACTACAACTACGGATATTGCAGTTGACCGTATTGTGGTTGTTGAAATTGCGGTTGAGGATATGTAGGTTGGCCATACTGCTGTTGCAGATCATATTGAGGCCGTGGTTGACTATACTGCTGCTACTGCTATGTCGGTGGTTTCTCCTCCCCTTTCATAAATAAAGTGTTTGCAGTTCTTTCTCGGAATAGGTCGTAAGCTATGCAGTCCTTCTCATGATGGCCAACCGATCGGCAAAACTTGCAATACAAGTTCACTTGTTTTGACGCCATCTTCTAAATGTACACATATTCTTTCAGCCAATGTCCTCTTGAGTGATAGACGCGACACCAAGGAAACCCTCCCTAAATGAGGGGATTCAGTGCACCTGATTACAAATATTCTCGGAATTCTGGGCACTGATCCTTCTGATGTCCTTCTATCCTACACCTAGTGCACCATACGTCTTTGCGGGCCTCTTTTCCTTTCTTCATGTCTTGTAGCTGGTTTTTCAATTTTTCCAGTTGCACTTGTATTCGATCCATGCCCAAATCCGTTTCGCCAATTGGTGAAGCCTCGAGTTTCATTGCGATATCCAGTGCTTCTTCCTGAGTCGCTACCTTCTGTTTCATCAGCGGCCCACAAATATGTGGCACAAACCCATCGATAAACCATTCTTTATGCTGCATATTGTTCATCCCAAAACTCACTTTCTCCATTAGTGTTTTGTATCGCTCGTTGAAGTCCCATACTGACTCATTGGGAAACTATTTGATTTCTTTGAGCTCAGTAATGTACTGCGACTCAGATTTTGGTTTTTTGAGGTCATCGATCATCCCCGCTTTGATATCTAGCAATGTTTTACCTATAGTTCCCATCAGTACCTTAGTAAAATTCATATACCATTCTAGCGCATGGTCCCAGAGGGTCATCTCTATTTGTCCCTTTTTTATATCTTCATCCTAGACTTGCTTCATGGTCCATACTGCTTCACACAAAAACCGGTATTTTTTGGGATCCTCGGTCCCGTTACCTTGGAAGGTTGGCATCTTTGCCTCGTCACCTACCATTCTTGTACTTGTACTATTATTATTTATTGATGCACTACTCTTACTACTGTTCTGGCATGTAGGATATCTCTGCGAATAACTTGTATTTCCTCTTATCAAATTCTAAGTAGTGCACAGATTTGAAGGTACATTGCAGCTTAGGGTCTGTCCTTATTCGGCTTTTGGGGTAGCCTGTTCACTTCCTTATTCATCGTAATAAGGTCTCTTCCTCCCTTGTTGTCCTATTTCATAGTGTTCTATTTTGGTCCTCTCAGGAGACTCTCTCTCAGTCCTCCTCTTCTTCTCAGGAAGTCAGAATATCACCCCACTCCTCAAGGTACCACACTCTTCATCAGCTTCCCTTAAAAATTCATCATTGCTCATGTCCATTTACCCTCCATTTTTCTACTGGACCCGCATCCACACGGTACCCACAACTTCCACACACTGATATTCTACTCTTCGGAGTTCATCCTTAGTATTCCTTTTTCGCATATGAGCATGTTAATCCACAGTTTCAACGACAACATGAATCTCCCCCTCGGTCCTTTGAAAATTTTCCTTTCTGCGTCGCTGTATGATTTGATCATGTCCACAACAAACTTAGCGGTGTATCCTTTTAAGATACTATCTACCCAGAAGTAAACAACCCGTGAGACCTTATTGTTGAACCGTTTCAGCTGTCGAATCAATTCTGGAGTCCAATGGTCCGACTCAGTCTTTTGTCAATGGTTCTTCTAAAACGTTAGCTGTGCTAACCACTCATGCAGCAATACCGAGAATTCGCAGAAGAATATCTTGTGGATATCTGAATAAATATGATTTTCTAAGCAAATTCTTGTCGTCTGCCCACAGTTTTGTTTTTCTCCTTCCGTGAATTCTTCTTCTTTCTTATTGAACCAATCCTGTATCTTTGGTTTCGTCGGGTGCCACAGCATGTCCTTATCTTTCTTCTTCAAGGTACTGGAAACGGAACCATTTGTTGAAACAATGACTCTCAAAAGGGGTTCACTTCGTATTGTCATCAACAAAACTCCCTTAAACACCGACTCAGAAAGGTTTTACCCTTTCTAGCAACACCCGCGAAGCGAGTGAAGTCTCACCTAAGATGGTTAAGGGGGCTGTAGGAACCAAGTTTCCGTAGTGGGGGAAAGAACATGCAACTACTTCAAGCTTATCGCAATAGAAACTAGATATTTAGACTCCCATACATTTATACATTCATCATTCACATATTCACCATTCGTAGATTCAATACATAATGGACATTGCATCAATGGTTAAACTGATCATGCGCATCAACAACAATTATTGAACCACAGAACCTTAAACATATCACAAGCGCTTGTATTCATCATTTAACAGAAAAAAAGACAAAAGATATAATCATAACCGAACATCTTCCTGCATTCGTCAAAATCTATGGTATAACCTTTGCAAAATTAGTTCAAAACATATTATTGCGGATCCATACAATACTACAAAAACAGAGCAAAAAAAAATCGAACCGCATAATCACGATGATAATGATTCTATAGTCTTGTCTAGCATTGATGCCCTTAGGCTTACATTCATACTCCTATTTATATAAACTAAATGGTTACAAAACGGTCCACATGACCCTTTCTAACAACCTAAACTAATTTTGTTCTTCCTCGTTCTTCGCGAATGACCCTTTCTTTTGCGGATGGTCCTTCTTCATAGTTGTCAGCTTTCGCACTTCATGCGAACTAATCCCATGCCAACAGTAATCAAGAAGTGTCCTCCTTTCTATATTTTTCATTACAAAAAGTGCTCACATCCAGCCCCACTACATCCAGTTGTCGTCGTCGGTCCCTTTTCCAAATGGGGCATCGGATTCATGCATTGTAATCTTGGGGGGCATGTTTATGTTATTGTCACAGTCGACTACATTACCAAATGGTCGAAGGCTATTCCTACATACAAAGAATACTGCGAAACTGTCGCACTCTTTATGTTCAACCATATCATTGCGAGATTTAGAGTCCCTCAAGCCATCGTCACTAATCACGGATCATATTTCCAAAACAAGATGGTGGATGAACTCAGTGCAAGATTGGATTTTCGACCTGAAAACTCAAGTCCCTACTAACCTCAATCAAATGGACAAGTAGAGGCCATTAACAAGGTCTTGAAAACCATGATTCATTGTATGGTGGGAACACACAAGTCCAACTGGCATGTCATGCGTTTTTCATCCCTATGGGCATATAGGATTTTCATTAAAACTGCCACTAGTTTCACACCCTTTCAGTTGCTCTGTGGACTAGAGGAAGTATTACCTATCGAGTACAAGATTTAGTCGCTAAAAATCGCTGTCAAAATTTTACCGAACACCACTGCTGAGGAAGAATGATTTCTATACTTGGAAAAACTCGATGAAACCCACCATGATGCAACTTTGGCTAACAAATCACATAAGAAACGCATCAAGGCTCAGTAAAATAAATAAGTGAAACCTCATATCTTTAACGAGGGTTGTTTGGTCCTTACTTATGACCAAAAACATGATAAGCTAGGGGAAGGAAAACTTGAGTCCATGTGGCATTGTCCATATGTGGTAAGACGTGTTTTGGAAAAGGGAGCCTATGAATTAGAAGATTATGACGAGATATCTTTGGGGGAGCATTGTAATGGGATCTACCTAAAGCTATACTATGCCTAAATCACTATGCATTAGTACTTTGTATATATTGTACATGACGTGGGCTTTGTTGGGTGTGACACTCTATTTTAGTGTGCTAGGATCTTATCATTACACATATACCATGTTATGCCTCGATGTGCAGATGGAAACTTGTTTTGGATTTGCAGACGACGCCAGTCGGAATACCCATAACCTCACTTCGGTAGCATGGGTACTATATTCCCCTACTGGTGAGATGATCAGTTCAAGAGGAATTTTCCTAGGTTACGCAACCAACAACTCTGTCAAGTATCATGCGGTGATTGGAGCATTGATCGATGTTCTTTCCTTGGGTATGGACCACATTGTTATCTATCTTGATTCAAAGTTAGTGGTCTCTCATTTGAACTGTGTGTACTCTATCCGCGACCCCATGTTACTTCCCTTGTTTTAGTGAGTATGTTTCTAGGAAAGGTCCTTTGAGCCCATTCAATACCTACACATTGCAAGAAACATGAACACAATTGTTGATTCGCTAGATAATTTCATACTAGATTGGTACATTGCACACTCATAAACATTTTTATCAAAACTATGCATAAAATGACACAACATGTAATCTACTCATAATTTATAGGACAACATTCTTAAGATCCTGATTCATCATAGAAGACACAGTATATAAAACCGCAAAATAGTGTTTTGTATATATATCATCATGTCCGGTAAAATAAAAAAATAGTACTGATACAAAAATCTAAAGCTCATAAGATTTCAGTAGATCCTATCTACAAAATATGAAGCCTATGGATTTTAGTACATATATCATACAAAGAGATATCCCTGAGAATAATCGTGAAATAAGATAAAGGCCCGAGCTAATTGATGGAGCAGCCGATCAAAGTTCCTTGAAACCCCAGTTGTATGGCGCTAGTAATGGCGAGGCAAGTCATCGATGGATATGTCAGGGATATCCAACATCAATCTCTGGAGTTTCTCCTCCATCTCATCTAACTCCTCTGCTGCATCCTGCTGAGCAGCTTGCATCTCTCGCACCACTCCTCTCCTCTCAATCAGAGAGGAACCTACGAGTCGAGATATAACAACATCTACATAAAACATATGTGAACTATCAGTACTCAATAAAAACATTAAAAAACCATAAAATATACAAAAAAAACAACAAGAGTTTTGTTCTTACAGATATCTCCCCACTGCTCCCCCTCTAGAAGAGCTAGATCCATATCTCCTTTGAAGTCATTACCAACATATGCATAATCCTCAATCATGAGGAGTTGTCCGCAAAGCCACCTGAATAAGGTTGGCCTGTATGTAATGATAGGTCCTATGTCTCCATGGCGAGCCATCACCTCTGACCATCAGACCATATGTGGATCTTGTTGATCGAGATCATACAACTCTACCTGAGGTCGCAATAGTGGAACTCGATCTAGGAAGAACGAAACCACAATGAATCCATAATCGAACTGCTTCAACTCAACCCATCTGCACTTGGTGAGCTAATATTTCAGATTCGTGAAGAGTCCCTCACACCAGTTGAATACTGTCGGTTCCATACACTCAATAGCATATAGCACGTGGGCCTTGGTGGCTTGATGAGCATCCTTGATTCCCGCCACCCTCTCAATAGTGAAGAGTACAATTCTTAGGGGTCAATCTCGTATGTTCTTGAGGGGAATATTCCCAGCAAGCATCTGTTTCCCTCGTGTACAAAATTATGCAACCGGACTCTCTGTCGACTGATCACTACCTTATGGAATAGATAGTGAAACTGGGGCTCCCCATCTTGATAACCCCATCAGGAAATAAATATCTTCCACATCCAAGGTGAGGATGTGGGAACCTACTCTGAAATGCTACTGATCTGGGTCCCATAGCCTGATCAGGTAGTCTAGCAATTATACTTGAGCCCTCATGCCCTGTACATGGAATAATTTTAAGAGTCCACACCTTTGCAAAGCATTCATAGAGTGTGGGTCATTTGTCGCTTGGGAATCTTCGATTTCATTCTCTCTTTATTTCCACTGGACCATTGTAGTGGATGAAGTATGCATAAACATGAATTAAACAACCATTAGGATATTTTCATGGAATTGGTTTGGGTATTTTTGGCCCCATTTTTAAATTTAGTTATGGAACTACATCGACGCACCCCACATTTGCAGACAATGCACCGAAGACAAGATTTTCCCATGGGGAAAGTGCGTTAGACCCCTCTCGATGTACATCTCCCAAGGGGAAAGCGCGTTGCCTAGAGCGTCCGCAATGCCCTTCATTTTGAGTCCAAAAAACAAAAAAAATGTCATTTAAAGCAAAAACTAATCCATTAAAAAGGTAAAGCATAAGGTTGAGGCCTACCTGCAACTGATGGGGTGTGAAACGATTGATCGTAGTGTCCGCAATCGACGTTGGAAAAGTGAGATTCAAAGAGGTGTTTTCACTATTCCAACTTGGTAAAACAAATTGGTAAATATTTGTATACTATTTGGATTTTTATATAAAGGAAATGGAGTATTCTTTTATCAATATTTCTTTTATGGGTTTTTTACTATAGTTGGTGTCCTTTTTACGTTTTAATACCTCATTATGAATTCCAACTTAGTTCCCGAAGTTCGCAGATGAAGTAAAGTGGTGTTTTGACTTTATTGGTAACCATCATAGATGTTTCATACTTTTTATCAAGTGTGAACGAGTCTTTGAGTGTTTTTTATGCTACCATCGCGATCGTTAAAATTAAGTATTAATGGCATCGAGATCACTCTTTTTTCCTTCCCATGCTCGTAAAACCATGAAAATAAGTCACCGAGTTATAGTTTATCACTTTTTTCAGGCTCATAAAACTCCCATGAAAAAGGAACCCCTCAGAGTCCTTCTTTAATCTCTTTTCAAAGTCCCTAAATACGAAAATATTTCCAAGCGAACTTGATTCTTTCACGCTTGTAAAAGTATTTGAAAGGTTGTCTTTCTAGTGATAGTTTACCCCTTTTTGGACTAGGAGGACTATTTAAGAAAAAGGAGCACTTCGGTTAATCATGACTGGAAGAGTTCTCTCTCATATTGTTTTTTCCTTTTTCAGATGAGGAGATTAAATTTGATGAAAAAGAACCATTTGGATTCTTCTTTAGTTCTTTTCAGACTCTCTAAATATGAAATGACGTCGATTTTTCCTTCTCTAGACTTGTTAAAATGTGACATTGAAGGGCCCTTTTGGGATGAACCCTCCTATCTTAGGTTCATAAAACATATGAGATTGAATTCGTCCGAAGGATGAGCTATACCGAGTATCTGTTACCCTCTTCAAGCTCGTTAAAAAACAAAGAGGTACTCATCAATCATGATGGGGATAAGGAAAGAGTTTGTGTCTCATTGTAATTATGGCAGTACTTAGTTACTCTTGAACATGGCACTCATTTGCATGTGCATTCAAATTCTTGGATAATATGCTTGTCTTTGAGTCCCACCCATTCCATGAGTCGTTCTACTCCTTTGAGTCATTCAAAGAATGCTTCCATCACCAGTTGCATTAGGTATCAGTGTCATTCTCGTCATGTCAGTGATTCAAAGTCATGACATTCCCATGTTCAAGGGAGGTCTATTCATCGATTCAATATATGTATTCATTATATCTTCTATCATGTCGGTCACTCCCGAGTCAGTCTCAAGTGTCACTCTACAGTATGGTCTACTCCAAAAATATTTGATCTTGTTTCGTGTCTGTTGGGTAAAATATATGCTATATAAGTCAACACTTAAATTGTCAACCTGGGAAGGAAGCTTATGAGATGCAAACACTATATGTGCATGATTGAAGGTTTGAACTAATCTAAGCTAATACGAAACTAGTAATCTACCTAGAATTGAGTAAGGGTTCTGAATTATTAATTGCAAGCGAATGATACTTGAAAACCTAATTACACTAAGAATTAATTTAAAATAAAATACTATTAACAATCCAACTTATTGACAAGAAATCAATCATGCAATCTAATGACTATTCTGAAACCAAAGGCATGCAAGTATCTATGATATCCTACGAAGGTGAAGCATAAAACAATTTTAAGGAAATCTAAGCAATATACAAATGACTTGGAAATAAATGTTAATCTAGAAGCAAGTAGAAAACTTAATAAAGATATTTTATATAAGAGCAAGGAGGAGACTTGATAAAGATATTTATTTATGATCCAAATCTTATGTCATGAACATCTTCATTATTTATATGAATGGAAAACTAATCTGATGATTAACAAGGAAATTATCAAAACTGAAATAACTTGGAAATTGAAATTATTAACTTTTTTCTTGAAAATAAACTATCTAGGAACAAGACTGATAAATTCTGAAACAATAACTAATTAGAAAATCAAATAAGAAGAACTTAACTTTAGAAGAAGGTTAAAAAGAAGATTAAGGAAAATAATATGGAAGTAGGAAATAATGACAAAACTTAATTAAAAACTCTATGTAACATGAAACAAGATTTAAATTACATCTAAAACTGTTAATTAGAAGCAATAAGCATTACATTTAAAGAGCAGAAGAAACTGGATTCTGAAAAAGCATAAAACAATGCATAAAGTGTAAAGGTCCAAATGACGATCCGAATACTTGTCTGAATGACAGTCCGAATGCCAGTCCGAATGGAAGAAAACGATTTAAACTAAAGAAAAAAATAATTTTGGATGACTTTATTTACCAGATGGCTGATGCATGTGATCCTGCAGTGCAAAGGAAGCAATAGATCGATTAATTAGAAGCTAAAATAACAAGAAAACTATTTATACCAATCATTCTCTAAAGAAGATAAACTATTTCTATGATATGCTAAAGTAAGATTGAGATCAAAGATAAAGTTAACCTACAGATATAGGAAGAAAAACTAACAGAGAGATAGAAGCTAATGGAACTAATACTAACTATAACAGAACTTAAAACAACATCTAACTAAAGATTATGAAAGATGGAAAGCAAATTATAAAGAACTAAGCTTGGTCGGCCACTAATAATCCTGGAAAAGAAAATCAAGTTAGCAACAAGATACAGTTTGTAGGAGAATAAGAAAATAACATCTACAGGAAAAACATAAATAATTAGACAACTGAGAAATAAACTATCTATTTGCAAAAACGAAATGGCTGAAAGCAACATGTAATAGATATGTGCAAAAACTAAATAACTTAACTGAAAAATACAAAGAAATCAACTGGTGAATGTATAAAGATGAAACCTCCGATTGTTGAGGGGCCCTTCCCAACAATAGGGGCTTTTCTCCTAAGCTACTCAGCCACCAATCATGAATAGAAAATGAAACTGATCATCAACAACTGCAAACATAACTTTTTATAAAACTGAGGCAAAGTTTACACAATGTTTTTCACTCCCCATATCTCAATCCTGGGGGTCTTTATATAATGTTTTACAAAGAGAGAGGAGGTCGACCCTTTCAGTGGTTGACCTCTCTAAAAATAGCAAGTTTTTACAGCAGGAGAAACAACCCATTAAAACAGGAACAGACTCAGAAACGGCCAGTCCACGTTTTTCCGTTTTCTGGGTAAGTTGGCTTCAAGGAACCATGGATTTCTCTCAAACGTCTTGGAGTTTTGGAGAAATTCCTCTATTGTGACCTAAATGGGCCCATTCTGCACAAAACCCATGTTCCAGAATTTACGATTTCGCCTTCATTTGCTTAGGAATGAAGCCCGAAATTTGTTGTCTGTTAAAAACACGTCCTTGACAAAATTAATGCTAGGTTGTTGACCATACTGAATGAGGCGAATATTTATAGGTAGAAGCTTCTAGATCACGTGTGCTAGGTGGGAAACAACATCCATATCTTTGTTTTTGCCTTTAATGCTCCAAAATATGCTAACCAACGAATCTGCGGGTTGAATGAAGGGTTGAATGACGGGCACGTATGAATGGAGGTTCGTTTGACGACCATATCCTGTAGAACCAAAACTAAATACCAAGCAAGTCACAAAAATGTCAATTACACATTAATAAATCATAATATGGCGAGATTTGACCAAAATCCATATGATAAGTGAATTTATGCATACTTGGTCTGTTTGATGGTCTTAATGGCGGAAAGAGTGATTTATTATATCAACATAGTGAAAATAATGCCACTCATAGTATATTTGATAATAAAAAATGGTGACAAAAATGGACGTCAACAATGTCGATGATGGGGGAAACATCATGGCCCTCCTTCGACCGGTTTATCCTTGTTGACTTCAACACATCATCCGAGGATTAAACCTGGAAACCAATCAATTACCTTGGGCCTGCATGCCTCAATGGTAGGTTACCTCGCTTTCAATAGTAAGTTCACATCATTAACTTATGACTGGAAGATTCCTTTGAGTGTTCGACCTCAACTCATTGATTCACATTCAGTGGTATGTACTATGATACCTTGGGGATCGTTGACATCAATGGTGATTTTCCCTCGCACTTGTTAATGGTATACATCAATGACCAATAATCAAGTGGTCTATACGACCCCCAAATTCAAAACATTGTAATCACATAGTTAGATTAGTATCATTGCGGGTTCGGATTGAAGACCCTAGGTTAACTCATGTATCTTACCTAGGTTGCGATGGATATTTTTTGAGTCATATTACACAGATCCACTTTTATGTTGGTCGTGGTTGTGTTATCATCTCATCATGGATCTAAGATTGTGTCTTGAAGCCATGATTGTGTTTAGTCGATCTTTACTATCATGGATATGCAATGTATTGGTCGGCATCCATGTTATGAGTCAATTGAGACATATATCTCAGATTCAGTTGTACTGCAAGAGGTCTTTGTTTGTCACTCCAATTAACAATCCTTGCCTCATATTTTTCCCTATTACAACCCATTTCACCTACCTATTTTTCCAGCTTCATGCTTTGGGGGGGATTCTGTTACACCAAAATCTCATCATCATGAGTTATGTGTCCTCTATATGCCCTGATTCCTAAAGTACTTGGGCTAAAACACCAAAAGAGAAGTTGATGATCATCCCTTTAACTTTGTGTTGTCACCCCGACACGCACTGAGCTCTAGAAAGGTGCATTAGAATTAGGGTGATGCGTTCTGCACCTTAGAACAGTGCATTAGTGATGTTGGATGATCTTACACAAGGTGCATCACCCTCCCATTGGCGCAAGTTTCCCTTGTGCAAAGTGCGTCGTTGTTGGTTAGAATGGATAAAGAGAACATTCAGGCGACTTCTCGAAGCTTGGATGGCATGGAGACTTATCCCTACATATATGGAAAGGTGGCATTCGCTCCCCTTACCTAGTGGGATGATCCCTTAAGCCTCTCCACTAAATCCTCAACCTCTCCTATTTAGTTAGCCCTATATATATGAACTCCCTCTCCATTGTTAAGAGAGGAAGTATAGAGTACCTATATGCTAGTGGAATTTTGCTAGGAGATCCTCTTCATGCATTAGGAGGCTAAGCATTTGATCTTGGAGGCTAGGATTGCTGGAAGGAGGTTATGACATCAAAGAATTGGTTGTAACCCCTCTCTCTTTGTACTTCTTATTATTACATCTAATACAAATTCTTTCCATAAACTTGTTGTATTGATAATTTTTTGGATTAACCTCTTTGATTGTTGATCTAGATTGATTCACAATTATGTGCTTTTATTACTTGTATGTTTCCACATGTCTTGTTTGGTTTTGTAGCTAAGGATCTGAAGATTGGGACTTGGATCAACAAGGATAAAGGAACTACATCCATAAGGTAAGCCATCTCTTTTACTTATCTTTCATTTCCATCAATCTAGGAAAGGTATTTTTGTTATGTACTTGTTTTGTTCTAGATTTGAACCATTCAGACTAGGGAGATTCATTTGAGTTCACCCTTACAGATTGTCCGTAAACAAAGGGGGTTTAACCAATCATAAGACCAATAAACGAGGGAGGGTGCAAGCATGGAGAGATCAGTGCCTAGGTAAATAGATAGATGGAGTCCTCAGAGCTAGACGCCCTTGAGAACCCACTTGGGACTAGGCCAAAGGATGAAAACCTAGAAATGGTTTTCCAATAAACCAAGTAACTAACCCTAGATAATTTTTAGAAGTTTTTGGTGTTAGGGTTTTGAAATAAATGGAATATGGGTAAGCTAGAGGAATTAAATATGTACCTTTTGAGCGTACTTGGATGATGAGAATGAATTTCGATATGATGAGGATTAATCCCGCAAAGAACAAATGAAGGTTTGGTCGTTTCTCTTGCTCACACAATTTTCCCAAGTCCACTAATGTGCCCCTCTCTTCCTGCAAAACCAAGGAGACAAATCTCAATAAAAAAAAAACAATGAAGGAAAATGAAAATGAGAAGTAAATGACAGAGAATAATTGGTACAAATACAAAATTACTCCCTCTGTAACCCAAGATTTGACAAAATATAGTAGGGTGAGCGTCCCCACCAATGCACCCCTCTCCAAATTGTCTTCTTCACCTGCAAATCGAAATTGTGGAACAAAATATGCAACATAGCTACCAAGATCCTTCAGTGCAATGGAAAAGTAGTTTCAATCACCATAGCCAAGCATTCACCTCAAGATGACAAGAATTTAATCACAAAATATTTATTTTGTATTCCAATAACCAAGAGCCAAAAGTCCCTTTACAATGAGGGGGGTCTCTTCCTGAAATAGGAATGAGAGAGATAAAAAACCTATCCACTTTTTGAATTAATGGTCGAGATCAAAAGATAAAACAATAATAATAAACAGCTAAGATGAGTCGAAAATACAATACATGGATCAACTCACTAAAGGAGGGGGGAACACTCACTAAGATGCTTTAGGGGGGACGTACCACATGACAAGTGACTAATACAAGTGAATAAAGCACATGGTGGGGCTATTAGGTGATTATATCCTTCACTATCATGGCCCCATGACACAATGATAAATAATATGACTCTATAACATCACACAGTGACCAAATCGTGCCCCCCTCAAAAGCATAATAAAATATCCAAATAATATCCCAGAGTGCATGTGGACCCCACTGAATGTTGCAAGATATGACGGAAGGTGTGGGATGCATCCAAAAAATCCTCTAATCAAATATCGATCCAATGCCTTGCGTCAATTTCCCAAATCGATTTCCTCAGTGACCATTTTATTCCACTTTTAATCCTTAGAAAATCACCTCTAAAGTAATAAAATTTATGTATCTCTCTTCATGGTGCCTGGGCACAAATATGACTATACCAAGGTGTCTGAGGGTATGGTAATATGGTAATAACAAGTGGTTGGAACCCATACTCCCTCTATAGTTCTATAGCAGAGCAAATAAATATCCAACTGTGTTGTCAGGCCATTTTATAATGGCAATTTGCAATAAAGTGTCAATGTGATTGTAATCTCATCTGGAAGTGCCTATAACTAATATCTAAGTGTTCCAATGGACTCAGAAGGTCCAAATTTACTAGCGATGAGTACTCATACACCCTTTGGATTCCTGGATAATCATTTGCAGTCTCAACCATTCCCGAACAAATAAAAATAATGGTCTGTGAATAATAATAACAATAAAAATCCACCAACCATCATGTGAAACCTATGTCTGCTACATGGAACCATCAAGTGGGAATCATAGGACCATAAATAATCAACCTCGAACATCATTGGTCCAACTCATCGTAGATCCTATGGTTGACTTGGTCAAACTGGGTTGACCAGGACAAGACTGAACAAAATAATGACCTAGGCTTAAAATGCCCGATGTTTCAGGTGAAAATGGATAAGATACGCTCTTTTAATCATTCTAATAGAAAGACTAAATTATAAAGTAGCATTTCACTGGCGGTTAAGAAATTAACACATTAAATATAAGTCCAGAATTAAAATAATCAATTAATCAAAACAAAACCTCAAGAATATAATCATTTGATGGATGTGACCATTTTTATAGGAATGGGTGAAGGTGAAAAATGTAAGGCTAGGATAAGGGAATGACTTTACAAAATCAACACTATAATACTTTGGATAAGGCAAAAGGAATACTCACTTAAGCATATGTCAGATAGTATACACACAGGGGATGGTAGTGTCTCACAAATGGAATAAGTTGTTTTGAGAGGTGCCGATTCCACCTTTAGAAAATGTCTACAGCTCACATCCAAGCTGAAATCAACTCCCTGAGGATCTTTTCTAGAATTGTCGTAACTAGGTGCAAAACTAATCATAACTTGAGGTTCTATGGGACACTTAGAATTATTTGTCCCTTACCCCATCTCACATCCCAATCCGTAGGATTCGTGACGTATTAATCATTACATTTTACCATGGCCAACAGTCTTTGGATTTAGCATGTATTTAACCACTACTTTTTAGGCTGCCTGACCCTTTGGATTTTTCATGTGCTTAGAAGCACAACTAATTGTATCTTTTATCCAGGGTATTTTTCCATTTCATTTCATAGCCCTTTTTCATTGTGCTGAGAAGCACAGTTTTAAATTATTTCCATGGGCTTGCACAAAAGATATAATAATAGTTCACACATGCATGTAATGATGGTAGTACATTTTGCTTTAGGTCTAGCTAACACAACTCACGAAACTAGGGGGATCATCCACAATCAGGACCAAACATCGGGGGCAATCGACCAGAGAGGTCAAGGCATCAAATTTAACTCACCTAAGCTTAGGAACCAACACCAGTGGGTTCTCTTGTCTTAGAAGGATCAAGGCTTCATTAAGTTCGGTTTCCAACTCAAAGCCGAGACACAAAAAAACATGGAAACTATCCAACACATAGGAAAAAGTTGGGGGGTCCTCCATATCATAGGATGAGGTGTAAATCAACATAAAGCCAAATATGGGAGAGAATAGATGGATGGGGGAAGGGAAAGGTGATTCCAAAAATAGCAAGCCATAAATGGTGGGAATGACCACGTCCATACTACTAAAGAGGGTATAACCAATGAGTATAAACAATAATTTCTTATTCCAATTAACTAGATCACTTAGACTCTATACAGACAACAAAACAACCATGTATATATATATATATATATATAGCTATATCATGACCACTAGATACCTAGTCAAGCTACTAAGATGAGCAAAAGAGAAAGGAAAACATATCCAATGCATAACCATATGTCTGTATCTACCATCTGGATCATCAATAGTCGCCGGAACATTGCTTTTATAAATATCTAGGAACTATCACACTACTATGTATGGAACAAAAATGGTCACCTCAGTCATCATATCCGATCTGGGGATGCTATGGTATATGAGTGATCACCAAAAGTACTGCTCATCATAGGCTGATCTCATAAAAAATATGTAAAGGCCTGGCTCAAAAATATATAAGGAACTCCTCTGCAATCATTCTAGCCTGGATACTATGGATGTGATAATAGTTACTAAGGGAACTATCCACATATATTGTCATTTGCAAACCTCCATCAACATATATAACCTCTTCTTCTTCATACTACTCAAATTATTCTTCAGCGGCTACTGGTACAAGCCTCATTCTGCATATTTTCTTCTTTAACTGAGAAATGGAGCTTGGTCTTGCTACTCACAGGTGCATAGTACCATGCTCTAATACCACTATAATATCCCCAATATGAAATATGGAGATATTATCTTAGCCCCAAATAAAGAAATCGAAATGTCTCAAAACTAGGTGTTTTGCTTCAAATAGGCACATAAAGACTGCTTGTATTCAACTGGATCCAAACACCACTATATCTTTTTGATTTTTCCCAAACAAGACACTAGGAATTTCTACACACTTAGAACAACCTACAACACCCTAATGACAGACCTACAAGACATGAGGGAAGGTAGACTCAAAGTTTTGCTTCGATAGTATGCACATTTCAGAGTTCAACATGTTAATTTTTCAGAAATTTCAATCTAATCTAGGATCTTAACCGAGAGAATAACATGTACAACATATCTACAACATATCTACAGCATATCAATCATGGACACAATAATTCAAGCAAACACAAGACACAAAGTTTCACCGGGGAAAACCAAGAAGGTGAAAAACCCTACAACTTCCTCAGAGATAGATAGAGCAATGATACAACCCAAGCATAAGAGATAGTCATCCTAGCAGCAGCTTCTCCTCCTCCACACGTGCGCCACTCTCCAATGAGTGTGTGAGAGAGAAAGTGAATGATCAAATAGAGTGCCTCCCACACTCTATTTATACTTGACTTGACTTGCCTAATAACCTTTACTAGGTCAGCCTTAACTTAACCACATAACATAATGCTGACGGGGCCGACCCCCAATAGGGCGGTCTAATAACTCTTTGACCCACATGAATTATATAGGGCCGAACCCACCAAGGTGGTCTAATAACCTATCAAGTATAAGTTATGACACTAACAATATAAATGACGACACTTCCGTATAGAGGAATAATAACATCTCTATAGGATTACAAACACTTCCGTATAGAGGAATAATAATACCTCTATAGGAATACAATATACATATAGGAAATACATTCCGAAGTTACAAATACATCAACACTCCCTCTTAACTAGGAAGGTATTTCTCGACACAGGTCTTCTAGCACAAGTCTTCTTCTCTGCGTCATCATCATCGAATCATCATCCTCGAATCATTGTCATCATCACTGCTGCTGCTCTCTCAATCAATCTCCAATCTACTCGTCATAGGAAGTTCTATAGAGGCAGTCCTTTTTCATACTGGATGTAGGCCCACCACCTGTAGGTCTTCATCATCACTGGCCATACTGTGGAATCCTCAGGACTTATTACGTGCGTCACAAAACCTTGCAAGAGCATCCAGGCTGTTACGAGCACACGGCTCTACCTGTCAGATCTCCCAAGGATGTATTATATGTGACTGTCACAAAACCTTAAAAGGGTGTCTTGACAAGCAAGATATCTAAAGAGCATCTGAGGCCTTTTTCATCCTGTACAGATCTCCAGGACTTATTACATGTGACCCCTACCACAAAACCTTTAAAGAGTGTCCTGACTAGCAAGAACTCTAAAGAGCATTTGAGGCCTTTTTCATCCTGTCCAGATCTCTAGGGCGTATTACATGTGGTCATGGAAAAACCTCGAAAGAGCATCCCAGGATGGATTATGAGCACACAGCTCAACCTATCGGATCTCCTAGGGCTGGATTATATGCCATAGGACAAAATCTTGAAAGAGCATCTGCCAGATATCCCAGGAGCAGATTACATTCCATAGGAAAGACCTCGAAATATTATCTGCAAATCTCCTAGGCCCGGATTATATGTCCTCCCAAAGAAAAACCTCAAAAGAGCGTTTTCTAGATATCCCAGGGCCGCATTACATGCCATAGGAAAAACCTCGAAAGACTATCTGCAAACCTCCCAGGGCTGGATTATATGCTTATTTGCACAACCTGTTCCATGACCATAGAGTATCAACCTGATACTTACCATACATCATCCTGATGTACACATGATCATCCTGATCATCATCATTGCATCGTCCTAATGCATGTCATCTGGAGCAACATCCTGAAGCTCGTCATCCATGATCATCCTGATCATACAATGCATATACCTGATGCATACCAAGTATATACCTAATACATATCATCATACATGATCCACCTGATCATACAATGTATCCACCTGATACACACACATATACATGATCCACCTGATCATACAATGTATCCAACTGATATATATCAACATACATGATCTACCTGATCATACAACGTATCCACCTGATACATATACAAATACATGGTCCAAGCATCCAACATGATGCATATACATATACATGATCCAACTGATCATAACAAGCATCCAACATGATGCGTATACAAATATATCAAGCATCCAACATGATGCATATACATATACATGATCCAACAGATCATAACAAGCATCCAACATAATGCATACATAGAGTAGTAATCGGAGCATCATCCTGATGCTCATCATCCAGTGCTTACATCCACAGTCATGAGAAGGATCCTCCTCTCACCATGCTTGGAATGGCTTCAACAAATGTGTCCATCACTTCTTCCTCGAAGTGTCGTCAATTTGAATAACACCAAGCCTATCTCTGAAGTACTCAAACTTCACTCTGGCTAGTGGTTTCGTCAACACATCTGCAACCTGCTCATCCGTCGTAACATACAGGAGCTTCACTGCTCCTCTCTGCACCATATCCCTAATATAGTGATATTTGATCTCAATGTGTTTTGACCTGTTGTGGAACACCGGGTTCTCAGACAGCTTCACACAACTCTGGTTGTCACAAAAGATACCAGTAGCCTCTAGCGGGAGATCAAATAACTCAGATAGTAGCTTCCGGAGCCATACTGCCTCACAACTAGCCAAACATGCTGCGACATACTCTGCCTCGGCTATACTTAGTGCTACGCAGGACTGGTTCCTGCTAAACCAAGAGATCACAGATGATCCCATACTGAAGTAGCACCCAGATGTGCTCTTCCTATCTACAGCACTGCCTGCCCAATCTGAATCAACATAACCCTGCAGGCTAAACTTTTGATTCGCATCATACTTGAGCCCATAATCAATTGTACCCTTCAGGTACCTCAGAATATGCTTTACAACAACCAGGTGAACACCTTTGGGATCCATCGGTAACTGGCTCAATGTGTTCACAGCAAAGCAAATATCTGGTCTAGTGTTCGTCAAGTACATCAAGGACCCAATCATCTGACGATAAACGGTGACATCAACCGGATCAGATGAAACATCACACAGAAGCTTCAGGTTCGATGCCATAGGTGTGGCCATGGCCTTGTAGTCCATCTGGTGCATTTTCCATTTCATCACTACAGCCAGAGAAAGTACGGATTTGATGGAGGTGTATCTGGCTATAGGAGCAAAAGTTTCTTCATAGTCAATTCCTCTTTCTGGGAGGAGCCACGAGCTACAACCTCACTTTGTATTTCTCCATGCTACCATATGGAGCATGCTTGATCTTATAGATCCACTTGGAAGTCACAACAAACTTCCCTTTAGGTCTTGGGACCACATCCCAAACATGATCGATTGGTACTTCTAGACCATGGAATCCTTTTACTGTATCCCATATCCTGGGAACTTTATATTCTTCAATATCTTTAATAGATAGTTTGAACTTCGTTGCTGGAACAAATGTTGTAGTCCTTCGTTTGTAGGTGATTGTATATGATATTTCCTACAAAGCAAGTTAAATTGCATGATTAGAAACATCTCATAGTTTTCAGAACAAATTCTTACACATAAATAAATATGTCATACAGTCATGGAATTATTTTAGCCAATGCTTCAATACAACATTTATCCATATCTTGTAACTTTCTAGATGCCTTCCAATCTCTACCAGAACATTTGTTAAGAGTGTGCACAACTCCCAACATGTCAACAAAGAGGTTTCATTCTAGATAAGTAGCAATGGAATGTTGTATAGTGCCATAGTCCACTTACCCATCACATGCATATTAGTAGTATACTGTTCATTAATGCAATTATTCTAATATGCATAATACACACCCTAAGTCTAGGAACATAAGCATATGCATCATTGAACAATATTATTTAAACAAACAAGTATGCAAGAAATGACAATTCAAATACTTATCTTTGTTTGGTTTGTAGGGTGGACTCCCTCTCAATATTTGTTTCCTTGCAGGAACTACTGGAGTGTGCTCCCTCTTGATCTTTGCTTCCTGGATTACCTGTCCTTGGACTTATATTCATCCTGGACCACTATGCATGCTTAAGTGTGCATTAGTGTCATGATTGTGCCATCCTCAAGATCTCATACATAATCATACATTCATTAGTATAGATATTAAAACAACATAATATTAAACATGTATAGTCATGATCATTTCAAACACAGATAATAAACATTAGTATTCAAGGTTTCATGGAATACTTCTTTTACTCATTCATATTCTTATTGACCATAGGACTCTTCTGGTTAGTCATATCATTAATCAAAGTAAGAATCATAATATGCCTAAACCCATGATTACTAACTTCAATGAATAATCATTATCAATCATGCCATGTATACTTATATAAGAGATTCTAACACAAGGTAGGATTCTAACTTGATATAGAAAAACATACCTGGATTAATATGTTAGCTGGTTATTGTCTAACATACCCACATGATGTTTTCTTGTTCTCTTAAGTGACTTGTGTTAGTAACCTGCATATCTGATAGGTTAACCATTATAGAACCAAGTTATACATACCTCGTAAGTAGATCTTCTATGTGATCCATGACAATGGATGAATCTTTGTCTTCATGTCACTGTGGTCATATATTCTTGAACTAGAACATGATTTGTCTTTCTTGATGGACAACATCAACCTCATACAACACCACAATGCATTAGTACAATCATAAGTGTCAAAACCCTAATCAATGAATATATTCTATCATGCATTCATAATTTTATTAGGGTGATACAACAAGTCTAAAGTTAATCAAGGTTGTACTAACCTTAATGAAGACAAACATACCATAAACTTAATCATGAACAGATCTCGAAACATACCTGGATAAGTCATACCTGTCGAGATTACTTGTAATCCTCTTATGTAGGGCCTTAGCCTTATCTCCCTCTGAAACTAGAACTTCTTCACTTATGCAGGTGACCAATCCATTCTCTTCTAGGATTAACCCAATCCACTTGATTTGCAGAAACTAGATCTATAGCTGGATTAGGGTTTATCAGAGAAACCCTAAAAAATCAAACTTTGATTTTCAAACTTCTGAAAAGATAGAAAGATGCGCCTTAATGAGTTGATCAAGCTGGTATACTCAGAATTTGAAAACTGCAAAGTTTCACCCCTCAAAATTGCCTTTGAAACTTCTCGATCTTCTGGACAGGATCCCGAACTAGGGTTTGATAAATCCCACCCTTCTGCCCAACCAAAAGGTTCGATCCAAAGCTCTAAACTTCGATTTTTTTGAGGAGCTTCCAGCCGTGGTCACAGACTTAAAAAATTCCAACTTTTGCAGAAGCCCTAATTTTCCACCTTCTGCCCAACTAAGGTTTGCTCAAGCCCGGCCTTCTGCCCAACAAAAAAATTTGAACTTGGTCTCTAAATTTCGATTTTGATGAGTATCATTCAGCCATGGTCTCCGATTACAAAAATTCCAACTTTCTCTGAAACCCTAATTCCCGGAGCCATGAATGAAGGTGCTCAAAATCCAATTCTGTTTTGACATAAGTATGTACCTGATTGTTTCTAGTGTAACTACGAAATTACAAATCCACAGGGTCTGAAACTTCTACCTGTGGTAGCACAACCTATCATATTTCCAACCGCATAGGTTTGACCTCAATTGGATTCTCTGAGAGAGAGCTATCCCAAGTGTCGCAATGTGACCTGTTTATGGGATAAAATAGGAGATCGAAATTGTACAGAGTTCCACGTTTCACTGGTTCACTTTCGGCCTCTGAACCTTCGACCTCTGAAAGTAAAGTCCGTTCCCTACCTGTCACTTGTTATGAAATTTCATTTGGATCTTTCTAGCCCAAGTTTTGACCTTTTCTCCTAGGTCAACTGTTTATGACTCAGATCTGGAAGAGGAAGAAACCTTAGATTGTATAGATCATAAAAAACAAAGTACAATGAACTAGAAGTTTTTCTTCAGAAACAAGGTACATGGAGATTTTATATTCGACCTGTAAGTGTTTTAGATCTTGAATCCTCGCCAAATGGATTTATAGCGAAAGTTCTACAATGACTGGTATTTTCTATATCAAGCCCTAGCTTTGCAAATGCAACAAGTGTCATAAATTCCATACCATGCCTTCTTTCAGGATAGCTCTGATACCATGTTAATTTTTAAGCAATTTCAATCTAATCTAGGATCTTAACTAAGAGAATAACATGTACAACATATCTATAGCATATCAATCATGGACACAATAATGCAAGCACACAAGAGACACATAGTTTCACCGAGGAAAACCAAGAAGGTGAAAAACCCTGCAACTTCCTTAGAGATAGATAGAGAAATGATACAACCCAAGCATAAGAGATAGTCCTCCTAGAAGTAGCTTCTCCTCCTCCACAAGTGCGCTACTCTCCAATGAGTGTGTGAGAGAGAAAGTAAATGATCAAATAGACTGCCTCCCGCACTCTATTTATACTTGACTTGACTTTCCTAATAACCTTTAATAGGTCGGCCTTAACTTAACCACATAACATAATGCTGACAGGGTCGACCCCCAATAGGGTGGTCTAGTAACCCTTTGACCCACATGAATTATACACGGCCGACCCCACCAAAGTGGTCTAATAACCCATCAAGTATAAGTTATGACACTTACAATATAAATGACGACACTTCCGTATAGAGGAATAATAACATCTCTACAGGAATACAAACACTTCCGTAGAGAGGAATAATAACATCTCTATAGGAATACAATATCCATATAGAAATACATTCTGAAGTTGCAAATACATCAACACAACACACATGGGAATACCATTTGGGTAGAGACCCAAATGACCGAAGGAGATTTCCCCAGGAATTATGTGTATATGTAATGTACCCAACCCAACTTTAGGCACATTAACTCAAAAACCCCAAAACATTTGACTAGAAACCTAAGCTTAGGGCACTGACACCTATAGATCTTTCAAAATTCTTCAGGAATGGATTCTAGGGTTTTTTGTAGGTTAAGGATACCCTACAACAATCCTAAATAGACTCCCAACTTCGACAGTTGCACATTCTCTGGGTGCATCACGCCTGAGAAGACTCCTTTGGCTAAACCAAAGGCTTCAAGGAAATAGCCCTGGGACTTATGTGGAACCCAATGGATTTTGTTCTAGATATGGAAGTGGTTGGCCTGTAAACTACCCCAACTAGCTAGGGAAACACTTAGATTAACAATTAGGATCAATTGGGCACAATTTGAAGCTAAAAGATAAATTACTAGTTTTAGGACTACTCTAGTAGTTGATTTCCAAGCGTTTTCAAATGGCTCAAGAAGGTCACTAATTTCTAAAAAAGGGCTTGGGATGGATTTGTTTGACCCTTACCAACCTACAAAAACTCACAAAATGCAATTTGTATACGTGGAAGACAATTTGTTGCATCAATTCAGAATACTAGCTATATTTGACAACACAATGAGCATATGAAAAAATCCATTGAAAAGAAAGAAAAAATTGAAGGACATGGAACAAATTGATATTATTAACTTGCAGAAGAGACTATATACATCACAGGGCTATAAATACAGCATCAAATATACATGAAATCAAAATCTTCATTCAATATCATAGACAATCACTAAACATTGCAGAAAGCTCACTAAGTCTACTGGATGTCTCCAACATTGATAGAACATGAGCTCCGTTGTTTGGAAGAGAATTGGACCTACAATTTTACTCAATGAGAAAGGTTGATTTCCATCCTCCTCGTGTTCTAGATGAACCTTCAACTAGTGTGGTGAACAGAAGGGGAACATCTCCCAATTGGTGGCTAGGGGCACCTTTCCCAAGTCTTGAAAAGCTTAGATCTCTTCAGATAAATAATCAAATTGGAAAAATATGTCCATGGGTGTCATACTCTTCCTTTAATAAGTTAGTTGGCTTTTGATATGCATTGTAAATTTGTATGTGTACCATTAGCCTCATCCAATGTGCCCTCACTGGCTAAATTTGAGCTTGCATCTTTATCTTACTTTTTCCTTGCTTTCTTGCCTTCCCTTCTTTAGTATGCTTTTACTGCTTTTGGAAATTCCTTCTTTTCCTTGATTTTTTGCTGATTTCCTGTTTTTCTAGTGCTTTCTTGATTTTCTGATACTTTCTGCTTTTCTCTTCTTTCCTGCTTTTCTACTACTTTCTTCTTTTCTTTGCTTTCCTACTTTTATGCCGCCTTCCATCTTTTTAGTTTCTTCCTTTATTTTTTCTTGTTTTCTTCCAGTTTCCAGTGTGGAAGACAACTCATAGGGTCCACTAATTTTCCTATGTTCCCTCTAGGGACACCTAAGCATCTCCAACTGATCACAATATTAAATACTAATTAAATATTTACAAACTTTGAGCTTCATTGCTTCTCTATAATTTAATTTAATTAAACAAAATAACCATGGACCAATATTAATCCTCACTAATCTATTTAATTTTTCACTAGGACCCATGGGGTCTAATGGTATAGTGGTTTCTCCCTGGTGCTATAAAAAATTGGGACATTACAATCCTACCCTCCAAAAATTTGCGTGTCCTCAAGCAAATGAAAATATGGATGATGAAGCATTTGTACATTTTCCCACCAACATCTCCAAGCATGCTTCTTAAACCATGTATACATCATCTCCAACACATATGACCCTTTTTGACAACTTGTATTGTTCACTCTTTTCCATCAAGTCATGACTGAGCTTTCTTTTGAAACACTCCATTGCAAATTGTGTTGCAAAACATGGACTGAATTTGACCAAGGCATGGAAAAAAAAAAAAATTCTCTCGTAGCAATTGGAATAGGAATGATCATGCATGTGTAAACTTCTACTCCCATGAGAAATAAGATATGGGCTGTACATAAGGGCTGCTTTAATGATATTTCCTAAAACATCACTATCATGCACTAAGAGATTAGAAAGAAACATCAAAGCAAAATTGCATACTTGTTCATTACCCATTCTTTCTCCTGATGTGGTAGAGAGTGTAAAAGATGAGCAAGTTGAATATGATCTACCTCATACCATGTGTTGCACCACGTTTCATACTTCAATACATACAATGAATCACATGTAGTCCTTTATTGATTCCATACATTGAGCTCCTTATGTGTCAAGATTGACTTTGAACCAATGTGTTCAATTTCAACCTCAAACTTGTCCCTTCTTAAGCATTGTTTGCTCTTAGACAATACATGTATAATGGCTAACACCTCCATGAATTTGAATGGAAAACATCTTTGATAGGGCTTCAACTTCATGGGATTTCTTTTTGGAACCATTACCATTCCAATTCCTTCTTTGGAATCATCTCCCTTAAGCACACATAGTGGAGCGAAACGTGGTGGGGTGAGCTTAGAACATTGATGTGTAACATTTTCTTCATCCTTTTGAGAAATATTTGAAGATTATCATCCCCATAGGAGAACCCTTTCCTTACTTGGGTAGCCACATGTGTTAAGAAATGAAAGGATCCTTTACATGGTGCACCATCCTTACCATGTTCAGTCACATGATCAAAATGCAGTTTCTCTATCCTTCCAATTTCATGTTCAAATAAATTTATATGCAATGATTAGTCTACCCAAGTACATGACATAACTTCCAAGGAAAGAGTGTAATTCTCCAACATCCTACCATGAACCAAAATGTAATCAAAGAAAACCAACACAATCTTACCAAAGTTCTTGATGTATTATCTTCTCATTTAAGAAGGTGAAGCCATAGGTGTATCAATCAAATGAATGTTCATGTATGTAGGTCCCAAGTAGGCACATTGGGCACAATGAGACATTTCTTGAAAAATTTCTTCTTCCAAGTGAATTTGATGATGATGACTAAGGTGGAGATCAATTTTGGGAAGGTTCTCACCCTTATTCATCTCATTCCTCTTAAGAGGTGTCTTTGTCCCCCATAATGCTATGTGAAATATCCATTTGAAGAACTTGAGACCAAGGATGATTCCAAGGTCCCAAATGAATCTGAGTGGGAAGTGTTTCCTACTTCCATCTCTACACTGCATGGTGTCCACATAATGATCCTTTGGAAGAATCCCAATCCAACAAGGTAGAATTTTTGGTGTCCATCTATCATATGGTTTCCCATGTAGGAAACAAGACCACTACTTCACATGGATAAACTACTAGAAATGAAGTGTGGCTCGCCCTCCGGGATCCCATTGATCATGTTGCATTCTTCCCAACATTGTGGTCACGTGGAACAACTTGTCATCCCAAAGGATACCAGGGTATCCCATAACTATATTGGAATTTCACGACTTCCAATGCCTCTAAAAACCTTTTCTTTTAGATCCAACGAGGTTTGCATTGCTTCTGGGGCCATCTGATTTCTTGCATGCATTGTTGTCTTCAACATGCCATGAGTGCAAAATAAACTTATCCTACATGGTGATTCAAAATTTGTCATGTAGTTTCTCACCTAATCCATGGATGCATGAAGAATGGATATATCTAATGGCTGCAAAATATGTCTTCGTTTCTACTCACTTGTCAAAACAATGTCAGGCACAACAAAGATTTCATTGCAGAAACAGAAGGAACATTTACCTCCCAAAGTCTTCATCCCAATAGTGCATCTATCCACCCAATAAATGAATGAACAAACACCTTTGTTTGCTGATCCATATGGGATTTGGTCAACCACCTCCTCCAGAGCGAAAGCTTCTTTCCATATAAGAAACTTATGAGTTCTTTCTTTCAAGGCATGGATGTTAAACAATCCTCTACAGTTGTAGGCAAGACTTGTGCTTCCTGATGTACTTGTCTACCCAATCCTTAGATAAACAAATACCATTTCTTGTAGACTCAAATGGTATGTCCTTATCTAATTCTCATATAACTAAGTCGTCATCTATGCTTTTCTTCATATTAGCAAGTGCTTGTCCAGAATCTCTTATATATTTGCTCTTCATAAGCACCGGAAAATATGAATTTTCCTCATGTACAACTCTCACATGAGGTTCCTCCTTCAACCTCGATGTATGTTGATGTATATGTAACTTCGAAATGTATTTCATATATATTTATTGTACCCTTATAAGAGATGTGTTATTCCTCTATAAGGAAGTGTCGTCATGTGTATTGACAAGTGTTGCAAGTGTGTGTACTTGGTGAAGGGTTATTAAACCACCATGTGTGGGGCCGGCCCTGAAATATATATTATATGGTTGATATACCTAGCTAGACAAGTCGGCCCCATAAGGTCACTGGGCAAACAGACTAGTATAAATAGAGATCAGGAGATCTCTATTTGGATCACTCGGAAACTCACACTTCTCTCACTCAGAAAGTGGCGCACTAGTGTGGAGGAGGATCATTTGCTACTAGAAGACTATCTCAGTGTATTTTGGTTGTACTTTGTTTGAGCCATTGCTCTCTCTATCTCTAAGGAAGTTGTGGGGTTTTTCACCTTAAGGTTTTCCCCACGGAAACTCTGTGTCTCTTGTCTCTCATGCTTTTGATTCTTGTGATGCTTGTGATGTTTATTATGATTGTTATGCATTGATATACTGTACATGTTATTCTCTCAGTAAATATCCTAGAGTATTGTGAATTAATGCTCAAAATTTAACATGGTATCAGAGCTAACTTGAGAAGAAGACATTTTGCAGTGACGGAAACTTGCGTTTCTTGTTTATTGGGTTTCTATCCACAGATTTTGGAAAAGTAGTATAGTAGATTGACTCTACTCATCAAGGAGAATGTATCTGTCCAATTAGAATTCAATTCTGAGCATTTTCAGATTTGGCCCTAAAAATTAGGGTTTCCACAAAAATAGTCATTTATGAAATATGAAGACATAGCTGGATGCTCCTTGCAAAAATCGAAGTTCAGAGCTTTGGATCGAGATTTTTGGCTGGGTATATCTCTGGGAAACTCAAACCCTAATTCAAGGCTCTCCCTAGTGAACCTGGGAGGACAAAAAGACAAATTTGAAGGGTAAAGCTTTGCTGATCTCAAATTCTAAATACACCAGGTTGATCAGATCATCAAGGCGCATCTTTCTATCCTTTCAGAAAGTTGAAATTCACATTTTGAATTTTTAGGGTTTTTCCGACAAACCCTAATCCGGGACCAGATCCAAGTTTCAGCTTTTCAAGTGGTAAGACCTAAATCTTTTCTATTTCCATTTGAAGTACTCTTTAAGATGTCTCACCACACCAAGCTTGAGGATAATCTTGAAGGGGATGATAACTTTCGAGCTTGGAAGTATAGGATTGGGTTAATCCTGGAAGAGAATGAGTTGAAGTCATACATAAAAGAAGACATCCCTATCCCAGAGGATGAAGAGGCTAAGGTATTGCATAAGAAGAACTTGGTCAAGGCAAAGAGAATCATTGCTGATTCCATCAAAGACCATCTCATACCCCATGTGTCTTCTCTAAAGACACCCAAGGAGATGTTTGACTCTTTGACCAAGTTATTTGAAGGGAAGAACATAAATCGGAAGATGACTCCGCGGAATCAATTGAAATGGGTTAATATGTTGAATGGAGAAACCATTCAATCTTACTTCTCCAAGGTCTCTCAGATCAAGGAACAACTTGAAGCGGTGGATGAAGTAGTGGATAATGGTGAAGTTGTTATGACCACTCTGAATGGCCTTCCTAGGTCATGGGACTCCTTTATTCAAGGAATCTGTGCAAGAAAGAAATTGATTTCTTTCAGTAAACTGTGGGAGGAATGCTCTCAAGAAGAAGCTAGGCTTGTATCTCGTGAAGAAAAGATGGGAGGTGAAGATCAAGCTCTCACAGCTCACACCAAAAGAAGCAAGCCCAAGAAGGAGCACTCTCACCACAAGAGATCCTATCACAACCAACAAAAGAATAAGAAGGATATAAGATGTTTCACATCTAATGAGAAGGGTCACTTTGCTTCAGAATGTCCCAAGAACAAAAGGGATAACATCAACTCCAGCAAGAAGAAGAAGGGCAACAAAAGAAAGTTCCATGCTCATGCTGCTGAAGATGATGAACCTCCAAAGAAGAAGGCTAGGGAATAAAGTGATGATAGTGATGATGACTCATCAAGTGAAGAAGAGTATGTTCTAATCTCTGCTCTCATAGGTACTATCTCCCATGTTTGTAATGATTGGTTAATTGACAGTGGGGCTTCCAAACACATGACTGGGTTTAAGGAATCTTTTGTAAACCTATCTGAACATGAATCACCCCATAAGGTGAAACTTGGGGATGATTATCAATACACAATCAAAGGAAGTGGTGAAGCCTCCTACAACCTAGATTCTGGAAAATATTTGAAGATGAAAGAAGTCCTTTATGTACCTGGGCTCAAGAAGAACTTACTCTCCATCTCTACATTGGATACAAAAGGTATGAGGGTTGCATTTGTGGATGGCCAAGTCCTAATGTGGCCAAAGGGAAAGACCATGGATGATGCAGTGGTGATTGGAGAGCAAGAGGGAGGTTTGTACAAATTGAAGGGACAACCTGAACTTGCTATGGTGACATGAAGAAAAATATTCATCCATAGTCACGGATCACACGGAGGTATGTATGATTTGGTTTTGAAAAAGTTAACTTATGAGTTATGCAGGACATTGAAGAGAACAAGAAAACATTGCTAGACATAACTAGCAAATAGGGTGAACATGTATGTTTTCCTTATATCATAGGATCTCTTATATAAGTATGCATGGCATGATTGATGATGATTGTTCATAAAGACATAGGTTTGAATAATCACGGGTATATGCATATTATGTGTCTTACCTTAATTAATGATATGACTAACCAGAAGAGTCATAGGTTCGAGTAATCATAGGTTTAGACATGTTATGTTTCTTATGATATGACTAACCATAAGAGTCATATATAAACCTTGAATGCTAATGCTTATTATTTCTGTTTGAATTAATCATGACTATACATGCTTGAGATTATTATGTTTTGATAGTATTGAGAATATACTAATGAATGTATGATTTTGTATGAGACCTCAAGGATAACAAAATGATGATACTAACAAGCATGCATAGGGATCGAGAATGAATATAAGTGAAAGAATAGGTAATCCAAGAAGCAAAGATCAAGAGGGAGCACACTCCAGTGGCTTCTGCAAGGATGCAGATATTCAGAGGGAGTTGACCATCTCTCTACATTCCACATCAGAAAGGTGTAGAAGAAGCTACTTCAGCAACTCCTGCAAGGAAGCAAAGACTCAGAGGGAGTCCACCCAACAAACAAACAAAGATAAGTATTTTAATTACCACTTCTTACATATTTGTTTGTTTAAACAAAATTGTTCAATGATACATATGCTTATGTTCCTAGACTTAGGATATGTATTGTGCATATTAGAATGATTACATTAATGAACAATATACTACTAATATGCATTTGATGGGTAAGAAGGCATATGGAATTGTACAACATTACATTGCTACTTATCTAGAATGAAACCTCTTTGCTGACATGTTGGGAGTAGTGCAAACTCTTAACAATGTTCTGGTAGAGATTGGAAGGCATCTAGAAAGTTACAAGATATGGATGAATGCTGTATTGAAGCATTGGCTAAAATAATTGCATGACTGTATGACATATTTCTTTATGTATAAGAATTTGTTTTGAAAGCTATGAGAGGTTTCTAATCATTCAATTTAACTTGTCTTGTAGGAAAGATCATATGCCATCACCTACAAAAGAAGAACTACAACATTTGTTCAGAAACAAAATTATCTATTGAAGATATTGAAGTTCCCAGGATATGGGGAGAATGCCATGATCCGTCGATCATGAAGAATGATGGTTGGGATGCAGTCCCAAGACCTGAAGGGGAGTCTGTAGTGAATTCCAAGAGGATCTACAAGATCATGCATGCTACGGGTGGTAGCATAGAGACTTTTTCTCCTATAGCTAGATACACTTCCATTAGATCCGTACTTGCTCTGCCTGCAGTGATGAAAGATACACCAGATGGATTTCAAGACAACCTTCTTGAATGGTGTAGTTGAAGAGGAAGTATATGTGGAGCAGCCACTCAGTTTCGAAATACATGAGAGGGAGTCATATGTGTGCAGATTGAAGAAAGACTTGTATGGCTTGAAGCAAGCTCCCAGAACTTGGTATGGTAGGATGGACAATTTCCTATCTAGTTTGGGCTTTACCAAGAGTAAAGCGGATTCAAACCTTTACTACAAGGTTGAGGAAGGGAATCCTGTGATTCTACTCTTGTATGTGGATGACTTATTTGTAACAGGAGATGATAGATTGATTGCATATACTAAGAGGAAGATTGCTGCCGAGTTCGATATGAAAGATTTGGGAATGATGCATTATTTCCTAGGTATGGAGGTGTGGCAGAGTGCAGGTGGGATCTTCCTTGGTCAAGGGAAGTACACAGTAGATATCCTGAAGAGATTCAGGATGATGGATTGCAAGGCCATGGCCACACCTATGGCATCGAATCTGAAGCTTCTATATGATGCTTCATTTGAGCCGGTTGATGTCTCTATGTATCGTCAGATGATTGGGTCCTTGATGTACCCGACGAACACGAGACCAGATATTTTCTTTGCGGTGAACACATTGAGCCAGTTCCTGATAGATCCGAGGAGTGTTCACCTGGTTGCTGTAAAGCATGTTTTGAGGTACCTGAAGGGTACAGTGGATTATGGGCTCAAGTATGAAGCGAATCAAAAGTTTAACCTGCAGGGTTATGTTGATTCAGATTGGGTTGGCAGTGTTGCAAATAGGAAGAGCACATCTGGATGTTTCTTTAGTATGGGATCAGGTGTGATCTCTTGGTTCAGCAGGAAGCAGTCCTGCGTAGCACTAAGTACAGCTGAGGAAGAGTATGTTGCATCCTGTTCAGCTAGTTGTGAGTGTAATGTCCCTTGTTAGGAATTTTATTAAAATTGCAATTTTCCACTTTTTTCCTTGGTTCGACCTTTGACTAGTTTCGATCTCTAGGTCCCAAATTTGCCCCAAATGATCCCAAATATTCTGAGAAGGTATATGAATGATATTAGAACATAAATATGTGTTTCAGGGATTCCTTTGTACCTTTAAAACACTTCTGCAAATACTCTTCCAATTCTGGTCAATGTAGGTAACTTTACTAGTGATTTCCCTTTGACTAGTATTGGTCTCTAGGTCTCAAATTGACTCCAAATTCCTTCAAATCTTCAAGGAAGGTGTATGAATGATATTAGGGATTGAATATGATGTTCAGGGATAACATATGGCCACCAAAATACCTCTGCAAACTCTCTTAAGATTCTGGACCAAGTATGCAATTTTACTAGTAATTTGGGGTTCAAATCCCCCTAAGGTAAGTACTGAAAATGGCTTCCCAAATGCCTCCAAACCCACTCAAATTTATGAACAGAGGTATGTAATGTGTTAATTATGTTATTAAGGTCTCATATGCACCATTAATGGTTTATTAAAACTGTTCTCACCCTCTCCCATTCAACTGCAAAAATCACCAATTCGACCCTTGGGGAAATGGCACTATTTCTTCTCCCAATGCAATTAAACCGAGTAAAAATACTTCAAATGCTCAAGTACAGTACATGAAACTTGTAAAATACATCCATGGCAGTCCATTAATCACAAATTCATTATAGAATCATCCATTCATTCGAAATCATCATCAATACACTGGTTCACAACAAGGTAGTGGGGAAATGGCATTGTTCTTCCATTAAAAATGAGATTTATACATTTCTACTTGGAATTTCGACCTGAAACTTTCTGGAGATGAAGAACAGAGTATTTAATTCATATTACAAAAGAAATGGGGCATTAGAATCTCCCCCAAAGAGTACAATAGCTCACCAAAAACGCCCTCCCTCAAGGATCAAGAATATGCCATCAAAACTGGAAATGGTTGAAGGAGCGAGCTGCAATAGAAGAAACCATGAGCTGCCCTGTAGCTTACACCTGAAAATAAAGACTCCATTAAAGCTCCAAATGAAAGGTCTGAATGGCCTTTCCAATTGCCAACTTGGATGGGAATCTTTCACCCTCGAAATTGGCTAAGGCAAGAAACTAGTCATCCACTAGCTCTCCCTCTTCACAAATGCAATTGCAAATTCTACAAATGATCAAAAGCTGGTTTCATTCTTTTTTATTGACATTTATAAACTTCTAATGTCCTCCATGGGTCGAATTCCTTCCAAGAGACTCATGCCAACTCAAGTTGGGAAGAGATTCCAAAGAACGCCACTTGTACAACAATTCCTAGTCTCCCACTTCCACCAAATCACATGTGGAAGCATCTTAGCTTCCCTAACACCCTTGAGCGCCCTCTTGGAGTCTATTTTTAGCCCTGACATGTCATATATGTCATATGTCATCCTTCAGGTCTGATTTGTGTCATAGGTGTCATAGCATCTTCATCATTGTTGTCATAGAGCTAGGGAATCTAGCCCAAGTGTCTCACTAGCTCCAAATTGCCTCTTCCTCTTCCATGGGAGTTACTCTTCCTCTATATTTCAACCTTGGATGAGTAATGCAATGAATAATACCTTTTGGACTCCCCCAAGTATGTTCCCATTCACCTTGAATTCGAATTGGTGAGAGAATGATGCCAAGTGTAGTGGAGAAATCTAGCCATATGTGGGTCCCACTTCCTCCATGTGTCTTCATGATGAAATGCCACTTTGATTTTCACTTGTATATATTTATTTATATCCTTTATTAATTATTTATGCCATTCTAATGTTCAAACATCATTTATTATCCCCATTATTCCAAATCCCAAAGCTTCCACCCCAAACCTAGGAAACTAGTAATTTTCCTCCTTGGCAATTATTTGACCTTTAGCATCAATTTGACAAACTCTAATGAATAGGGCCAATGTGATTAGGCCATTTTGACCCAATACCAAATTTGGGACATGACAGTGAGGCAGTATGGCTTCGGAAGCTACTGTCTGAGTTATTTGATCTCCCGTTGGATGCTACTGGTATCTTTTGTGATAACCAGAGTTGTGTGAAGTTGTCCGAGAACCCATTGTTTCATGACAGGTCGAAACACATAGAGATCAAATATCACTATATCAGGGATATGGTGCAGAGAGGAGCTGTGAAGCTCCTGTACATTGCAACGGATGAGCAGATTGCAGATGTGTTGACGAAGCCACTAGCCAGAGTGAAGTTTGAGTACTTCAGGGAGAGGCTTGGTGTTCTTCATATTGATGACACTTCGAGCAAGAAGTGATGGACACATTTGCAGAATCCATTCCAATCATGTTGGAAGGAGGATCCTTCACATGGCTGTGGATGTAAGCGTTGGATGGTGAGCATAAGGACGATGCTCCAGTTACTGCTCTGTATATGCATCAGGAGGATGCTGGATATGATCAGCTGGATCATTCATATGTATATGTATTTACGCATCATGTTGGATGCTGGATATGATCAGTTGGATAAATTATATGTATATGTATGTATGCATCATGTTGGATGCTGGATATGATCAGTAGGATCATTTGTATATGTTTTGTATATGCATCATGTTGGATGCTTGGACCATATATCTGTATGTGTATCAGGTGGATACTGTGTATGATCAGGTAGATTATGTTGATATGTATCAGTATGATCAGGTGGATCATGTTTTTGTATTTGTATCAGGTGGAAACATTGTATGATCAGGTGGATCATGTATGATGATATGTATCAGGTAGATACTTGGTATGCATCAGGTAGATGCATTATATGATCAGAATGTTGCTCCAGATGACATGCAACAGGATGTTGCAGTGATGATGATCAGGATGATCATGTATACATTAGGATGATGTATGGTGAGTATCAGGTTGATACTCTGTGGCCGTGGATAGGTTGTGTAGATAAGCATATAATAGCGCCCTGGGAGGTTTGTAGATTCTCTTGCTAGGTTTTTCCACTAGCATATAATAGCTCCCTGGGAGATTTGGCAAATGCTCTTTCGAGGTTTTGCTTTGGGAGGACATATAATAGCGACCTGGGAGATCTGCAGATAGTCTTGCAAGGTTTTTTCCTATGGCATATAATTTGTCCTTGGGATATCTGGTAGAATCTCTTTCGAGGTTTTGTCCTATGGCATATAATAGTGCCCTGGGAGATCCGATAGGTTGAGCTGTGTGCTTGTAATAAGTCCTGGGATGCTCTTGCAAGGTTTTGCCATGACCACATGTAGTATTTCCTTGGGAGATCCGATAGGTTGGGATGTGTTCCCGTAATAAGTCCTGGGATGCTCTTGCAAGGTTTTTTGGTGACCACATATAATAGCACCTTGGGAGATCCGATAGGTTGCGCTGTGTGCTCGTAATCAGTCCTGGGATTCTCTTTCGAGGTTTTGTGGTAGGGTCATATGTAATAGCTCCCTGGGAGATCCGATAGGTTGGGTTGTGTGCCCGTAATAAGTCCTGGGATGATCTTGCAAGGTTTTGTGACGCACATAATAAGTACCGAGGATTCCACAGTATGGCTAGTGATGACGAAGACCTGCAGGTGGTGGGCCTACATCCAGTATGAAAAAGGACTAGCTCTGTAGAACTTCCTATGATGAGTAGAGTCAGAGATTGGTTGAGATAGCAGTAGTAGTGACGATGATCCCGAGAAGAAGACTTGTCTAGCAGAACTGGGTCGAGAAATACCTTCCTGGTTAAGAGGGAGTGTTGATGTATATGTAATTTCGGAATGTATTTCATCTATATTTATTGTACCCTTATAAGAGATGTGTTATTCCTCTATAAGGAAGTGTCATCATGTGTATTGACAAGTGTCGCAAGTGTGTGTACTTGGCGAAGGGGTATTATACCACCATGTGTGGGGTCAACCCTGAAATATATATTATATGGTTGATATACCTAGCTAGACAAGTCGGCCCCATAAGGTCACTGGGAAAACAGACTAGTATAAATAGAGATTAGGAGATCTCTATTTGGATCACTCGGAAACTCACACTTCTCTCACTCAGAAAGTGGTGCACTAGTGAGGAGGAGGATCATCTGCTACTAGGAGACTATCTCAGTGTATTTTGGTTGAGCCATTGCGCTCTCTACTCTGAGGAAGTTGTGGGGTTTTTCACCTTAAGGTTTTCCCCATGGAAACTCTGTGTCTCTTGTCTCTCATGCTTTTGATTCTTGTGATGCTTGTCATGCTTATTATGATTGTTATGCATTGATATACTGTACATGTTATTCTCTCAGTAAAGATCCTAGAGTATTGTGAATTAATGCTCAAAATTTAACAATGTATTTCATGCCATGTGCACATGATCATTTTCCATGCATGATGGAGGGTGTGTCATACTTTACACCCTATGAAACCGATCCATCTGCAATCTTGATTCTTGAAGGGCCTCTTGTGCACTCTTCAAAGAATCATTGGTGGCCTCCAACTCATTAGTGAGCCTTTCTGATTCTTCTTCTTCCTCCTTGAGTGCATGATGGCACATGTATGCAATCCAAAGAAGTTGATTTATATCTGAGAGTAATTTCATGTAACTCTCTTTCATATTTCCCAATGTTTCTCTGAGAGTTTGAAGTATCCCAAGAAGTATTCTTTCTCCCAATATTATCCTGAGGCTCTCCAATAGTAGCTTGTGACCAAGGCATTGGTGTCAACAAGTTTCTTCAAGGCTTCCATGATATTCTCTTTGTTCTCCTTCAGTGACCCACCCACATTATGTGCTTCCCAAGGAAGATCCTCCTCCAAGTTTGCTTCATTTAATGGTTGAAAAACAAGAGAAACTTGCTTGTTGCATGAATACATAGCATATGGTTCACACAGATCCACATTAGAATCACTTGCAATACCTCTTTCATGGTATCATGTGGAAGGTATATCAGAGGGTTGCAATAAAAAGTGGCTTCTACAAAACTCAAAATTGTGATTATACCCTTGGGTATATTTTTCATCCTCTCCAAGTGGTTGATTAGTACTTGCATACTCTTCCATTTTTTTGTCCATAGGAAGACTCACCTCTGCAATTTGTGGTTCACACTGCTTCACTTCTTCATTAGATTGGAGCGAATCTATGCATAAGGATTCACTCTTGTCTTCAAGATTTTCTGCTTCCATGCCTTACTCCTTTAGGCAACTTGATGCCTCTTCATTCTTGGTTGCATTAGGATCAAGTCTTTTGGATACTCTTCTTGAAGAAGAACAAAATAATCTCATAAAACTCCCATAAAGGGGTGTTTTTGGTGTAGCTTCGCCTCTTGTCTTCTTGTATTATTCTTTTCTCCGAGTGGTGAAGCAACTTGGTTCCTTCCTTGATGGTATATTGTTCTTGAGAGAATCCTCATATACATTATTAGGATCAAATCCAAACCTGCAATAAAAATAATCTTTGAAATGATTGGCTTGACAAACCTCTTCCCCCAAGGCAAGATACTCCTGGTAGTGGTGGGGCAAGTTTTCAGTTGCAGCTATCTTCTTTGCTAAATACTTCTTTACCATTGGAGGATCATACCTTATGTATTCTATGTATGTAATGTTGCATGTGAAATCCTCCTCCTCATGTCAAATGGAAAAAAATTCATTTATGTAAATAACTTCTTCCTCTTCATAATGATCCCAATCTTCATCACCCACTGGTATGATCCTCATAGATGCAAACTTGAGGATGTGATATGAAATATTACTTCAACTGAGAGTTTATTGAGCCTGGTATTTCTACTCACAGGTGCAAAGGACCATGCTTTGATACCACTTTAATGTACCCAAACAAATTTTAGGCACACTAGCTCAAAAACCCCTAAATGTTTGACTAGAAACCTAAGATTGGGCCATTGACACCTATAGATATTTCAAAATTATTCAGGAATGGATTCTAGGGTCTTCTATAGGTTAAGGATATCCTACAAAAATCCTAAACACACTCCCAACTTCGACAATTGCACATTCTTTGGGTGCATCACACCTGGGTAGACTCCTTTGGATAAACCAAAGGCTTCAAGGAAATATCCCCAGGACTATGTGGAACCCAATAGATTCTGATGCAGATGTGGAATTTGTTGGACTGAAAACTACTCCAACCAACTAATATAACGCTTAGATTAACAATTAGGATCAACTGGGCATAGTTTTGAAGCTAAAAGTTAAATTACTAGTTTCAGGACTGCTCTACTAGTTGATTTCCAAGCGTTTCCAAATGGCTCAAGAGGGTCACAATTTTGTGAAATAGGGATTGGGACGGATTAATTTGAGTCTTATGAACCTGAAACAACTCATAGAATGAAATTTTGATATGTGGATGAAAATTTATTGCATCAATTATGAAGACTAGCTAAATTTGACAACACAAAGAGCATAGGAATAAAAATCCATTGAAAAGAAAGAAAACTTTGTAGGACATGGAACAACTTGAAATTATTAACTTGTAGAATATACCATATATATCACAGGGTTGTAAATACAACATAAAATATCCATGAAATCAGAATATTCATTCGATATCATAAATAATCACTAATCATTGCAGAAAGCTCACTAATCCTTTTTCAGTTCATAAGGGCAAGAAATGACCAGTTTCTAAATGATTCCAAGTGACACCAAAGGATCACTATTTTATAATTTATTGATTGGGATGGGTTTAGTTGCATTTAATTTAGCTACAACAATCTTCAGGATGAGATTTGGTAGCATAGAAAGCAAGTTATTTCATCCAATCTTAAAACTAGTAAATTTTGCCAATGATTCAAGAGCATAGGTGAACATAAACACAGAAAAATGGAATAGATTGAATGGGAATGGCACACTTTGTTATTGTTTCTGCATAAATAAAATCATATACATACATATGTTTGCATTTGCAGCAGTAACATCAGGAAGAAACTAAGAATCAGGAGCTTAGTAATTGCAGGAAGAGAGATAGGAAGATTGACTTCAATACAATATATTTCCCTGCATGTATCTTGAATCTCTTGGAAATAATTCAGCTTCAGATCTGAAATTCGACCTTTGAGGAGTGTCCACAACCTGTTGTAGAAGTATAATGGTCCAAGGTATGATCTAGAGTAGCCACACTTTCATGCAAGTTCTCTACCTTTAACAGTACCCCACACACTGGAAACTAATAACTAGGAATTCACCAAACTGGAAGCTACTACATTCACCAACTCCAACCTTCAAACCAAACCAAACCATTATGTTGCATAACATCTGAAATGTTATTCTAATGCTGCAATGAATCTCAATGAGATGGACAGGATGTCCAACTCCTCAATCATCAGCTGGAATGACTTCACAATCTACGAACTAGTTTACTGGTTGTAAGGGGCACATCACCCAAGAAAGCAAGGGAAACATCTCCCAAGCTGTGAAAATAACAGAGCTCTCTAATGAAAGTAAAAAATACCAAAAGATGTGAAATGGGAGTGCTCAACCTCCTTTTAAAAAATTCTCTCGTGAAAATAATAAAATAATAATAATAAAATTAATTATTTTAAAGAGAGAATATATTTGATACGTTATTGGCACATGTAGACCCACTCTATATCATGAAGTGTTCCCTCCTTGTATAAATTTAGGACCTATATCTTTATTGATATTCCTTGCTTTCTTTATTGCCAGTTACTAATCCTTTCATTGCAAAAAGATGGAAACTTCTACGTTTCCACTTTCCTGATGTTTTTCCTACTTTGCAGCTTCTTTTCTTTCTTTTAACTACTTTTTCTAGATCCCTTGAGTGGAAATATATCATATGCCCCCCCTTCACCCTTCCTAAACCCCCTCCTTATCCAAATTAATCAAATATTTCATTAATATTAATTTTCTTGGACCTCATACATTAAAATTTCATAATCACGTCTCCTCTGCAATCATAAATTATTTTACAAGTTTAGCATCAAGCTTTGCAAAAATTTTAACCTCTTCATCAACTTTCTAATTTTTCTTGATCTATACCAGATGAACTCAATCCAATGCATGCCTAGTCCTATGTAGTGGTCCATAGCAAAAAATTTGGGGACATGACAATTCTTCATGGAAGAGGACAAGGGTGAAGTAGATGAAATGGAGGAGCATAAGAGGAATATATTAAAATACAAAGAGGAGAAGTGGAAACAAAATATTAGGGTGGTCTGGTTAAATGAGGGAGATGAAAATATAAATTCTTTTTCATACTTATGCCGACATGAGGAAAAAAATTAAACACAATATGGGAAATTAGAAAGGAAAATGATGTCTTGATTTTTTGGGCATAAGGATATGGAAAAAGAATGTGCAAGTCAATTTGAGAATATATAAAAAGAATCCTTGAAATATTAACATAGTAAAAAATAATAGCCATTACCTTTTATCTTCCTATCTTTATTAATGAATAAAAAGAGTGATGGTATGGAGGCTATCACTAAATAAGAGCTAAAATAAATTGTCTATGCATTGCAAAGGGATACGAGCTCGGGCTGGATGGCTGGTGAACTGATTTTTTCATAAGTTTTAATGATCAAATTGAAAATGATATTTTGAAAGAAGCAATAGAAAGAAGGGCAGATGATGCTAGATTGGGAGCCTTCAAGGAAACCTTCCTGGTAGTGATTCCAAAAAATTATTCAACCTAATCCTTTGAAGACTTAATATCTATTTATTGATGTAATTCAATTTATAAATCGATTGTAAATGTTATTACAGTTTGTTTAAAGTCCATATTGTGAAATTCAATTTGTAAGATCTGTGCAATGGTTATAAACCATTTGTTTAAAATCCATATTGTAAAATACAATTTAAAAAATCAATGTAGAGGTTATAGCAATTTGTTTAAAGTCCTTACTATGAGTCTCTATCTCCATAAAACAATTTGGTTTCCTAATAAGAGGGGAATATACATGATTCGATTGGAATTTGCTAAAGAAGATATGCATACTATAAGCAAAAAATGTTGAATCTATCCTTCATTATAAATTGGAACTCTTAAGGAATATGATAAAGTAGGAAATATTTACTTAAGACTTGTGCTATTGCAAGTAGGTTTTAAGTTTCCTTTTGTTATCTAGATTGAAGCTTTCCTAACCTAAGTTTCCTTTGTTATTCTAATGAATGGCTTTGCTTCAAATTTGTTCACCTCATCCAAGGTTCTAAGAAAAGCATGCATGTTGTTCTCATTTCTAATTTTCCTCATGGAATAAGGAAATAAGAGATACACATAATAATTAAAAAAGGAAGTGGGGGCACAAAAGGAATTAAAAATATTTAGAGACCTATAATTAACCCACCTCCTTTTTGGTTGACGATACAAGTATATTTGGAAATGTGATTGTATATAATGCTAAGTCATATGAGCAAAAAACTTAAATTGCTTGGAACTTTGACATGAATCGTGATAACTGCCCATAAATTATTCCATATCCATGAAAAAGGTTTTACCCTAGCATGAACATATTGCCATGACAATGTTGCATTATTGGTATTCCTCAATTGATAATTACATCAAATACTTTGGTTTTTGAATTAATACCCCAACACATATGGTATTAAATATTGGAAGTGGATAACCTATAGAGTGTAAGAAAGAATAAATACATCGTGCTCAAGAGTGAATAGAGAAAAGGGGGATATGGCATTAATATATTGAAAGAAATGTGATCGTTAAAGATGGAGGGATGAAAGTGACTTGGTTGAGAGAAAAATGGTGAGGAGACTCATGTAGTTAGGGATGTAATGTTAAAATAATGAAAGAAAATATAAATTCAAATAATGAAAGAAAGAATAATAATTAAATAAAATAAATTAATTTATAGAAACAACATATATTTTTTAATTAAAATAATCTAATATATTTGAAAATAAATAAGTAAACTTAAATTAAATTAATAATGATAAAATAAATAAATAAACTTAAATTAAATTAATAATGATAATGAAAACCATTAGAAATTGAGTTAAAATGTTTTAAAAAGAATGATATTTATAAGGAATAAAATAAATTAACAATGAAAATTAAATCCATTATAAATGGAGTTAAAAAGATTTTATAATAATAATAATAATAATAATAAAGAATGAGGATGAAGGGATAATTTTAGGGTTAGAATATTTTAAACATCATAAATGTTAGAATTAATAATTTCACTTTAATTAATTTAATAAATATAAAATCAATGAATTAGGGGGAATAAGGGTAAAGTCTTTAAATTAAGGAGTGAAAAAAAATAAGAAATTTTAAAGAAATAACCTATGTAAAAATTATAAGTAAACTTGGGTCAATTTAATGGTGGTAATATCATTAATTTAAGGAATTAAATTAATATAATTACCCAAAATAATGTTAAAAGGAAAATAAGAAAATTACAGATGGTCATGACTTGGTTAAATTATTGAGGATCCATGAAACTACCACTTTGCAAAATATGGATAACATTAAAATTATTATTACTTCTATGTTTAGAGAGAAAATGTCGTGCAAGGAAAGATTTAGAGCTTAAAATTAAATTATGAGATTATAAAGAGATCATGTTACCCTAATCTCGAGGATCAAAATTATCTTTCTATTTTAATGAGCTCAAAGAAAAAACTAATATTTCCAAGTTTAGTGAGCTTCATAGTGAAATTTGGTGCTCGACAAATGTGGTTGGATGAAAGGATATGCCCAGTGACCTCTCTATCCTTCTAACTCCTAAAAACTATGACAACTCCTCTTTAAGTTTTTTGAGCATAGGAATAATATTTTTTTAAAACAAATCAATTAATTTATGTTCCCGTCACCATTTTATTTATTTTAACCTATCCTTTTTATTATTATTAGTATTCTATTTTAAACCTTTTGAAATACATTTCTATGAAATTAATTATCATTATTAATTTAATTTATTTATTTCAAATATATTAGATTATTTTAATAAAAAAAAATTGTTCCCTTTCTATAAATTAATAAATTAATTTTAATTTAATTATTAATCTTCTTTCATTATTTGAATTTTTTTTCTTTTCATTATTCTAACATTATTTCCTAACTATATGAGTCCTCTCACAATTTTTCTCTCAACTAAGTCACTTTCATCCCTTCATCTTTAACGGTCATATTTCTTTTAACATATTAATGTTAGATCCCCTTCTCTCTATTCCCTCTTGAGCTTTCATGCATTCCCTGAAGATGGGGGGAGTGACTACTCAAAAAGTCAGACACAAAATTCTCTCAAAGCTATCTCTAGCTTCCAATATGACTAACTGTGGAAATATGCATTCAATTATAAATCATCCACACTTGTTTGGCAAGGCCTTGGAAGCAAATAATTTATGGCGGTTGATCTCTATAGAGGGTTATAAGCAATCGATCATGATGAAAAAGTACATAGAGAGATAATCAATTGAAGCTTTGGCAAGAGATCTATTGAAAAGGAAACTAAATTGTTCTATATTTGGAAATAATTGGTGGGATATTTCCCTTTGGTGGGTGTTTCCACCTGATACACACTTGGGTAACGTGGCATAAATATTCAAGCCACTTGGTGTGTCCTTGGGGGAAATTCTCGAGTCAAGTACTGTCACTTGATCTTTACTCCTTCGTTTAGGCTAACTCCTAACGAAGCCAAGGGGGGTAGACCCTACGAAAATTTACTAAGGATTATTAGATGTTAAAATGGGAGTGAATTTTTTTAGGAGTTTTGAGATATAATACTGTAACAAGTTTTAAAAAAGTATATAAATTAATTCAATAGCATGTAGAGATAATTCATTCACGACAAGAAATGACTTTAAGCAAATAGTATTGTTGCAAATATATTAGTGCCAATGGAGTCGACATAGTGTTGTTAAAATAAGAAATGTTTTGCAAGTTTATCTTGGTCGGTTTTAAATTATTATGATGAGTGGATTACTAGAAGGAGGATTCTTGATATACCATGAGGCATGAGGAATATGGCCATATTTACCCAATGTGGTTCTACTCATGACAAGTGGGATAGATTGGAGTTGTAGGTGTGTGTTCAACACAGCACCAAATGAGGATGTAGTCTGAAGGATCCCTGTGGTCACTATCTAGTGGTTCTTGCTTCATTGCATAATTTCCCCACAAGAGATAAAGAATCGAGGTGTCGGCTTTCCACCTTTTAGGGAGGTTAATTTTATTATGGAGTGTATTATGAAGTGATAAGATCCTCTTTCTTATTGTCCCACCATTCCAACCCAGAGGCCTATAGTGTTTGCAAGAGCATACAAAGACCAGTAGTTAAACGATTCGTTTTATTTACAAAATAAAATAACTTGAAAGGAAATCTAACTAAACAAGGAAACTAAAATTAATCTAAGGTTAGTAAATCCAAATGAAAATGGAGAAAGCGAAAAAGGAAAAAAAAAATCTCACCTTGAATATGACGTAAGAATCCCAAGGGGGAAAGGTTGTGGGCATTGGGTAGCCAACTTGATCTCTTTATTTATGGATTTTTACATTGGTTAAAGAAGGCCTCTTTATCCTTATAAGTTCAGATGAAAGAGGTTACAATGTTTGGAAGAAAAGAAGAAGAGAAGATAGAAGAGGCTTTATGGAGATTTGGATTACTCAAATTTGTCCCAAAATTGGCACGAAATCCTCTCTACCTATCTGTAAGAAAACAAAAACCAACAAACTAATTTAGTAGAAAAGTGCCCAAATCACTTTGAAAGTGTTTTGGGAAAAGTTGAAAAATAAACCAAAAATTATTTTAAGCTAAGCTAGATCTAAGAAAGCAATAACTAAGAGAAGTAGGCTTGTGATACCAACTTTCTTAGGATTTTGAATTGCCTTTAAAGGGAAACCAATATAAAGCACTGATTTTCTTGATTCAAATTTTAATCTCAAAGAAAATAACTACCTAACAAGTCTTAAGATTTAGCTAAAAATGACTTGCAAAAGTAAGAGTTTCTTATGCTAGATCTACTTGAAAGAATAAAAAAATTTGATACTTTGAGATCTAAGAAAAACTAAAATTATAAATTAGATCCGAAGATGATTTAAACTTTGAGAAGAAGAGATCTAGAACATAAGCTTAGAAAGTAACCAAAGAAGATAATTTGAATTAAAGAGAAAGAAGGTGAAGTAGCTAAGAAACTAGAAAGAAGAGGCTTTCAAGTTTGCTTTGGTGAAACACCGAGGGAATATGTCCTTGATAGATATTGAAGATGTGGAGGATGAAAGAAAGCTCCAACCCTTCTCTAAGTGAGGTTACATGAAACTTGAAAACCCTTGGACAAACAAATGGTTGAAAAGAGGTGTTGCCCAAAGCAGAAAACTAGAAAGCATACAATTAAACAAAATGTGCATGCATCTCCAATAGATCTATTACAATAAATAAGTAAGAGCATAAACAAATAAAAAATAAACTCGTACCCAACTAATAGGTAGCTCTCCTTGTAGGCCCATAGCTAACCAATGAAAATCAAGAAAAAACAAGAAAGATTATACGTTAAAAACGCTTGACAATTAGCATCCACACATGAAGTGCATTACTCCATAGATATTCCTCCAAAGCATTCTTTATTCATATTATTCAAAATATTTCATAAAAAAATTTGGTAGAGATTCAATCCTTCCCCCTTAAAAAAGAGGAAAGAGCTTGCTTTTATAGAAAAAATGAGCTAGAAACCCCAAGGGGGTGTAATTCTCAAGAGAGAAGTGGGTGGGAGGTTGAGAGACATGTGGATGGTGGTTTGGATGCATGCAAGGGGATGGTGCAACCTGACATGAGGTGTACCAACCCCTATTAGTAGGCCTCCACCTCTTCCAATCGGCTTTCCATGTGTAGGAATGCACCCTCCATGGAGAGATTGTGCCCCCCCCTCTTGGTTACAAGACAAATCTTCAATAATGATGTGGATTGGATGCTTAGACACCTCCTTCAATGACCCATCCAATATGCTCAACAACCTTGACACCTCAGAGACATGTTCCAAACATGCTCCCTTTGAATTAGGAATTGGATTTTCCCCGTATTTCCCAATTATTTGACACTTTTTGTCATTTTAGAGAGAAAATCAAAATTAGTAATTGAAAACCACTAATTTGACTCTCAAAAGTGGGTTTATGGGTTAAGTGGGGGATTTGGGTTAAAAAATGAGGATCCCCATGACTAATTTGGTCCCATATACCCACTTTATGACCTTTTGAATTTGTACAATTAAAATACATCATATCTATGATTTTATTAAAAAATTAAAAATTAAAAAATCATAGCGGGGACATAATGCATGTTCACAATACTCTGGGATTATGACTAGCATGGTAATATACATAGACTGTAGGCTTTAATAACCCTCCCAAGGCATAATGATCAACTTAACCACCCCAACTTTGGAGGATTTGAGTGAAAAACTCAAAAATTATGTGTCGCTAAAAAGCGTCGAATAATTAGCAAGGAAAAAACACTCTAGGTGATTATTTTAATGAGTAAGTCCTAAGAAGGACAAGCCTTTTACATCAGGTCATCATGCTGCATCATTTATTACAACTCCCCACAGGGTATGAACATGTAATTTATTAAAAAAGGGTCAAGCTGGTTTGCTAGGACTTTTGATCTTCTGAATTGAAAAAGTATTCTTCTTCGATCTTCACAGGCTTACTTGACATCCAACTAAGTGCAACTTAGGTGGATAACAATGGGTAGCATCCTAAGGTGCATAACTAGGAATGGAAGGAAGGAAAAGTTGAGCCTTGAGCCATTGATTACAAGAGAGTACATATATGCTTTCAAATGAACTCAGAAGCAGCTTGGAAATCAAAGGGTCTTTTTATTTGGCATATGTATACCACTAAGAAGATAAGAATATGTATACAAGAGGAGGGAAGACAAGGGTAGATTGTAACATCCCCAAAATTTACCCAAAATTTAAAATTTTCTATGTAACATTTAATGCTAATGTTTGTATGCGCATTGTAAGGTAATGATAAGAACATCATTGATAACACTCTAGTTCTATTTTAACCAACACATGTTTATTCATTGACTATTGTCAACCGGTTTTTATATGTCGCAAAGTTATAAACTGAATTGTTAAAGTGTGTTGTAATCTTTCCTATAGTATTTAAGTCATAACTTAAATTTGCATTTATGTGGCTAAGACTTTACTTCTACAATGCTTAATTAAGTCAATCTTACGATGTTTATGTCAGCTCTTTTAATGATCAGTTTGCATGCTGACAATTTTGAATTTCTTTTTGAAAAGGGTTCTATGGGGGACCCAAGGCTTACTTAGCTTTTAAAATCTAGCGTACTTACTTTTACTATGACAGGTTCACATGTGAGATATTTAACCCAGTTATTCCAGATTGGAGACAAAAATTGTGACTTGAACAAAGGATGAACTTATAACGTTTTGGTTGTATGCTAATAAATTCATGATTCAACTTGCTCTAGGATTACTCTTCTTAAAGAATCCACCATTATGTAATTTTATAACCCTAAGATCTAATGCTCCAAAATATATTTGGCATGGATTATATAATTATTTATTTTATAATTTTTAATTTAAAACCCTCATTTGTTTATAAACCAAATGTTTATCCTTAATCAAAGGACAAGGATATATGAGGGTATCGTTTATAAATAAATGCTTAAAAGTGTATCTATTCTAAGTGATAACGTGCATGTATAAATCTATTTGATTAAAATATGGGAAAATGATTTATGTTAAATTCATTATGTTGCATACGAGCTATGGTTGACTTAATACTTATGTGGATATTCAATTCTTATAAACTTAATATGCATGGGTTAAATGAGGTGACGAGATAGAATCCCCATGCTAATGCTTGGGAAACTCGAATCATGTAAAATATTTCAATCGTGATGAGGCATCTCGACATTTAAACAAAGGTGACGTGGTTTAAGGAGTTGATAAGGAAATTTATGGTTGACAGGTGAATGGTTTGCCTCGACAGAGGGTAGGATTAACGCCATTAACCACGATTCTTAGTGGATTTTCCATGTGGCTCTGGACCACATGATAGCATTGAATTTTGTGAAGAACCTAACCCATAAAACTTTAACCTCGAACCTTATTTTCATTTTTCAGTTTGTTTGCCTCGGCAGAGAGGCCGACAGCCCTCCGAGGTATTAGGGTTTGAAGAAACATTTGTGCGGTGCTCCAGGGTTTCGATGGTTGTTCTCATGCCGAGCTTGTGATCACAATGAGAAGGTAAATACAATCTACCCAAGCTCTTCCAGTGTTAACTGTTTGTTATTTCATGCAGTCTTGCTTCTAAATACTAAGCTCGAATCGTTTTGTTTTGGTTACTAAGTGACAGGTTGCTTCCCGTTGAAACTTAACCCTTTGAATGGAGTGATACTTACTGGTTATGGCTATGGTGCGTAAAACATGGGTAAGCCTCGGTGGTTCCTTTTGGCAACCTAAGTTGTGGCTCTGTGTAGTGAAAAGGTGGTGAGAAACACAATGTTGCCAGTCTTAGTTCCTTGACGAGTTGCAGTTCGAACTTAAAAATGATCTTGTTCTGGTTTTTACTATTGGCATTTTCCCCCCTTTGTAAGTCGTGTGGCGTTTTTTAAGACAAAGAGGGTTTGACCCTTGAGCCTTTTTGAGCTCGCATTGTTTTCTCAATGCTTCTTACGAATACTATTCTGTAAAAAGAAGTTATGGTTTAATAAATCCACTTATGGATTATTACTGTGTAATATGATTTTAATGTTTGAAACTGGACTTACGGCTTTCTCGTAACTCTTGTATAAATGTTTAGAGTCAAATTGTTAAGGATGGTAAATGTGTTTCTAGCTATGATTGAAATGCTGGGTTGGAACCCTAACCCTCAATGTTTTAAATGTTGATATTTCGATGGTGGTGTTGTTACAGGTTTCGAACCCAACTCTTATTCATACATTTTAAGTTTTAAAAAGAGATAAATGTAAGTCCAACCAACAGGTTGGGTGAGTCAAAACTTGAACCCTAAAATTCTGTGTGCCTTCTTACTGGCTTTACGAAAATGTTTGTTTAAAAGTATTTGTATTAAAGGATGCATATACTGATTACTTAACTCCTGTATTTTTTCTTAATTTCTGATTCCAAACCCTTGTTTCAAGTAACATTCGGTTTGTGAATTTTTAGGTTTATGCTGACCCAATTGGGTGAGCCATTTCGGGTCTTGAACCTGGGTCTTATTAATGTCTATGTTGTATTGTTGTATGTGTAATATTTTGACCTGGGTGATGCCTTCAGTTGTGGCTCAAACCCATGTTGTTTACTTGATACTGTGTGATCAAATTTTATTTTAAAATCTGGAACTTGTAAGTATTAACCCTAGCCTTAAGACTTGATTTCGATACAAGGTTTTTGACCTTTGAAATAATGTTTTAAATAGTGAATCATATCAACCTTTTGTGTATTGCAATAGTTATATTTTTTTATTCATAAGAACCGTCACTTGGTTCAATATTAATTCATTAAGTACGATATGCTCTATGAGGGAATACTCATGTTAATACTAAGTATTATATTATGGTGAAAGTAAGGTCTGCAACCTTGCTCCTAAATTATTTGAGAGCTGAAATAGAAAAAAACTTTGCTTTTACTATATTAAATAATGTATAAATATATATTCTAGGTACTCGTATACGTAGATGGAAGCTCTATGTATTAAGTTTATAATGAAATGATGATAGAAGAGTATTAATTGTACATAACTCCTTAATTGTTTTCTATGATCTATAACTTGGTTTATACAAAGATTTATATTTATAAGATTACTTTGATTTTCTATGATCATGTAATTTGTTAACATGGTTATCTCTATTTGAAAACATAACTGCAATAGTTTATCTATTTACTAAAATTATGTATTTGATGTACTTTTGACGAAGTCGGAACTGACTAGTTTAGAAAATTCTTGTATTTGCATTTGTAATGATATTGCTCCTGTATTTCATCATGGAGGCAATCTCTAGGTTTTCAAATAAATATTATGTCTTAAGATCAGCTTGAAATTTACTGTCTTATAAAGAAAATAGAATAGATTTATCAAACAGATCTTTGCAAAGTTGTTTCTATCTAAGATTATTCAAATCATTCTGATCTATTTATAATTATGACTTCTCTGTACTAGAGTATGCCACTTTGGTGTGTGGAAAAATACAGAGAAGTATTTTGCGTTCATCATTTAATCAAAATTATACTATCAATCTAACATTTAACCTTGCAAATAGAATAATGAGGATTTTCCAGAAATAGATAATATTACAGTAATGAAGCATTTAAGACTACTAAGAAATAACTAAGTTTGGAATGGAAAAATAAGAACATGTTTACTTACATTCATTCAAAAAATTAGGTGAACAGAAAATTAAATAAAATAACACAAGTAAAACCTGGTAATTGCAGAAGGGACAAACACCCAAAGGAGCCCGTTCCACCCAACCAACTCGTGAAGACAACCAAGTTACTTGCCTTAGGACCCCCGAGCCTGTTCACTAAACCACTAGGACGAAGATGCTGTGTGGAAAATGGAATAAATTCCTTTGCAACTCAGTAGTAGTTCCTAATAGTAATACTTCTGCCTTTAGCAATATTGAACTCAACAATGTGGCTGCACTAGTTCATGATGCAGTCTTAACTCACTCAATCACTTACTAGCCTTCCCTGATGGAATCTCTTGTGCTCTCTTGTCTTTCTCTTTTAGAAATGATCACAACCTCCTCTTGAATTCGATGGGTAGATAAAAGCATGCCTAAGACTTTGGTCAGTTTCTTAGTTAATGAGCCACCTGCTTAGTTCCACTTTCTTGGGGAACATGACCATAAAATAGGGAAGCTTCCCCCTACAACAGCTAGAAGTGAATTGAGGATGCTGCCAAGTGTCAGTTTGCTCTCACCCCAGTCCATTCCTCCTAGTGGGTCAGTGAACACTCATTCAATAGCCTCCTTTGGATATTTGTCTCCTCTTTTATTTATTAACAATACAATATTCAAAGTAATTAATTAGAGTCATCCATGACCCCACTTGGTCAATAATCATAAAACTTTACAATAACATAAAACATAATGTTTTTGTCACAACGTAACATGTTCATAATTTGGGTATGTGACAAACACTCCCTCTTAAGTTCAACATCATCCTTGATGTTGCCTTAATCATCATCCTATAATTCTTCCTGGAACAAAATTGGATATGCCACCTGCATGTTACTTTCCAATTCCAAAGTTGCTTTGTCCGAACTAAGGTGCTTCCATTGCACCTTTACCTGTCCAATGGTACGATTATGAATAAAAATATCCTTTTGGTTCCACCTGTACATCATTCCAATTAATCACATGAGTAGCATGAAAAATACATTATGCACTTTAAGATTTGGTGGCAAATCCAACTGATATGCCATTGGTCCTACCCTGGAAAATATTTCAAAAGGTCTGCAATACCTTGGTGCTAGTTTAGCACAACTTCCTAATTTTAAGGAGCTCTTTTTAGGTTTTACCTTGAGGAAGACATGTTCACCAACCTGAAACTCTTTTTGAGTTCTTTTGAGATTTGCATGACTTTTTTGTCTATCTTGTGCAATTTTCAAATTTCCTTGAACCTGTTTCATGGTTAGTTCCATTTCTTTTAATAACTCTGGTCCTAACATTAACCTGTCAATAGGATTACTCCATGAAATAGGAGTATTACATTTTCTGCCATACATAATTTCAAATGGACCGAGTTTTGCTGAAGCTTGGTAATGATTATTATAAGCAAACTCAGCTAGATGCAAATATTCCTCCCATTTACCTAGCTGATATCTAACATACATTCTTAACATATCTTCAAGAATTTGATTGACTCTTTCTGTTCGCCCATCCGTCTACGGATGAAATGATGTACTGAAATTTAAAGTAGTATCTAAACCTTTAAATAAAGACTTCCATAAATTTCCTGTAAACTTAGAGTCTCTATCAGAAATTATAACTTTTGGAATCCCGTGCAAACAAAAAAATTGTTTCATAAAAAATTAAGCAATGTTAGCAGCCTTGTAGGTTGTTTTAACAGGTATGAAGTGGGATGATTTACTAATCTTATACACAACTACCATTATAGAATCATTTTGTTTCTGATTTTTAGGTAAACCAATGATAAAATCAATACTAATTATTTCCCACTTCCAATCTGGAATAGGTAGTGGCTGCAACAGTCCAGCTGGGTGTCGATGTTCAGCCTTTATTTTCTGACATTCCATACACCTATCAATATATTTAGCTACCTCATTTTTCATACATGGCCAAAAAAATCCTTTCTCAACATTGTTATCATCTTTTGGAAACCAGGATGCCTTGAGTATGGAATTTTATGTATTTAATTTAAAATCAACAACTTAATTTCAACAACATTAGGCACATAAAGTCTGTTTTTATACAACATTAATCCTCTTTCATCAAATCTGAAACGTGTTATTAAATTTTCAGAATTATTTTCAAAAATCTTTTCATGTAATTTTTGATATTTTTCATCCATTATGATTCCTTCTTTTATCCGATTTTCTAAATCAAATTTGTAAGTGCTGATTGCTTCCAGACAATTTAATCTTGCATTTCTGCTTAATGCATCAACAACTTTATTTGTTTTTCCTTTAATGTGTTGAATCTCAAAATCATATTCGCTAAGGAAAGCTAGCCACCTGGTTTGTCTTGCGTTCAGATTTGGTTGATCCAACAAATATTTTAACCCTTTATTATTTGTCATTAATGTAAATTTTCTTCCGATTAAGTAATGGCACCACATCTTTAACGCATGTATCACGTAAACCAATTGTAAGTCGTAAGTTGCATAGTTTTTCTCATGAATTTTTAACTTTCTAGACTCATAGGCAATTACATGATCTTCTTGTGTTAAGACTCCTCCAAGTCCATCATTACATGCATCCGTACAAACAATGAAATCCTTGTTTGGATCTGCAATTTTTAGAATAGGTGTCATTGTTAATAGTTCTTTTACTTTCTTCAAACTTTCTTCACATTTTTTATCCCAAACAAATTTATTACCTTTATTTTGTAAGGAGGTTATAGGATTCGCTATTCATGAAAATCCTTCTATAAACTTATGATAGTAACTTGTAATTCCCATAAAATATCGTACACTAGTTACATCTTTAGGGGAAGGTCATTCATTAATTGATTTTATCTTGTCCGGGTTTACTGCGATTCCATCCTTGGATATCACATGCCCTACAAATATATCCAAGTACTTATGTAATACATTATTCATTAAACACATGAAAATTGTTGGGGCATTGGTTAGCCCAAAAGGCATAACCACAAATTCATAGTGCCCGTAACAGGTTCTGAAAGCAGTCTTAAAGATGTCTTCAGCTTTAATTCTAACTTGATGGTACCCCGGTGTAACATACCCAAAATTTGAAATAAATTTTGGGTATTTTACATATAGAAATAAACGCTAGTATTAAATATAGCGGAAGTATATTACTTGACAAATTAACCCATTTTAATAAAATAACAGTTATATGATAATATGAGGCCACAAAAGTTGTGATTTATTTCAAAATGTCATAATCATTATGGTGTTGAAATTACTTTACTTGCTACGCATACATGCAATAATTATCTACAAGGTATCCTTTCAATTTAAAAGAAGCATGTACGTCTTTTTATAAGTTAGTCATACCAAGAGAACAAACATACTGATAACAAACATTAACATAATCATAAGGTACACATATTAGCAATATGCATCATATAAATACCCAACCAACTATATTAATCATATGTATGAACAAATCAAAGTAAAAACACTTTAAGAAAGTGACAAGTACACATACATAAAAGACACATTGAGAAACACACGCCAAGTACACCATTTTACCGTGGTTCACTCGCAACTTGGGCTACGTCCACAAGGGGTTGTGTTATATTATTAAATTAAAGGAAAGAAGTTACATCCAGCAACAAGGTTGTTGCCGTCCACTTTCCTACTTTTCCCTAGCTTCTCTCATAGAGAGCTTCTTCAATGCTACCTTTACAATCAAGCGACGAGGTAGTTGCCATCCACTTACCTAAACATTAAAATATATATATACATGAACTATCATTTAGATATTTTACATAAATATCATCTAGCCTATTGTAAGGACAACTAAGTTTATCTCTTTGCGTATTTATCTTAACATTTTAAATAATGCATACATCTATTATTGTTGATACATACGTATGAATCTTTGTATGTATATTTTTAATATGTTACTATCTTAGATAATGATATTCGTTAACATATAAGTATACTCAACATAATTAATAGGTTGATGTAACATATTAGTATGTGCTAACATAATAGCACGGTCTAATGGAGATATAAAGAACAATGCAAGCATTAATTCATCATAGATAAACCGAAAAGTGACAACTCACTAAGACTGGGCATCATATAAACAAATACATAACAGAGTGATTTGCCTCAGTTTTCTTTACACCTCTCAAGGTCTCTCTTCTAGAAAGCAAATCCCAATGAACATAAATATGCAAACATATTTTATTGAACAAGTAGAATTTACAAGGGCAACACCTACAAATACAAGAGTCGACCATCTATCTACACTATCCTTAAACAATCTGGACATTCCCATATATAGAAAAATTGATGAAGCTAGGAATATAAATATTTTTGCTTTAACAAAGAATAACCAAGTGTCATTAAACTTATCGCTACACTTGAATGTTAATAGTGGTAAAATACCAAATATGTTTTAACCATACATCTTCTGATACACATGTTCCTAAAGCCCTTTTTAGGATGTAGATTGATTATAACAAAATGTACTCATAAAGTTGTTGTGCAATGTATCAATAAAATCCTGTAGACAAGACTTAAAAACAATTTGCAGTCTAAAAAGGATATTCCTACATTATACAAAAAAGGGGGTCCTTTCCTCGAACCATGAAGCTCAATACTTAAGCTCTATTATGTACTGTATTAGATCAGAGTGGAATTGGGGTTGTCAAAACCCTTTGAACTATGGTGCACTTCATTCACATGACAGGGTTATCCTCTACACAACCGACTTATGTGGATCTACAGGTCTAATGTTTTCAATAACCCGTTGTTTGCAGATGGTCTTTCGTTGGCGACCTCAGTTATAAAGAGAACGACACGAACTCTGATCCTATCATGATCTCATCGCCGTTGGGCGTTTTATCCCGATCACATCTAGTTGAGATCAAACAGTGCAACAAATGTATAAACACATATCTACTAAATCCCTTCTGCAACGACTAATCACATCCAGGGCGTTATTCCTTTGTGATAGGCATCGACATTTAAATAAATGTAGTAGGTATATTAAAAAGGACTCACACGACCCCTATCATGCACTGATCTTCATTATATATATATATATATATATATATATATATATATATATATATATATATATGTATAGATATAAGACATAGTCACTAAACCAAGGATCCAACTCGAAAAATCCCGCACCTACATACTATTGGCTCATCTACAAAAATATAAATATTACAAAGCCAAATAACCAGGGACCCGACTTGGAGTACCACGTATACAGGTACACACTAATTAAAGAAAATACATATAAAACGGTGCCATAGATCCAAAGATCCGGCTTGGAATCCCACACATACATATACCATGCTGATCTACAATTTTAACAAATAATGCAGTGCCATAGATCCAGAGATCCGACATGGAATCCTACACAGCAAACTACATGTTGATCTACAATTAAAAAATAATACAGAGCAAATATCCAAAGATCCGACTCGAAATTAACCATTTTCTGCATAACTCATAACGATCTATAGATATATACTTATCTGACTTAGAACGCATGGGTTGTCCATGCAATAAGGTAACGCGCAACTACCAGACCCTTCCCCCTCTCCTTTCTCTAGCAACGAAAACAAGTAATCCCCGGATCGAGGCAATGGCATCCCTCCATCGTAATCACCAGCTGCCAAAGATCCAAAAAGTATCCATCTCAAAAGACCACCCCCTTCCACTAGTTTCCTCCACCTTAAAAACAATGAGTCCCACTTCTAACTTGGAGTGATAAATGGTGGTCAGGAGGTAGTTTTGAAACAAATGGCGGCCATCATGAATTCATCTCTCCACTATGGGGACAAACTCCCTGAAAATGCTCTCAAGTTTCTTCCACCAATTCTAACTATTTACTTTTCTCACCTCCACGATCATTGTGGTAGTTGAGTGAACCTTTGTTGGTGTAGTTTGACATTTATTTTAGGTGTGAGGCATGTAAACGAATATGAGATTCAACGTCTTACTTTACAGTAGATATATCTGGTATTAAAATATTTACCAAGAGCTCCTCCGCTCATAACACATAAGAGTTTGATGTATACTAAGATTTTTTCCTCCAATAATACTTCTTTAATAATTTTAGGGATCAATTTTGGAAGGGTGTTACACCGGCCTTAAATCTATCTTAGAAAATGTCGTTGCACTATGCAGTTGATCAAACAGATCATCGATGCGGGGCAAAGGATATCTGTTCTTTATGGTCATTTTATTTAACTTGCGGCAATCTATGCATAAACGCATAGTTTCGTCCTTATTAAAAAAAAAATGGCAGGTTCTCCCCACGGGGACATGCTTGGCCTTATATAATTTTTATCAATCAATTCCTTAAGCTGTGATTTGAGTTCATTAAGTTCCAGAATTTTTATTCTGTAAGAATCCTTTGAGTTTGGTATCGCTCCGGGTACCAACGCAATGGTGAAATCTAGTTCCCTTTTCAAAGGTAATCCTGGAATTTCTTCTAGGAATACATAAGAAAATTCCTTTAGAATGGATATGTTTTCTAACTTTAACTTATATTCCTTAGCTGATTGTTCACCATTAATTACATTTACAACAAACAATTTATACCCTTTTCAAGCAGCCTTTTTAACTTGCAAAGCAGAAATTTGTCTAACAGATGTCTTTCTAGGAATTCCTTTTACTATTACAGTTTCACATTCATCATTCAAACAAGTAAAAGTCTTGTCAAAACAATTTAACACTACCCTATGTTTTTCCAACCAATCCATTCCAATCAGAACATCATAAGAACCTAAAGGTAACACATTCGTCTTAACATGAGTCGTAAACGGATTCATCAATAATTCACACTCTTTTACATAATCAGTCACCTTTCTTTTAGTTCCTGTAGCTAATTGTACCAGCCATGACTTTTCAAACTTGTCAATTTTCAGATTGCAACATTTAACTAAATCAGGTGACACATAGCTAAGACTTGCTCCTAGATCAATTAGGATAGAAATGGGTTTATCTTTCAGCATACCTTCTACTTCAACCATGGAAGTTTGTTGATTAGCCTATCTGTTTTCCAAGGTTGCATTGATTCTAGGCATTTCCCTTGCTAGGTCAGCAACAATAGTCTCCTCTTGTACAGTGTGTATGTTGTTGATGGTCCTCTTTCTGAGTGGGAATTTTGATGCATAGTGAGGTCCCTGACAGTCCCAACATTTAATAGATTCTTTTTGTTCATTATTTTAAACGAAATTTTTAGGTGGATCCATGTTTCTTGTAGTTGTAATACTTGACTGTACATTACTCCTTGAAATTTTCTGTTAGAATAATTACGTGAATTATGATTTCCAAAGTTGCGATTAAAAGAAAAATACTTTTTCCTTTGTTCAAAATTATTAGGCTTCTTTACTTTCCAGCTTGGTAGGCCTTCCCTTTTCTTGTTCTGTTCATAACAGATATTTGCTTTCCACATAGCCTCTTCAAGAGTTCTGGGATCATCATATTCAATTTTGTCCTTTATATGAGAGGGTAAACAACTCAGAAATATCTGTACCTTAGGCTTTTCTTCAGTAATGTAAGGAACATACCTCAACAAATTTAAAAACTTGTTGCTTAACTCCCTCATATCCATGGTTCCTAACTTTAATTCATAAAACTCTTTAGCTCGTTCCTCGTAATACCATTCCGACAAAAAATTTCTCTTAAAATTACTCCAGTTTGGAATTTTCTCTTTTAATCCTTTTACTCGTTTCAGATCTTGCCACCATATGTCTGCTTTTCTAGTCATATTATAAATCGTCATTTTATTTTTTAAATGACTTGAGTAGTTATAGATTTGAAATTACTTGTTCATACTGGACAACCATGCTTCATCTTCCTCACTCTTTTTTGTTTCTCCATTAAAATTTGGTGGTTTAATCTTCTTAAATTCTCCAGAAATTTCTTCGTAAGGCTTATACTTCTTCTTTTTAGTGTAGAAGTCACTCTCACTACTGTCGCTGGAATACTTGTGCTTTTTCCTGCGTACCTTTTCATACATTTTAGAAGAAGAACTGTTGTCATAAATAGTCAGTTTTAACTTTTTAACCTTACGTTGGTAGGACATAGTTCCACACTTAAAATTATTTTTTGTTATTTTATCCTTATCGTTATTATGAAATTTATCCAACAGAAGTTGATTCAGCTCCTCTTGAGTTTTTAGGATTCATTCGTTTTCTTCCTTAACAGTTTTTATCTCAATTTTTAAATCCTTTACTGTCCTTAATAATTCATATGAGTTTTCATTCAATTCAACAAATACGTTTTCTACATTAATATGTCCTTGTTCATTATTATTCAGTTCATTATTATGGGACCTGTCCTCAGCTGACTCTTCTGGTCCTTCCATACCTGCAGACTAAATTTATAAAATGCTGAACAGAAAACAAAATAAAATAAAAATTAGTAATTTGCAATTCTGTTCTAAATTTTTATTTGTGCGAGTGAGTCACTTCAGGCTTAGTATTTGAACTTGCACTCTGATACCACATGTAAAATCCCCAAAATTTACCCAAAATTAAAAAAATTCTATGTAACATTTAATGCTAATGTTTGTATGTGCATCGTAAGATAATGATAAGAACATCATTGATAACACTCTAGTTCTGTTTTAACCAACACATATTTATTCATTGACTATCGTCAACCGATTTCTATATGTCGCAAAGTTATAAACTGAATTGTTAAAGTGTGTCGTAATCTTTCCTGAAGTATTTAAGTCATAACTTAAATGTGCATTTATGTGGCTAAGACTTTACTTCTACAATGCTTAATTAAGTCAATCTTACGATGTTTATGTAAGCTCTTTTAATGATTAGTTAGCATGCTGACAATTTTGAATTTATTTTTGAAAAGGGTTCTATGGAGGACCTGAGACTCACTTAGCTTTCAAAAGCTAACGTACTTACTTTTACTATGATAGGTTCACAGGTGAGATATTTAACCCAGTTATTCTTGATTGGAGACAAAAATTGTGACTTGAACAAATGATGACCTTATAATGTTTTGGTTGTATGCTAATAAATTCATGATTCAACTTGCTCTAGGATTACTCTTCTTAAAGAATCCGCCATTATGTAATTTTATAACCCTAATATCTAATGCACCAAAATATATTTGGCATGGATTATTTAATTATTTATTATATAATTTTTAATTCAAAACCCTCATTTGTTTATAAACCAAATGTTTATCCTTAATCAAAGGACAAAGATATATGAGGGTATCGTTTATAAATAAATGCTTAAAAGTGTCTCTATCCTAAGTGATAACGTGCATGTATAAATCTATTTGCTTATAATATGGGACAATGATTTATATTAAGTTCATTACACTGCATACGAGCTATGGTTGACTTAATACTTACGTGGATATTCAATTATTATAAACTTAATATGCAGGGGTTAAATGAGGTGACGGGACTGAATCTCCATGCTCATGATTGGGAAACTCGTATCATGTAAAAGATTCAATCATGATGAGGCATCTCAGCATTTAAATGAAGGTGACGTGGTTTAAGGATTTGGTAAGGAAATTTATGGTTGACGGGTGAATGATTTGCCTCGACAGAGGGTAGCATTAACACCATTAACCACGGTTCGTAGTGGATTTTCCATGTGGCGTTCCATGTGGATCTGGACCATGTTATAGCATTGAAGTTTGTGAAGACCCTAACTCGTAAAACTTTAACCTCAACCCTTATTTTCATTTTTCAGTTTGTTTGGCTCGACAAAGAGGCCACCAACCCTCCGAGGTATTAGGGTTTGAAGAAATATTCGGGCGGTGCTCCAGGGTTTCGATGGTTGTTCTCAGGCCGAGCTTATGATCACAATGAGAAGGTAAATGCAATCTACCCAAGCTCTTACAGTGTTAACGGTTTGTTATTTCATGCAGTCTTGCTTCTAAATACTAAGCTCAAATCATTTTGATTTGGTTACTGAGTGACAAGTTGCTTCCTGCCGAAACATAACCCTTTGAACGACGTGATACTTATTGGCTATGGCTATGGTGCATAAAACATGGGAAAGCCTCGGTGGTTCCTTTTGGAAACCTAACCTGTGGCTCTGTGTAGTGAAAAGGTGGTGAGAAACACAATGCTGCCAGTCTTAGTTCCTCGACGAGTTGCAGTTCGAACTTAAAAATGATCTTGTTCTGGTTTTTCCTGTTGGGATTTCCCCCCCTTTGTAAGTCGTATGGCGTTTGTTAAGACTGAGAGGGTTTGACCCTTGAGACTTTTTGAGCTCGTGTTGTTTTCTCAACGCTTCTTACGAATATTGTTCTCTAAAAAGAAGTTATGGTTTAGTAAAATCCACTTATGGATTATTACTGTGTAATATAATTTTAATGTTTGAAACTGGACTTACGGATTTCTCGTAACTCTTGTATAAATGTTCAGAGTCAAAGTGTTAAGGATGGTAAACGTGTTTCTAGCTATGATTGAAATGCTGGGTTGGAACCCTAACCCTGAATGTTTTAAATGTTGATATTTCGATGGTTGTATTGTTACAGGTTTCGAACCCAACTCTTATTCATACATTTTAGGTTTTAAAAATAGATAAATGTAAGTCCAACTAGCAAGTTGGGTGAGTCAAAACTTGAACCCTAAACTTATGCGTGCCTTCTTATTGGCTTTACGAAAATGTTTTCTTAAAAGTATTTGTATTAAAGGATGTCTGTACTGATTACTTAACTCCTGTATGTTTTCTTAATTTCTGATTCCAAACCCTTGTTTCAAGTAACATTCGGTTTGTGAAGTTTTAGGTTTATGTTGACCCAATTGGGTGATCCATTTACGAGTCTTGAACCCGTGTCTTGTTAATGTTTGCACTGTATTGTTGTATGTGTAATATTTCTACCTGGGTGATGCCTTTAGTTATGGCTTAAACCCATGTTGTTTACTTGATATTGTGTGATAAAGGTTTTATTTTAAAATCTGGAACTTGTAGGTATCAATCGTTGCCTTAATGCTTGATTTCGATATAGGGTTTCTGACCTTTGAAATAATGATTTAAACAGTGAATCATATCAACCTTTTGTATATTGCAATAGTTATATTTTTTATTCGTAAGAACCGTCACTTGGTTCAACATTAATTCATTAAGTACGACATGCTCTGTGAGGGAATACTCATGTTAATACTAAGTATTATATTATGGTGATGCGACCTTCCTCTTAAATTATTTGAGAGTTGAAATGGAAATAAACTTTGTTTTTACTCTATTAAATAATGTATAAATATATATTCTAGGTACTCTTATACATAGATGGAAGCTCTGTGTATTAAGTTTATAATGAAATGATGATAGAAGAGTTCTAATCGTACATAACTCCTTAATTGTTTTATATGATCTATAACTTGGTTTATATGGAGATTTATATTTATAAGATTACTTTGATTTTCTATGATCATGTAATTTGTTAACATGGTTATCTCTATTTGAAAACATAACTGCAATAGTTTAGCTATTTACTAAAATTTTGTATTTGGTGTAGTTTTTAAGAAGTTAGAACTCACTAGTTTAGAAAATTCCTGTATTTGCATTTGTAATGATATTGCTCCTGTATTTGATCATGGAGGCAATCTCTAGGTTTTCAAATAAATATTTTGTCTTAAGATCAGCTTGAAATTTACTATATTATAAAGAAAATAGAATAGATTTATCAAACAGATCTTTGCAAAGTTGTTTCTATATAAGATTATTCAAATCATTCTGATCTATTTATAATTATCACTTGTTTGTACTAGAGTACAACACTTCAGTATGTGGAAAAATATAGAGAAGTATTTTGCATTCATCATTTAATCAAAATTATACTATCAATCTAACATTTAACCCTGCAAATAGAATATTAAGGATTTTCCTGAAATAGATAATATTACAGTAATGAAGCATTTAGAACTACTAAGAAATCACTGAGTTTGGAATGGAAAAATAAGAACACATTTACATACATTCATTCCAAAAAATTAGGTGAACAGAAAAATAAAATAAAATAACACAAGTAAAACCTGGTATTTGCAAAAGAGACAAACACCCAAAGGAGCCCGTTCCACCCAACCAACTCACAAAGACAGCCAAGTTACTTGCCTTAGGACCCCCGAGCTTGTTCACTAAACCACTAGGAAGAAGATGTTGTGTGGAAAATGGAATAAATTCCTTTGCAACTCAGCAGTAGTACCTAATAGTAATACTTTTTCCTTTAGCAATATTGAACTCAGCAATGTGGCTGCACTAGTTCAGAATGCAGTCTTAACTCATTCAATCACTTACTAGCCTTCCCTCATCGAATCTCTTGTGCTCTCTTGTCTTTCTCTTTCAGAAATTATCACAAGGTAAAAACTGAACAGCCTCCTCTTGAATTCGATGGATAGATAAAAGCATGCCTAAAACTTTGGTCAGTTTCTTAGTTAATGAGCCACCTGCTCAGTTCCACTTTCTTGGGGAACATGACGATAAAATAGGGAAGTTGCCCCCTGTAACAGCTAGAAGTGAATTGAAGATGTTGCCAAGTGTCAGTTTGCTCTCACTTCAGTCCATTCCTCCTAGTGGGTCAGTGAACACTCATTCAACAACCTCCTTTGGATATTTGTCTCCTCTTTTATTTATTAATAATAAAATATTCAAAGTAATTAATTATAGTCATCCATGACCCCACTTGGTCAATAATCATAAAACTTACAATAACATAAAACATAATGTTTTTCTCGCAACATAAAATGTTCAGAATTTGGGTATGTGACATAGATATAGAACTTCAAGACAAGCATGTTGACGAATGAGCTAGTTTCAAACATGATTTGGTAAGATATTATTTGAATGAACTAGTTTCAAACATGATTTGGCAAGATATTATTTCTCCTTAATGGAAGAGGAGGATGAATAGGTATGGACTGCCTAAATAAGATGAAGATGAACAAATATGTGAAAAATGAAATATGTTTTGAAAAAATAACCTTCTTATTATTTGTTCTAACGCATAAAAATTTAATTTGACATAATTTGTAGAAGAGATCATGCTATGGACTCAATAGTCTTTTTCTTTATAAAGAAGAACTGAAAATGCATGCTATCTTTTCATAAAATGTCATTTTCCCAAAATTATATGGGATGTTTTCAATATCCATATTAAGGAACACTCGTAAATTTGGTGGATGACAAAGAATTAGTAAAGGAACACTTATCTCTCCCCATTGTGGTTGTAAGGCCCATATGGAATGCTATAAATTGAAAGATACATTACAAGACAAGGTCCATATGGAATGCTATAAATAAAGATGTACGTTACAAGATATTGATCTCTTTCCAGCTTACGTTTACCAAATGATTGAGCATCCTTATGATAAGTTTCCTAAGGTCAAGATAAAAAGGAAGGAAAGGCAAATTCTAGAGGTAGAGGTTATCAAAGACGCTCATTTTTCTTAGGGGGATTTTTGATGGAGTTTTTAAAAGTAATATAAAGTCGGCGGTAGATGTCTATATCTTAGTAGAACAAAGTTGGTTTTTTATTTGATAAAGTAATTTAGCCTTAAAAAGATGTAAAAGCTTGGGGATTTAAAATTGATGATGGAATTGAGATCTTAAATTTTTTAAAGTTTTTTTAAATATATTTTCAAATAGAAGATGAGTTGGTCAAGAAAGTAATTAAATTATGGTGTAAGTTAAATGTTCTATATTTTGGATAATCTTTTTGATTGGTTTTTTAAAATTTGATTGAATTATATATATCCATAATAATTAGAATTGTATGAAGTAATTTGAAGAATAAAAAATCATAATTTCAACAAAAATTTCATCCCTGTAAAATCCAAATCCAAAACTTAGAATTATTTGTGAAGTGAGATCACAGTCTCCCTGTAACAATGTCATGTAAGATAAGTTGGCCAAGATAACAATTGAATCACAGCCTGGATATTTAATTTTGACAGGACATCAATGAGGTGACATCACCAGTCTCCCTACTAGACACTCATGCTTTATTTCACTGGTTGGGATCTCCATATTGTGTAAGGCAATAGAGTTTGTGGTTACTTTTTGCGTGTACAGCCAGCAAGGTCGTTCACGAAAAGAAAGGTAAATACATCAGAACCACAGTATGTTTTTGCATCACCCTCGGCCTTTCACTTTACTGTCACCTTCGATACAATTGTCATGTTCTTCCTCTGATTTTCTTTCACTGAATAAGACAATCCGTGACAGCTATGGCTCCTGCAGCTCTCGTGAAAAAGGCGTTGTGTTAATGGTGGTGTGCATATGTTGTTATTTTCTATGTTGTAATTGGATTAATGGCTGCACATATGAGAATTGATGTGGTAGATTAACAAATAACAAATAACTTGTTCATGGCACTTAACTTATGACCTATCGATGTTAAATGACTTTACTAATAGATAAATATTATCTTACTCCTATTGATAAATGGTGAAACAGACATATACAACAACTGATTCTGTTGATTTTGTATCAACCGAACTGAAACTAAGTAGGGTCACAATAATACGAACAAAAAAAATGGGCAATGAAAGTCAACGATGTTGAGTGGCTGTCTTTGTAAAGGTTGTGGTGTTGTTATGTGATTTCTAGAAAATAATCATGAACCATTTTCCGCCATTCAAATCCTTCCTGTTGGATTCCAGATATGACAGGAAGGGTTGGCGATGAGTGGGCTCTCATCATAACATACATATTTTTAGTTAAATGGTGATGCAATGCAGTGCGACTTCATCTCGTCTGTGTGCATCAAAGTAGCAATTATGAGTGACACAAGTATTTTTCATACACTGTGCAGGGAGACAAAGAAAAGATCGTGCTTATCGTCCCACTGAAATTCCAGTTCACATCTTGTACTAAAAAATCAGTAATCAGTAGTGCTTTTCAAGAGGGGCATTGGCTATTGACTTAAATGTTTCATTGGCCACTGAAATTCCAGTTCACATCTTGTACTAAAAAATCAGTAGTGCTTTTCAAGAGGGGCATTGGCTATTGACTTAAATGTTTCATTGTCCTGCAAGTCATGCCAATGCCCAGCTAAGTAGGTGAGCATTAAGAACCTCTCAATACTGAAAGTCTTTACAAGTTGATCTCATCTTTAATTCTCTTTCATGAGATTTGAATTCAAGATGACAAAGAAACTAAATACTACTTTTTTCATGAGATTTGAACTCAAGATTTGAAAGAGACTAAACACTACTGGACAATTTATTCTCATTTTCTTTTTCAAACTCAACCATTACTATTTTTATTAGAAATATGGTAATTAATTAATTAAATAATTTAATAATTAGGAAAACCCTCAAAATTAATACAACACTTATAAGGGGTTATAAGGGTGAGGGCATCAACATTCCTCAATGTATCAAATGAGTTATTTATGTGGTTTTATGCTCTCTTTAGTTATTGAAATGATAAAGAAAAGAAAGGAAATATAATTTATTTATGTGAAATAAGCATTTTCTAAAGTATGAGTTATTCAAAGACTTGGGTGGGTTGTTTAAAAATATTTTGGTCTATCTTGGGTAAAATAGAAAGGTTGATAAGGATCATATAGGTAGTCTTGGATTTGAGTTTTAGTAAGAACTTTATTAGTTGTGTTGACCTTTTAAAACTTTATTGGGTTGAGCTGTTAATGAGTTGCTTAAACTATTTAAGGATAATGAATTCTAGTACCTTTCAAGGCCAATGCATGACCTTACAGGGTTCACCTTTCATATCTTCTCGAACCTAAGTTTCACTTGGGTTGAGATAACCAACCCTTCTAGCTCTTTGAGGGGATTCAGAAATAAACGACCTTTTCTTTGTGCATAGTGAAGGGAAGGACTTGAAAGGTATTACTTGAGGTTCCAAGTCTATATGTATATTAGGATATCTCCCTATAAGACTATCTTTGATGGTTTTCATTGGATTTAATGCCCTTCAATCATCATTGTGCATGTAGGTAAATAAATAGGTCAAATCGACTTAATTTGTTCTTTAGGTAAATAGTAAGGTTGTTGTCATTAAAGTCTATAATGGAGTTCATCATAATACCAAGATAGCCAGTAGATTTTTAGCACCTTTAAGGCCTTTCTTGCCTTATCATTGATTGCTTCAATCCAATCAGCATCGAAGTCCTAATTATATGGCTTTGGTCTTCCAACGTGGTGGGTTGTTTACATCCATTTATGGTCAAGAGGTGCAATGGCCTAAGGAGTCAACTTAGCATAGATGTAAGCACTTGAGTAAATCTAGAGAAATATGTAAATTAACATTCTTGATTTCTTTTATCATTGATTTCAAACCATCTACTCCCACGTTTGGGATGTAGGCATAGAGCTGATGGATTTGGATGCTAGTTCTTCCTTGGGTGGGTACGATATAAGGGAACACAATAGCAATTTTATATATGCAATAGAATCTAATCACATTGATAAATATATGTATTCTTATAACATGATATATGATTTTTACATATATGAGTAAAATTACACAAGTCTAAAAGTTGATATTTACATTCATAAACCAAAAATTTATATGATAAATTTTACCATTCAAAATTATATGTTCAAAAAAGTAAACTGCCACTCAAATTAACTCATTGGACCAAATCATTTTAAACATATTTCATTATTTTATATTTAGCAAAATTTTAAATAACTTATTTAAAATGAATCAAAAAATTAAGTAAATCAATAAAAAATAATTTGTAACACCATCTAAAGATAACATATAAGGTTGAAAACTTGTTTGGAAAATATGAATAACAAGAGTGTAAAACATGCCTCTCACATGATGTTAGAGATCTTAATTTCATTCGTTAAATCAAAATTGGCATGTTAGAATTATGCATGAGTGCTAAATCATTGAAATTGACCAATACGTTGAATTAAAAAACATTTATATTTTGATAAACCAAAAGAATAAGCGTACATCAATAAACGAACCAAAAGCATATAAACAATTGGTGCATAAAGAACCTCAATAAACCGACCATAACCTTTTTATATATCATTTGATTTTGAATAAAAGGTATTTCGAATTAATGGAAATGATTAGTGATACTTTTTAATTGGACAAACTTCTTTCAATATAATTGGATTATTTTCCTTTTATATTTTACGAAGGTAATAAATATTATTTTAGAAAATAAGCATCAATTCATACGAAATAATGACAAGCCAAAGGTGCGTGGTTGTCATGGAACCAACTCATAAAAAACAATGACAAGATGGTTTGGAAAACAATGTAAAATTAAAAAAAAAAAAAAGTGGTCTTTGAGACATAAAATAATGTTAATGTTTATTATATAAAAAAAATTGAAAAAAAAGATTATTATAAAATCAAGATCACATCTTTAAATATGTAAAACACAATACAAATAAAAGCAAGTACATGTGTATGAGGGTGAGTTCAAGTTAATGATAAATTGTTTAGATGCAATCTAAGATCTAAATAACTAGTTCATGTTACGTAAAGCTAGAACAAAAGTGTATTTACTGAAGCTAGTTTCAAAATATCTCAAACCTAACATGTCATATTACTCAGAGGTTAGGTAGAAAGGATGCACATATATTTTAGTTCAGCAAAATGTGACCACACTCTAGTTCACAAATGTGAGCACATTCTAGTTCAACAAAATGTGAGTGCATTCTAGCTCCCAATACCGTGTGCACATTGTTTGGTTCATAAATTTTTTGAATGCCCTTATTCATATGAATTTGCTTATACAAACAAATAACATGCACACGCACACGTTTATATAGTCTACAAACGTGCATGCAAAATGGAGATCTAAGAAAATACATAAATTTTATTTTGCTAAGGTGCCCATTTAGTCATTATTGGATGATTTTTGTGGCACCTTCTTACCCACAAAGATTTTTGAACCTTTCCATCCAAGTGTTAGGAACCTATGTAAACCCTTCTCTTTACTATGTTAGTATATTGTTGTTGGACGCATATGCTTTGTAAGTCGTCCCGTAGTATTTGTTGATCCGTAGTTTATATTAGCCCATAGTATTGACCCATAGTATTGGACGCATATGCTTTGTAAGTCGTCCCGTAGTATTATATGTCCCATGGTTTTGACTCATGGTATTGGGCATAGACTTAGTATATAAGTGTGTGTTGAGGTCATTGAAGGGACCGTGAAGTTAATTGTATTGAGCTTGCTCAAAGGAGGTTGCCCCCTCGAAGTGGCCCGTGATCAATATAAAAGCGATTCTGTTCTATTATTTATGATATCTCTTGTATTTGCATTAATTAATTATTGCAGGTACATCACATCTGGTATCAGAGCACTTTCCTTGGCACAAGTGGGAAATTTTTTTTTCTTTTTTTGGGCGGCGACTTTCAGATCATTTTCTGAAAGTTTTTGCACAAAATCAGAAGAAACCGATTGCATATCTGAATTCCTCTTTCAAAAATACGCAGTTTCAAAAAAAAAAATCATCTCATTTGGAGTTCTAAAAGTGGAGATATCGCGGATTTAAAATCAGCAATTTTTCAGAATTTCGGTGACGGCCGCGGAAATTGCGGCGAGAAAATCTTTTGACCGAGTGCCCAGATTTCTATTCCGCTTTAATGGGTAGAAGCAGAGTGGTTGTTCCAGTTCCGGAAACATGCTATAATAGCGATTCTAAGCAATATAGATCCGGTTTTTGAACATTGGGTGGAATTTCTGCCCAAATTTTTTCTGTTGCAGGTTCGGATCTGGGAATAATCCCTATCCGCTTAACTGTGGGAAGTACTTGGGCATAAGCCCTAAAAATCATTGTGAGGAGTACCACAGGAACCCCGAAATAGCTGGCCATTGAGAGGACCTGCCAAGCGAAAAGGGCAACGACCCCTACCTGATTGACTAGTTCCCACCCGTGAGGTAAACCAAGAGCTGTCGTTTGTGGCCAAGCGGTTATCAGTTTTACCTGAGCCATGGAGTGAGGGGTACTGCCCCAATACGCAAGCCATCAGACAGCATTGGTGGCCGAGTGAATCCCTTGAACCGATAGGAAGCCGCACATACCTGGGGTCCATATCTATTTTCAGTTGCCCAATTGCAGATTTCCTCTGTCCAGAACTGTTACCGGTCAGTTCCGCGCCGTTGCAGATCCATCTGTTGCCGATCACTGCTGCACTGTTTCAGATCCATTTTGAAAGCCATTCCAGATCCAGCCGTTCGGCGTTGTTCCAGATTCCTTCCGAGCTGTAGCTGCTCCAGTTTGTTCAAAAAAAAAAAAAAAAAAAAAACACCTGGTTATGGTTGTCACCCGTGCAGGAGCAAACACCATGGAGGAAGCACTTGCATCCATCCAAACCAAACTCCAAGATCTGGATGAAAAATTTCTCAGCCTCCATCTTCAACATGCAGCCATGAACAATAACCGACAGCTAGAATCTTTTGCAGCCACCAGGTTCTCTTCTTCCAACAATTTTCGTGGGCCGAAGCTTGATTTTCCTCGCTTCAATGGTACTGATCCGACTGGATGGATATACCGAGAAGAACAATATTTCAGTCTGCATAATACTTTTGATGTCCAGAAAGTTCCACTTGCATCCTTTCATTTGGAACAGGAAGCCCTTCAATGGTACCGTTGGTACATCAAAGCTCATCCCGAGCCAAACTGGACAGATTTTTTCCAACTCATTTTGCCACGATTTGGCCCTAGTGCTTTTGATGATTTCACAGGAGCACTTACTAAACTTCACCAAATTGGCACAGTGAGAGAGTATCAGACAGAATTTGAGAAATTGGCCAACCACACAGAAGGATTATCTGATGAATTCTACAGGAGTTGTTTTATAAGTGGTCTCAAGGATGAAATTCGCTCAGAGGTCAAAATGTTTTGTCCCAACACAATGATGGAAGTCCTAGGGTTGGCTAAGCTGGCTGAGGACAAGATTGCAGCTCAACAATGCTCTAAACCCACCCTTGTTCCCTTCAGAAATATGGGTTCCCAACGACCTCCCATCACGCCTTCTCCTCAACCAACTCCTATCAAGCATTTGTCTGAGATAGAAATGCAGGCACGCCGAGAAAATGGGCTTTGCTATAATTGTGATGAGAAATTCACTAGGGGACATAGATGTGTTCAACAAAAGCTCTATCTCTTGGATGTGGATTCTCTGCCTTCCTTAGAACTTGGTGAAGAAGCTACGGATACAGTGGATGATCAGATCGACATTCAACAACCGCCTGTTGACACCCCATTTTCGAACGACCCACCTGAGATCTCTCTCCATGCTGTAACCGGCGTCACCACCCCACAAACAATGCGGGTCAGGGGATACTTCAAGAAGCTCCCTCTTACCATACTCCTTGATTCTGGTAGCACTCATAACTTCATTGACCCTCGGATTGCCAAACAGGCTGATTGCTTTGTCCATCCTTACTCCAACTTTGAAGTCATGGTTGCCAATGGGGGCACCTTACCTTACAAGGGGAAGTGTCACAATGTGCGTATCTCTATGGAAGATTATAACCTACGCTCTGACATGTTTGCCTTGCCCTTAGGCGGATGTGATGTGGTTTTGGGCATTCAATGGTTACGCACACTTGGCCCCATCTTATGGGATTTTGCTGAACTTTGGATGCAGTTTAAAGTCAATGGGGCACAACACAAATTTATGGGCTTACAACCAGGGTCTCTCTGCATCATCAGTTCACATCGCCTGGAAAAAATCCTTAAGAAGAATTCACATGGTATCATCGCTCAGCTCAATTCCATTCAGATGCACCCATCAACAGTCTCCACTACTTCCTTGGATAGATCTACAGGTATCTTTGCTGAACCAATGCGCTTGCTACCTTCACGAAACCTTTCCGATAAGAATTTAGCCACATCTACCTCTCAGCAGGAAATGATGGCTATGTTGCATGCAGTACAGAAGTGGCAGCCATACCTATTAGGGAATTATTTCTGCATCAAGACTGATCTCCCGAGTCTGGAAATTTTTCTGGAACAATGGGTCTCCTCCCCAACACACCTGAAATGGGTTATCCAACTCATGGGTTATCCTTATGTGATCACTTACAAGAAGGGTAAGGACAATATGGTGGAAGATGCTCCTTCTCGCACAATTGATGACCCAATTTCGCTTACAACTCTTTCTCTGCTTGTTCCGAATTGGGTGCAATATGTTCAACAGGGCTCTCTTTTCTATGAACTCCATGCTTCTTCATCAACAGGGCACTCTGGGTTCTACAACATGTATGACCAAGAACAATGTAACTTCTTTTGGTAGGGACTAAAAATGACAATTCAACAGATGGTGGCTGACGATGATACTTTCCAAGTCAACAAGGGTGAAACGACACTCCTTTCGGGATTGCTCAAACCCTTGCCCATCCCTAAACAGCTTTGGCCAATTATTTCTATGGATTTCCTAGCAGCGCTCTGGTGGTACAATACCACATCTCACAGGACACCATATGAAGCGGTCTATGGAAAAACACCGCCAGTTCTTCTTCCATACACCCTTAGCAGCTCCCCAGTTCAGGCAATTGACTCAGTTCTTCGAAACCGCGATCAGATTCTTCTCATTTTGCAGGACAATCTTCACATGGCTAGAATTCGCCTGAATCAACAAGCCAATCAACACCGTTCTGAGTGCATTTTCCACGCAGTTGATAGGGTTCTTCTTCATCTACAACCTTCCAAGCAATCCTCCTTGACACTCCAAAGGCGTCAGTGGCCTGAAATGCAACCCGAGGATGCTACCGGGGAACCACTCCTTCAGCTTCTGCAGCAATTTCTCCAACCAAAGCTTTGAGGACAAAGCTTTTTCTAAGGGAGAGGGGATGTTAGGAACCTATGTAAACCCTTCTCTTTACTATGTTAGTATATTGTTGTTGGACTCATATGCTTTGTAAGTTGTCCCGTAGTATTTGTTGATCCGTAGTTTAGATTAGCCCATAGTATTGACCCATAGTATTGGACGCATATGCTTTGTAAGTCGTCCCGTAGTATTATATGTCCCATGGTTTTACTCATGGTATTGGGCATAGACTTAGTATATAAGTGTGTGTTGAGGTCATTGAAGGGACCGTGAAGTTAATTGTATTGAGCTTGCTCAAAGGAGGTTGCCCCCTCGAAGTGGCCCGTGATCAATATAAAAGCGATTATGTTCTATTATTTATGATATCTCTTGTATTTGCATTAATTAATTATTGCAGGTACATCACACCAAGTCTAAGGGATAATAGGGATTACATGTAGAGGTTTAGGACACATTGAACCTTTCCATCCAAGTCTAAGGGATAATAGGGATTACATGTACAGGTTTAGGACACATGGGTTTAAAGTGAAAGACTTGTTAAGGGTTATAATTACTACTAGTTAATGTTTGCGGTCTAAGGGTTCTATGGTTTAAAGGTTATAATTACTACTAGTTAACGTTTTGGGGATAAGGATTCTAGAGTTTGATTGTTTAAAAGCATCAAGGGTTAAAAATTAGTTTTACGGATACATGCATAAAGGGTTAAAGGTAATATGGTTACATGTTATATACACGTGTAGGTTATAATAACTTATAATCTCTAACTTGGCGATAATCTTAATCCCTTGTAACCCAAAACCCCTACCACGTATAATTGGGTTATCCCTTAACACATATAACCCTTGAAACCTATAGCCTTGCAACCCCTATCACATTCAACCCCAAACCAATATAACCCATATCCATTAACACATGTATAACTCTTGACCATTATATTTAGTCCAAAATGGATCTCATGGACAATCTCATTTGATCCACAGTTCTTTATGGTTTGGAGGTCTAGCGTGGGCCCATTTTGTTGGAGTTAGATTAGGCCATGATTGATAGAGTTTGGGTTCTTGTGATATGTCACACCATCAAATTCAAGAGGACTATCCCTAATCCATTGTAGGTAGATATTGTGGCCTCCCCCTTCAGGATTGAAGTTACCATCTTTGGTTTGGTTTCCATCTTGCACTGAGTTTGATGATTTGTAGACTCTTTAGTAGGAAAGTACCACTAATTTGATCTTTCCTACCACTCTTCAAAGGCCATATACATATATGGTACCTATGGTTGAGTTCGTTGTTGGTTTCCAGAATCCTCCTTCCCGCTTCAACCCTTATGATCCATATCAGCTATAATTAAGCTAAAAATTAACATAATATAACCTCTAAAAAAGTTACAACATATTTCCCTTAAGTGTTATCATCCATAACCTCTATAAACCCTAAGACCTATAATCCTTATCATCGTTATACCCTATAAACCTTAACTATTATAACCTCTATCTAGAAATCACTATAATGAATAATTTGACTATAATATTTATCCCTTGTAACCCAAGACTTGTATCACATACAACCACAAACCCAATAGCCCCTATCCCTTAACACCTGTATAAATTTTGACCATTATATTTAGTTCAAATGGACCTTGTGGAAAATCTCATTAGAGCGACAATTCTTCATGGTTTAGAGGTTTGGGGGCCCAATTTGTTGGATTCAGACTAGGCCATGACTGGTGGAGTTTGGTTTCTAATGCTAAGTTTAATCATCATATTCTAGAGTAATATTCCTTAAGAAATTATTTAGGTAGAGCTTGTGGCCTCCCCCTTAAGAATAGAAACCATCTTTAGACTGGTTTAAGACCCCTTGAATCAAGTACGATGATTTGCATACTTTTTAGTAAGTAGGGACCACTATGCTCTTATATTTCCCACCACTCTTTGGATTCCATAACCATCTCTAGTACCTCTAGTCAAGTTTCTCGTTGGTTTATAGAGGCCTCCTACTAGCTTCAACTCGTACAAACCATATGAACTATAACTAAGCTAAAGTGTAACATCATAGAACCTTTCAAAAGAAATTACAACACATTGGCCTAAAGTATTGTCATCCCTAACCCCTACAAACACTAACAACTATAACCCTTATCGCGAATATAAAATCTATATATAAATCATGATAATCTATAATTAGACTGTAGTTTTTATTCCTTGTAACCCAATACCCCTATCACATAAAACCCCAAACCCATATATCCCCCATCCCTTAACACATCTGTAAATATTGACTATTATATTCAATCCAAGATGGACCTCATGGAAAATATCATTAGAGCCACAATTAATTAAGGTTTGCAGGTTTGCAGGCCCAGTTTGTTGGAGTCAAATTGGGCCATGTCTAAGAGAGTTTGGGTTCTCATGCTAAGCTGCATCTTTAGATTCAAGAGGACTCTTCTCCAAATTTGTGTTAGTATTTTTTGATGATATACTTATCTACAACAAATCTTGGGAAGAACATGTACAACATGTTGACATGGTCTTAAAAAGAGAACCAATTGTACACTAATCCTTCTAAATGCGCCTTTGAGGTCCAAGAAGTGAAATATTTAGGTCATATTATATCTCATGAAGGTGTCAAAGTGGGCCTTAAAAAAATAAGAATATAATGGAATGGCCAAATCCTAAAACCTTGAAGAATATTATAGGATTCTTAGGATTGACAAGTTATTAATGCAAGCATTAAATTATGGTCAAATATCATCATCTCTAACAAGGTTATTGAAAAAGGGTGCATTGTTTTTTACTCCAGAAGAAACCAAATATTTTGAAAAACTTAAAGTGGCTATATGTACAAATATTGTATTAGCCACGCCTAACTTCACAAAACCTTGATTATGGCATGCAATGCCTTAGGGCATGGCATTGGTGCAATTTTAATGGAAGAAGGAAGTTCCCTTCCCTTTGAAAGTTTCCAACACCAAGGAACAAAATTACTTAAATCAATTTATGAAAATGAAATGTTGACCATACTACATGCAATTAAGAAATAGAACCCTTACCTAATAGGAAGACACTTCAAGGTAGGAACAAATCATGATGGTCTTAATAACATCTTGGAATAACGATTATCATTAGAAGATCAATAAAAATGGGTTGCAAAGATGTTAGGTTATGAATTTTAAATTATCTACAAGAAAAGTAAAATAGAATGTCATGGAAGATGAACTTTCAAGAAAAGAAGATGACATAGAGGGATTACGCTGTGTTATTTCCATTATGCAATCTATTTGGGTGGAAGAATCAAGGACATAATGGAAACATGATCAGAAGGCATGCAAGATAATTCAACAACTACAAGAAGACCCTAATTCATTTTAGATAAATTTGTGTGGAAGAATGTTTCACTATGGTATTGAGAATGTCTATATTTATGAAAGAATTCTAACCTTAAACAAAAGGTCCTTTTTGAATTGCACACTTCTCCTACTGGAGGACATTTAGGGTTCTTGAAAACTTACCACAAGATCAAGAATGATTTTTTCTGGGAAGGTCTTAAAACTAATGTCCAGAAATTTGTGGCATAATGTTTGGCTTACCAACTCAACAAAGCAATGACAATCAGGACACCATGTATTCTTTAACTATTAGCTATAGGAATTCAATGTTGAGAAGAGGTCTCAATGTATTTTATCACATGTTTACCAATGTCAGAAGGAAAGGATTCCATCATGGTAGTTGTGGATCAAATTACAAATTTTGTTTTTTTCTTCTCCCTTTCTCATCCTTTTAAAGAAAGTACAGTAGTTGTCGCATTTATGGAAATAGTTCAGAAGCTACATGGAATCCCCAAGATTATTATAAGTGATAGATATCCATTTTTCATTGGTAATTTTTGGAAGGAAATATTTTGTTGTTTGGGAACTTAGTTGGTTCACAACTCATTTTACCATCCTCAATCTGATTGGAAACCTGATATTGTGAATAAATTCCTAGAAGGGTATCTTCATTTCTTTGCATATGATAAACAAACATAATGGGTCAAGTGGTTTCCCTTAGCAAAATTGTGGTACAACACAGCTTTCCATACTTTATAAAAAATTCCATCATGTATGGCACTTTATGGCTATGATCCTCCTTCCATCACATCATACTTAAAAGAGAAAGCTAAGGTTTAAGTAGTGGAGGATCACATAGAGTACCAACAAGAGGTTCTACAAATATTAAAAGATAACTTAGCTATAACACAAAATATGATGAAACAACAAGTAGATCAACAACATAGTGAAAGGAAATTTGAAGTGGGTGATTGCGTATTTTTAGTCTACAACCATACAAATGATGTCCCTCAAGAAATAAATTAAAGAAGGACGATAAATTATCACCCAAGTACTATGGTACTTATAAAGGTATCGTAGATGATTGGAAGTATTGATTACAAATTGGAGTTTCTTCCATCTTCACGTGTACATCCAGTATTCCATGTTTCTTTTCTAAAGAAGGATAACTTGCATTTATTACAGGTGGTCCTCCTGAAGGTAATGGATTTATCATTAACTCTGCTAGCTCCCTTGGGAGATCATCCAATTATTCTCCTTCCACTCTTTCTTGACTTTCCTCCTAGGCTTATGTCCTAGCCTTCTTAGGTTGCTGGCCCTGCTCAGGAACATCAATATCGATTTCAACTTGGATCTCTTCTACTCCTCTTTTTTGACATGCTATATGCTCTGTAACATTCTTCTCTTCTATGCTCTTTAGCCTCCTCCTAGGTCTCTTTATTTGAAATTTTCTCCCAGATGGGCCTTGCCTCACATATATAGGTAGAATTAATGTTTTCCAACCTCTGGGTTGAGATGACTTTGCTGGGATCATATTCTTCCTCTTTTGATTTCTTAATATTTAACTGGTTCATATATCCTTCCACTTATTGCAAGGCATTCGAGCCCCTTAATTGAAGTGGTCCTATTTCTTTAGGTAGTAGAAAATTCCTATGTTGCTTGAAGTGCCTAAAGTACATTTGGTATGATATAAACCTTTACCTCACATATTTCATGGAAAAATTCTCTGAGTTAAGAAAATTGGTTTCTTGTATGGTTCCTCCTCAAAACCATATACTCTAATCACTGTGTGGTCCTCAAACAAGAACCAATATCCAATTTTCACATCTGGTATGAACTGCATGTGTCTCTTATTCTCTGGGAACATCCTAGGGGGTGAGATTCCAAAAATCAAACTGTATGCGACACGTATCACTTTGTATATGAACTCAATAAAATTTTAAATGTATACTTTCCTTAATACTAATTCAATCCACTCAAAAAATGGCTTTTGTACACCATGTTCATCTGTTATCGTGAGGTCTAAGTGATTCAAGTTTTCATAGTTTTGATATAGAAACATATAGAACAAAAATAATAGATATCTAAACCACTCAATTGCTGGTACTTCTTCTAGATACTCATGGATAACATCTACTAAATAGATGTACAAGTCAAACTGAGGATGGGCATGGCCAGTATCTATGGTTAAACTGAGTAATGTTCCTAGAATTACCTCATCCATAGTGTTATCATCGTGTAGACCTACGATAGTGCATATAAGTGAAATGTATTTTCTAGAGCTTTCAAAAAACACTGTTGTGTTGTATGGAGGTGCAATAGTTGGAACAACCATTCCAATTCAAGATGCTTAGAAAAGAACTAGTAATGGTTAAAAGGATAAATGATTTGCAAAGTCATGGAGAAGGATTTTTTGTTGAATGGATGAAGTGCTAGGGACTCAAGGATGTAAATTTTTTTCTTCAAGGTGTCTAAAATAATGCAACAAAAGGTATTTGACATGTCTGAAGATAAAATGGCTCTTTTAGTAGGGGAGTAGTGCTGGGAGTACCAGGTTACAAATTCAAGAAAATAGATAGTTATAGGGCATACTGTCCTAGAAAAATTGGAACTCCAGAGGTTGCAACTATCTTGGTCAGCCATTGTTGGGGCTTTGGCACCCCTAACAGTGGAATTTAAATTAGAATTGGTTACAATGGTGTCGAAAATATCGGCATGATGGTCATGTACATTCTCAGCACCTGAAAAGATACGTTTGGTTAGTTTTTTGTTTGGTTTTGGTTGCCATATTTGAAGGTTTTACCAATTTTCTACGTTGAAGATTACAGGGTAAAAATAGGGCAACTTTTAGGAAAAGAATCTATATTTTTATACAATGGTAAAAATAGAAAATGACTGGTGGGAGTGAAACTGTAAATTATCTAGATAGTGACTAATGGAGGATTTGCAACTCTAGCTAGCGAGGTGGACTAATTGTCTTGTTCACAGTTAGTTGTTCAAAACACTTAGGATAGCAGGTGCAGTGGTCTTTTACGAATAAAAAAATGATTTTTTGGGAAAGGTAAAAGACCAATTTAACTTTTAGACCACTTTGAAAATCACAAATGGTGGCCTTTGATTCAACTCTTTTTATGATAAGGATGACCTGACAGTAGGCCCGTTTAGGACACAAGGTGGAAAGAGGCAGGGTGATGAGGATGGCAGGTGGGTGACTTTGGAATGTACTTCACTTTATGGGATGTCATGTCGGGCATAAAACCACCATGGTTTCCCTAAGCAATAATGCTTGGCAGAGCAGGCAGTTTTACAAAATGCTTCATTGGAGGTACGATCAGTCATAACTGAGCACATTTCCTTGTTTTTTTTGTGTACAACCCGCCCTCGGTCCCCTTTTAGGAAGGGAACATTTTACCAATGTGCAATTCATCTCCATTGTCGATCTAGCAGGCTTTCCTCTTGATTAGCTAGTTATTCATTGATGCTAACTGTCTTGCACTTTATTAACACACATTGCCTTCTAGCCGTAGATATACTTAGATATAATGGTTCTCTATTCGTCATGATTCTACTTTAATCCTTTGATCACCCACCACTAGTCATATGTAATTTGTGCTTGCTTGAGAATTATTATTCCTTATCTCTTTAGGGCTAAATATTTTGAACTTAACTAGCCTTGGAGACTTGAAAGTCCCCCTTTTGGAAGCTTTTGAAATATTAGTACTAACAGTACCTAACATAATTCTTTCCTTAATACCACGCACACACCACAAGTGTGCTTTTTTTTGGTTATTATTTTCTGCATTATCAATACCTTTGTCATGTTATCTATTACACTTGGGTATATTCATCACGTGTGTAGGATAATGACCACAAAACTAAGATTCCAACCCTTTCAACAATGGCACAAGACTAACATCGTAGGTATCATTCCAAAACTAGCACATAGGAAACATTTTCCCTATATTTACATTGCATTTACCAATACTCCCACTAGTAACCATAGGATCCTAATTCCCAGTAATGATGTGCCATCAATGTCGTCCCTGAGAATAACATATTTCACCCACGGGTTTGCGCACCATTGCAAACCCTATCATAATTTGGCACTTATGATGTCAAACCACCACAAGTCCGAGGAATCTAATCCAGTTTGAAATGTTCAACCCATAGTTAATCATTTTATAGTTGTGCATTTACTCCCCCCCCTCATGCAGTCAATGCCATCATATTCCTTGGCACATGTTATGATCAAGACTAGTAGTTAACCACTCATAAACCCATGAGTAATCTACCATTTGCAATCTTCCTCATATCATCACCCCCGTGAAGACAACAATGGGGCACCCACCCTCCAAAGAAACCAATTCTATTCAGCTATTCCTGTAGGAACAATCTGTATGGCATTGATTCATGGGGCACATGTCTCTGCATTTGAAATCAACCCTCACATCATCATGGAAAATGTTCCCCAACACACTCAAAATCGTAGGAAATCTTCCCATCATCGAATTGATTCCCTGATTCACCCAAAACCTTGGGAATTCCTCTCATCATTTTATTTTTGTACTAGGGGAATCGACAACTAGAGACTGGGCTGGTACTTGTGTGACACGAGGCCCAGGGATCCAATCCCGCTAGCACTATACCCCTAGATTCCCCACAACATCCTGCAATCATGGGGCACGGGTAAGCCAGGATGATTTGAACTCGAGACCTCCATTTATAACATGTCCTTCATATCAAGTGAATCCTCGGTTGAGGTACATCCCTGCAGGCCCTCATCAATAAATTGGTCCCCCAACACACTTAAAACCATGGGGACCCTACTAATTATTCTTTATGTACAAGCAGTTTCTTGATCCACACAAAATTGTGGGAACCCTTGATTCTTTTGGAAACAACCCCTAGTCACCTTTGATTTATGCAGATGAGTCCCTATATCCCCAACATTGTTATTTTTGTCAATCACCATAACCCTCGGTATCGTATCTCCAACAAATCCCTTCATCTACAATTTTTATCCCTCTGTTACACTATGTACCTCTATTTGAAGAATGTTGCCGTCAGTTACTCCCCAAATTTTACATCGATCAAAGGATGTTTTGAGCTCCATGCTTATCGGCCAGTCTTGTGTTAGGTCTACCTGTGTTACACTTGGTTACAAAATGATTTTGGTTCTCAGGATAAGACTTTCGCCCTATCATATACTTCATCTCTCATTGACATCAAATCACCATATTCTGAGAGTTGCAATAGTTACAGTTGTATCTTGGGGTCACTTTCAATCAATATAAATTATTACCTCGAACTAAGTAGGGAGATTCATTTTTGCTCCCTAACTTGGTGCTATCCCCTATGCTCGACGTTAAAACATCTACCGCATCAGGGGGAGTCGTTCATTTAGAAGGTAGCAGTGTTCACATTTATAAATCATGGTAGTCGCACCTTTGGTAGAAATAGGTATCCCATCCATCGGCTTCACCAGTACTTCATTCCCCCACCCCAAGGGAATTTTTATGATCATCAATAGTTTCGCTTCTTTTACACCAGTAGTTCATCATTTCTAGGTTTAACTACTCTTACATGGATTTAAGTATCCTTCATCCATGTACCAAAAATAACATGAGTTGACCCATCAATATCATCTTATTGTAGTCATCTTGACTTATTTTCATGAGTGTGGGTATGCCCACCTCGTTTGTATAAAACACCATTCTTTGTTACAACTTCATTGGTCATCACCAACAATCTTCCCTGCAGGAGGAACTTTCCATCCACACTTGCTTCACAACTTACAAGCACCAAAGAGAAAAAAGAATGATGATGCATTATCAACCCTACAGTACCCTTCCCACATTATACATCAGGGGGCATCTGTTAACACTTAAATTCAACACATATGCAACATTTCAGTTAATATTACAGTAACGTATCATCAACATATAGCATGCATCTCACTGAAGATATCCTCATTAGATCAAGTAAGCAATATGAGTCAAAAAATGCAAAAAAATAGACAAAAGAAGAGATAGTGCAGTTAAATCCATGTTCACCTGCGCTACAACGTGAGTTATCATATCGGTGTTCATGCTAGCCTCGCATGGATTTTCCTTTGAAATCCACGCGATTGTCAAAACAACGGGATCTCAACTACCTGTAGCGGATTGAAGGATCATGAAAGATATCTCATAAACAAAAAGTGAAATTTGGTTCTTCACAAATTTGGGAGCATTGAATAGCCGCCATTGTGTACTTCGGAGCTAGTTCATGAAGTGAAGGAATTCACCCTTGGAGCTAGATTTTTCTTGGCCACTTATTGGCCTATAGAAGGAATCCATGGGAATGCATCTCTGAGGGGAAAATTAGAGCAAGGTTATGATGTTAGAATTGCGTTGAGACTTTCTCATAGTTCACCTCTTCCTTCACCTATTGGAATTCTCCAAGATCCCTTGCCACCTTCCTCCAACAGAAAACTGTTTCTCTCATTTTTCTTCAAGTTATTTAGCATCTAATGTGGACAAAAAGGACCTCCCTAAGGGATATTTTTCACTTCCCTTGAACCTTGAGACTCTTAGGTGACACTACATGTAACAACATTGACCATTGGGCAATCTAAATTGGTTCTAGCATCTTCTTGTTGTTGTGATTTGCATATCTTCACTATATTTGTTTATTTCTTGTTATTTTCTTTTATTTTGCTTTGTTTACTAACAAGAACTTTCAATATCAACTTGGAGTTATCTCTTTTCCTTTAGTAACACAATACCGGGCCTTGGTAACAACCCGACTGAGGGTTTCACCCCTCAAGTGGGAGGAGATACGCACCTTTGTGCTATTTTACACACAATAGTTTCCATAATCCACTAACCAAGAGCCTCATTATTATTATTTTTAAAACTGGTTATAAAAATAACCCCTCTAATTATCAAACCATTACGATTAGTCTTCTCTTAGCCAACCTATACAATATTATTTTGGAAAAGAAAATCAGTGTATAGCTAGAAAGGGAAGGTAAGCAAGCTAAAGGTTAGGCAGGCTTTAAAATACACCACTCAACCATGAACCACATTGTTACAATTAGGATCGTGAAGGAATGTCGTGATAGTAAATCCAATCTCTTATGTTTCTTTGTGGACTTTATAAAATCTTTTGATACAATGCCTAGAAAAAACCCATGGAATAGATTAGAAGAGCTTAAGGTTCCTTTCGAGTTGAGAGCTACCACAATAAGGTTGTACAAGACTATCATTGCCATATTTAAGAGCACTAAGGGATGGTTGAAAAATATTAAGTGTAATAATGGAGTTAAGCAAGGTTTGTCTCTATCCCCTACTGTTTTCAGAATATACCTTAATAGGCTAGAAGGTTTTTTAGATGAAGCAGGTTGCGCTAGCACGACCTTAGCTGGAATAGTCGTCATCCTTCTTCTTTATGCTGATGATATTGTTCTTATTGCAAGGTGTCCCTTTGATATTGATAAGCAATTAATAACTCTCAAGGATTTATTCTCTAATATGGGTATGACTGTTAACACCGAAAAAACATAAGTTATGATTATAAAGTCCAAAAAGGTCACCTACACTAATTTTATAATAGCAACTTGGAGGAAGTATATTCTTACATATATGTCGAAATTGACATCCATAACAATCTCTACTAGAATTATACCATTGATCAAAGGATTAGCAAAGGGTGGAAGGCTTATTTTGGTCTTAAAAAGAAGTGTGAAACAACAAACCTTGTTATGTGGGATAAAAATAAGTTCCTTTTTCAAACTCATGTCACTCCTATTATCTTGTATGGTTGTGAAGTTTGGGGTTGTATCATCTCTAGAGAATCTTGGAGAAAGATTGAGAAAATACATAAGCATTTTATAACCTACAAAATCAAAATTAAAAGCAATACACCCTATCATATTCAACTAATAGAAGTGGGCCTTCCCTCTATTGAAAACATCACTATGACTAGGTATCTAATGTACAAGTATAGAATAAATAACATGGGAGACCATAGACTTCCTAAAATTGCTTTAAATTCGAGTCAAGATCACCTATGTCTCAAGAGAGGTTGTTATAAAGACACCATGGCTTGGTTAAACCATTAGGGGATTAATGAAAATGTCACTCTTCAAAATATCAAGAACTATAAAACTATTATTACATCTAAGTTTAAAGAGAAATTGTGGGACGTGAAATAATTAGAGGTTAAGAGAAAATTAAGGTACTATAAGGAGGTAATTAACCCTAATTTAAAATATCAAACGTATCTCTCTATCTTAACTATTTCAAAGAATAAAATTAATATAGTTGATATTAGAACGAACTCTCACAAGCTCCGTAGTGAAATAACATGTTGGACAATTCCTAAAACACCATGGGTGGAAAGGATTTGCCATCTCTATGCGATTATGAGCATTGAGGATGAAAGGAACTTTCTATTAGAGTACCTTAGGTACACCCACATTAGATCACAATTTCATAATATTTGCTACAATACACACCTCCCTAACCTTCTAACATGTCAAAACTACGACGACCTAGGAATGCTTCTTTCTAAGCTTTTAAAGCATAGGAATGCAATTTTACAGCAAGTAAAATATTCCTTTCTTTCCTATTAAGATTTGATAGACCGAAGTTGGTCTCAGTGGATGTTAACCATCGTCATCATCATCATCATCATAATGAGATCACCACCACCATCATCATCAACATTTAAATACATAATAATCATTGTTTATTAAACATACGCTAGAAAACAAATGAAAACAAATGTTTTAAGGGAAAGAAAAAAACATCTAAACTCATGGGGAGGATGTGGTGACTTTTTTTTGCATGCACATTTGTTAAATTCTTCCATGAAAAAAACATATTTTCTGTTCAAATGGAAAAATACAATCTTCAAGTGCCATCACACAATTATTTGTAAATGACTAAAAACAAAAGATAGTTTGTAACCCACACAATTACTAGTTTTATCAATAAGGATCTCCTTGAAAGCTTCTAAATATTCGTGATCATTTCATTCATCCTTTTTTTTTTCAATCGAAAAAATAACTATACTTTTTATTTTAAAAAGTATATAATCCCGTTCCAATACAATAATAGACATCAACAGCCTAAAAGGCATGAAACCACCCAAAACACATTTATCCAAAGGGGAAAGAGGCCCAAACCAAACAACAAATATATCAAAACAACCCACCAAAAGAAAATCAATACCACGGAAACAAGAGATGGCACCCAGGTCGATCCAAAAGAACTAGAAAAAGTCCAAAAAGTGATATCCGCAAAAAATATATATATAGGATATAGAGGATAATAGTATATATATAAAAAAAAATGGTCTCTTCAGATCGCACGTCCCATTCTTCAAAATGTATAAAACCTTCAACCGCTAAGAGTCCCTTATGCGACATATAGTCTGTTGTAGCATTCAAATATTTGTAGATATGGATAAGGGAAATATTTGGAATGTCCTTAAGGAAACATTTTATATCCATCAT